>JAAGEH010000005.1:866425-1170684 GCA_011751065.1 Lasiurus cinereus
TTTTTTTATTCACTTGATTTTTAGATGCACTTGTTGATAGATAATATGTATTTGTTGTTCATAATTTTTATCTCTACCTTTTTCTTCTTCTTCCTCTTCTTAAAGAATACTCTTCAGCATTTCATATAATACTCATTTGGCGGTGATGAACTCCTTTAGTTTTTTTCTTATCTGTGAAGCTCTTTATCTGACCTTCAATTCTGAATGATAGCTTTACTGGGTCAAGTAATTTTGGTTGTAGGATCCTGCTATTCATCACTTTGAATATTTCTTGCCACTCCTGTCTGGCCAGCATAGTTTCTGTTGAAAAATCAGCTGGCAGTCGTATGGGTGCTCCCTTGTAAGTAACTGTTTTTCTCTTGCTATTTTTAAGATTCTCTCTTTTTCTTTTCCTCTTGACATTGTAATTATGATGTGTCTTGGTGTGGTCCTCTTTGGATTCCTTTTGTTTGGGATGCTGTGTGCTTCCTAAACTTGTAAGTTTATTTCTTTCACCAGGTGGGGGAAGTTTTCAGTCATTATTTCTTCAAATAGGTTTTCAGTATCTTGCTCTCTCTCTTCTTCTGGCACCCCCACAATTCTGATGTTGGTATGCTTGAAATTGTCCCAGAGGCTCCTTACACTTGCTTCATATTTTTGGATTCTTTTTTCCTTTCTTTCTCTTTTTTTAAAATATATTTTATTGATTTTTTACAGAGAGGAAGGGAGAGGGATAGAGAGCTAGAAACATCGATGAGAGAGAAACGTCGATCAGCTGCCTCCTGCACACCCCCTACTGGGGATGTGTCTGCAACCAAGGTACATGCCCTTGACCGGAATTGAACCTGGGACCCTTGAGTCCGAAGACCTACGCCCTATCCACTGAGCCAAACCAGTTTCTGCAAGGATTCTTTTTTCTTTTTGCTTTTCTAGTCTCTAGTGGAGACTGTATTTCCATGATGTACAGATTAGCATGTTCATTGTTGCTCACGGATCTACTAGTAATTATCTTGGGGCAGCCCCTGAATTTCTCTAGCTTTGTTTCCTTAAGGGCCCAAGCCTCACTTCATTCTTTGTGTAATTTGTAAGTTTATTTCTTTCACCAAGTGGGGGAAGTTTTCATCTGCTTCTTTGTATTTCAAATCTTTGATTTGATTCTTGTGATCCTCTAATCTGCTATTAGATCTCTATATAATATTTATTTCAGTCAGTGTATGCTTAATTTCTAGTTGGTCCTTTTTCATATACTCGAGGGTCTCACTAATTTTATCAACCTTTTCTAGGAAATTCTTGAAAAACCTTATAACCGTGGTTTTGAACTCTATATTGTCATTTGCTTTCCTTCATTTCTTTCATTTGTGATGTTTCTTTGTCTCCGTATTTCCGCTGCTTCCCTGAATTGATAGAGGGGCTTTGTGTGCTAGGTGTCCTATAGGGCCCAGAGGCTCAGCCTCCCCAGTTACCTGAGGTGGACACTCTTTGTACACCACTTTGTGGGCTGTGTGCACAGTTGTAGTTAAGTCTTGATTGTTGTTGGTATCACTGGAGAAATTGACCTCCAGGCCAGTTGGCTGTGAGGATCAGCTGTGTCTACGCTGGGAGAACTTTTTTGCTGGTGACACCCTTATGTGACAAGACTTGCAAAAGCCTCTGTACTCAGCTTGGATGGGACGGAGTCTCAGGGTGGAGCAGACAGCATTGGTTTCCTGTCAGCCCTGCTCTAATAGACCCCTGTGTGTCAGTGTCCCGTGGTATTCACTGCAAGCATCTCTGAGAGAAAGCTTCCCTCGAGTTCCACCCGCTGCCAGACAGTCCAGTTTCTCCCTGAATGAGTCTGGGTCCCCAGAGTCTCACCCGGAACTGGGGTTCAGTGCAGTCGGGAGCTTTTGTCTCCCTCCTGCTTGAGAAAGCCAGCCGCATACTCAGTTCCCTGACCTCTCCGAGTGCGCATCTCAGTACTTCTGCCTTCCACAGTTCCTCTGAGTCTCAGTGTGCTTTTCTTTCCTGACATCCACTTTCACCCCGTATGAGTCTGAGTCCCCAGAGTTTCTCCTGGAACTGGAGTTCAGCGCAGCCAGGAGCTTTTGTCTCCCTCCCTCTTGAGAAAGCCAGCTGCACACTCAGTTTCCAGTCCTCTCTGCACGCACTTCTCAGTACCTCTGCTTCCTGTATCTCCTCTGAGTTTCTGTGTGCTTTTCTCTTTCCTTCTAGTTGTAGAATTTCTACTCAGCCAGCCTTCCTGAGGCTCTGGATGGTGTCTGTTTTGTCTTTTAGATGTAATTTTGAAATTGTTGTGCGAGGCAGCAGTTTAAATGTTTACCTATGCCGCCATCTTGGTTTCTCTCACCCAAATGCTTAATTCTTGATCCTTGATCTTTTGGAGGCTTCTCATTTGAAGTGCCCTCATCACCTATCTAAATGCTCCATCCTTCAGGCCCAGTTCACCTCATCTTTTCAACAAAATGTTTCTGATTACTCCAGCTAATGCGCCTGTTTATTTTCTGAACTCCTAACTGGTATTATGTTTTGACACCTAACATGTGCAGTCTTATGACCATCCTTGTCTCAGCCTGTCTGGCAGTGTTAGTTAATACTTTACAGTAACAAAGAAAACCAATGGGATTCTCTCTTTTGCTAGTTGTATGACCTTAGGTTGGTTATTTTACTCTCTCTGTTTCAGTTTCATATCTGTAAAATGTGTATCATGATGCCCACTATATGAAATTTATGTTTATAATCTAAGAGATTATAGAAGATAATGTAAGACTACTTTGTAAGGAATGAAGGACTATACAAATAGGAATGTTGACATTATTCTGTAATTAATAAATGGCTTCATCTGCATAATTTAATTTGTTCTTCATAATCTAAGATGATCCCTGCAGGTACAAGATGAGGATATGGACGCTACTGGCACTGTCTGGGACATAATAGGTTCTCAAATGTTTTCCTGAATGCTTGAATGAATGAACTCCTTGCTCTTAAGTGGTAGTACTGAGACAACAGTGTAGATTTTCACCTCTCTGAGACCTCACTGCCTTTCCTTTTCTGAGTATTTCACATCTTATTTTGATAATAATCTTGGTTTTCCTAATCTGTGAAATGAAGAATGAAAGCCTTCCTTGACCTTCCCAGTTGTCAGTCCTTCCTTTTTTGTGACCTATACAGTCCATCATACTAATCTCACATGGAAATTAATAAATAATTTGTACATCTGCCATCCTCACTAGAAATATTTAAAGGTAGGCAACTGTATTTTCTTCATGTCTGTATGTACTCATCTATAGTAGGTACCTGATAAATATTGAATGAATAAGTGATTGAATAAATGTTGACATTACATGGTATCTACTTGGCAGAGTTAAGAAGAGTACTTTAAACTCCTAGCTTAATTATCTTTATTTGGGACTCTAAGGCATTTTTAGCTTATAATAATCTCAAGTTTTAGATGAGTGAGGAGCCCAGCTTTACTGGAATAAAACTGGATGGAATCCTATACCTCCTTGAGTCAGTAGAAGTAGTATAGGCCTGGCCTGTGTTTCTTAGTGGTTTAGCATTGACCTAGGAATCAAGAGATTGCCAGTTCCATTTCCAGTCAGGGCACATGCCCAGGTTGCTGGCTCAGTCCCTGGTACGAGTGTGCAAGAGGCAGCTGATCGATGTTTCTATCTCTCTTTCCCTTCTCTCTCTGAAATTAATAAACACCAATAGAGGTAGATGTTTCTATCGCTCTCTCCCTTCCTCTCTCTCTGACATAAAAGACATTTAAAAAGAGTAGAAAGGGTGAATATGACTAAGACACTAATGCGGATTTTCATTAAACCCAGAGTATATATTGATTGATCAAGATGACAGCCAGAAAGAGCAACTCAACTATGGGAACAGATCTCATACTTCACATGAAACCATTGAGGGCTAACATGGAGCAGAGTTCATATGAACAAGTGAAAAATTGATAGACATGCATTAGAAGAACATAAGAAGATAGGAAATAGGAAACAAATGTACAGAGCCTAGAAGGGCAGGGGGTCCAAAATCCCAAGAAAATTGTTAAGAAGTTCACTGTATCCTGGTCACTACTAGACTGTAAGTGGAAAACAAGGACAGTTTTCTATTTTGTGCATGGTTTTATCTTCAGCACCCATCACACACTAAGATATATATTGTTTAGTAAATGAGGAGCTGAACAATTACCACTGCTATCATCAATGCTACTTACTCTACCATTAACAATGTGCCTTGTACTTGCTGAGCCCTTTCTATATATTATCTAATTTATTTCTTTAACATATTTTATTGATTTTTTTTTATAGAGAGGAAGGGAGAAGGATAGACAGTTAGAAACATCGATGAGAAACATCGATCAGCTGTCACGCCTTACTGGGGATGTGCCCATAACCAAGGTACATGCCCTTGACCAGAATCGAACCTGGGACCTTTCAGTCCCCAGGGCCACGCTCTATCCACTGAGCCTAACCGGTTTTGGCTATATTATCTAATTTAATCATATAATTCTATGAGGTAACTATTTTTTAACCTTTTTAGAGATAAGGAAGTAAGGTTTGGGGGCATTTATTAATTCGACCAGTATTTATTGAGCCCAGCCCGTGTAGCTCAGTGGCTGAGTGTCTACCTATGAACCAGGAGATCACAGTTCGATTCTCAGCCAGGTTGTGGGCTCGATGCTCAGTTTGGGGCATGCAGGAGGCAGCTGATCAATGATTTTCATCATGATATTTCTGTCTCTCTCTGAAATAAATAAAAATATTTTTAAAAATGTTTATTGAGCACTTGCTATGTGTAGAAAATGTGCTAGATGCTGGGATGTAGCTTTTCCTGTTTTCATGGAACTTGTATTCTATGAAAGAGGCAGGTGAATTAAATATGTAACTTTGTGTGATAAATGCCACAAAAGAAAGATTCTGGATGTTGTATGGATATGTAACAGCATGATCCAAGCAAGTCTGCACAGTCAAGAAAGTATTCGTGAGGTTGTTACATTACTATGACTTAAAGAATGATATAACTTTTTTTTTTTTAATGATAGAATGTGCAAAAACCCTGAAATGAGAACACACTGGGAATTTCAGAGGGCCCAAGGAAATTGGGAGAGAAGCAGTGGGGCTTGGATCAAGGGAGAATGTGCAGAGAATATGGGTATGAGAGTTGGGGAGACAGTAGGGGAATGGACTTACAGTTCAGAAGATGACCACAGGTATTTTGAAACTGAATTTAGTCCTGGAGGACGTTAGGGAATTGGGCTGTCTAGCAGTTATGATGTGAGGCCAGATACTTATTTTTTTAAAAATACTAAGATATAATTCACATATCATAATATTCACCCTTTAAAAGTGGACAACTCAATGGTTTTTAGCATATTCACAAAACTGTGCAGCTATCACCACTATCTAGTTCCAGAATATCTTCATCACTTTAAAAAGAAACCCTGTACCCATAACAAGTCTCTTATCATTCCCCAGTACCCCTGGCGACCCCCTGGCAACCACTAATCTACTTTCTGTCTGTGGGTTTGTCTGTTCTGGTCATTTCGTATAAATGAAATCATACAGTATCTGAGGCCATGAATTCCTTAAGTGCCTTGCCCAAGATCATTTGGCTAGTAAAATAGAAGTGCTAATATTCAAACCCAGGTCTTTGTGAATTTATAACCTGTGCCCCTAACTGCCATAAAGACTCAGTGCAAAGTCCTCTTAGTTCTCATTCTTTAAGTCATAGCCATGTAACAACCTCAACATCAGAAGAGAAAGGCTAGAGGAAAACTATAAACAAAAGCAGTTTTGAAAGAACTTAGAAAAAGGTCAGCTAGAACACATCTACTAGCTATGTGCATTGGGCATATTAATTCACCTTTCTGAGCCTTGGTATCCTCACAGAAAACAGGAGTAGAAATATCTACCTCACCGAGTCGTTGTGAGCAATAAAGGAAATGATGTTTGGCATATAGCAGGTGTGCTTAATTAATAGGATTATTTAGGCTATTATGAGCATATTAATTTCACTAATGTGAATAGGTATTACTCTTTTAAGAAGTAAGTGGCAGAATGTCAGTCATGGGCTTTGGATTCAGTCAGACTTGGGGTTGAATTCTTGGCACCTCTGACCAAACTTATAACATTGAGCTATTGAACCTAACCTCTGTATTTTCCTCTATAAAACAGATAATTATCTCAATAACAACTATATCTTTGGTATAAAGATTAATTGAAATAATATGTGTAAAGTGCTTAGCACAAAGGATGTACTCAATAAGTAGTAGTAAAAATTATCTTTTAAATAATATTTGTTAATATACAAATATATTCTGTTAATCTTCATAAAATACCTCTCAGTTTCCTCATGGGCCCCTGACTCACTGCTGGCACCATCCACTCTGGGGCTCTCATGTCTAAGGCTGCTCATCTATATTAATAAAAGGGTAGCCTTAGCTGGTTTGGCTCAGTGGATAAGAGCGTTGCTATGAGGACTGAGGGGTTCTAGGTTCGATTCTGGTCAAGGGCACATGCTGGAGTTGCAGGCTCAGGGTTGCAGGCTCAATCCCCAGTGGGGGGCGTGTAGGAGGCAGCCAATTAATGATTCTCTCTTATCATTGATGTTTCAGTTTCTATCTCTACCTCTCCTTTCCTCTCTGAAATTAAAAAAATATATATTTTTTAAAAATGGTAATATACTAATTACTTTGGACATCTTCCAGACAACCTTCTGGACACCCTTCCAGACAAAGCCAGGTTGGTGGGCCAAGGCAGAAGCAGTTAGGGACAATCAGGCTGGCAGGAGATAGCAGTTAGAGGTGATTAGGCCAGCAGGGGAGAGTAGTTAGGATAATCAGATGAGCAGAGGAGAGCAGTTAGGGGTATCAGGCAGGTAGGGGAGCAGTTAGGGGCAGCAGGCAGGTAGGCAGAGTGGTTAGGAGCAATCAGGCAGGCAGGCAGGTGAGCAATTAGGAGCCAGCGGTCCTGGATTGCAAGAGGGATGTGTGGTATTGGACCTAAACCGACAGTCAGACGTACCCTGAGTGGTCCCAGATTGGAGAGGGTACAGGCCAGGCTGAGGGACCTACTCCCCTACCGTCCTCCCACCCCATGAATTTCATGTACTTGGCCTCTAGTCCTATATAATAAAAGCCTAATATGCAAAAAAAACAAACAAAAAAAAACACGAACTGCGGAACGATCAGTCAGTGGGAAGGGTGGGGGGGAGTGGCGAGTGAAGTGGTGCCAGACCAGCCAAGACTAGTGCCAGCAGACAGAGGGAGGGGATGGCGATTGGGGGGTGGCAGCGGCAACTGGGAAGGGGTGATAGAGGGCAGGGCTGGCTGCTCACCAGCCAGTGCTGTCCCCTGATTGGCCCACTGGTCACTTCCTGCAGAGGGAGGCCAGACTGCATCTTAGGCCCCTGAGGGCTCCTGGACGGCAAGAGGGTGCAGGCTGGGCTGAGGGACTGCCCCCCTCAATCCCCCGCTGAGTGCACGAAAATTCGTGGACTGGGCCTCTAGTGAACTATAAGGTTTTTCCCCCTGACTTTGCTTTTTTGGTAGCTGTGAACTTTCCAGTTCTTGGCTCCCAAGCTCCTGGAACAAGTATTTTTATATTCCATTGTGGCAGCTGTGTCCTCATTCATTCATTCACTAGCATGACTGCCCTCCTCTCCCATTTGCTCCAGAGCTGGAGCTGCTCTTCATTTGCTGACTGGTAGGAGGGGGTATTTGTGGATGCAGTCCCAAAATAGATTACTTTGGTCCTGATAAATAATGCTGAGCATTGCAGGGAGAGGACCACATTTCCCAGAGCTGAAAGGAAGCAGCATTCACACCACAGTTTGGATGTCTTCCAGAAAGTTGTCAGCCTGTAAGCCTGGCTTTTAGATAATTACATCCTTTGCTATTGTAGTGACTCTGAACAATTAAAGTGAGGAAAAATCAGTCTCATCTAGATCTTCCTTCCCATCCAATACTTTCTCTGTATAAAGTGACCCATTTAAGAATATATTCTGTTCACCATATTTCTGTTCTGCTTGTGATGACGGTTGACAGATCTTGGGACTGGAGGAACCTTAGAGTCATTTGTTATAACTTCAGAGGGAAGCATAGCCAAGGTACTGTTGACAAAAGGTTGCTGCCACCAATCCAACCCCAACAGGAGTACCCAGTTTAGGATGGGGTGAAGGGACAAAAACTTTACTCATGAACAGCTTGCAAACCCGGGAAATACGGCCTCTGGTGGAAACTGAAAGTGCACTCCATGAGGACAAAGGGGAGGCCCCTTTATATAAAGTCCCTGCCCTGATTCCTGATCGGTCCATTTTTATGCAAATGAAGAATTCAAATTTGCACATTCTGATTGGTCAGAATCCCATATTCTAATTGGTCATTATGGAGTTGTTCTAATTGGTCAGTAAGTATGCAAATGAGGATATGGTTGAGCAGTTCTGATTAGATGAGGCAGGTCTCAGCCCATTGGTCAAAATACAGTTACCAGGAACTCTTTTTTAACAGTTGACTCTGAACACAGTGCAGGAGGTTGGTGACTCAGTCTGTACCTTTTCCCTGAGATGCAGAGTGCATCATAGGCCTCTATCCCTAATGACTGCTACACTCTGGTTAGAAATTTGGGCCCAGTTCACCATGAGGAATCCTTTGCTGTTATTTTCCTTAAGGTCCACAATATGGTGCCTAGAGGTGGGGGAGCCAGCTGGTGTCCTGTTTCCTGGGCCTCACAGTTGCCTACTCTCTATCTTTTATGTTAGGTTAAGCATTTTGCACACATACTTTACAAAGTCTTTTAGTATCTGATTTAATTGTGATTTTTAGGCTTGTCTATATACTTAGTTTTTTCTTCCTATTTGTTCTATTCATCATGACCTCACATACTCTGGGAGACTTTTCCTAAATTTGAACATTTCCTAAGCACCAAAACATTCATTTATGTGAGAGAGGGTATAAAATAGAAAATTATTTTCTTTGAATCAGAGAAATGTAAGTTCCTATGCTAGTTTTGATAGTAGTTGTTTGACTTTGGGTAAGCTTAATCTCAGTTTCCTCATCTGCAAAAATGGGATAATAATAATAAGGGAATTATGATTTAGACACACAATAGGCATTCAATAGATGGTAGCATTGCTTATCACTTCCTTCTAACCATTTATTTATTCACTAAAACAAATCTTGATTGAATGTCTACAGTGTGCCTGAGAGGAATATGACAGTACATTACCCTTGTCTCTGAGGATCTATTGGTTTAGCATACTGGTCTATGGGTGATGTTAAGAGTTTTAGTCAATCCCTTGAAGTAGTATGTATATTCATGCCTATATGTATTTGTCTGGGAAGAAGGTTTATGTCTTTGAGCAAATTTTTAGCAATGTCTTTAATAACCCAAAAGATAACAATTTCTTCTGGCCATCTCTGCCTGGATTTCCTGCCAGAAGTGCTTGTTCATACGACTTATTGTGACTTAATCATATAATGCTTATACTATTATTGCTTAGCTGTTTGATAGAAATGTATACCATATCCCTAGCCATATGAACTATGGGATAGGGATTATGCTCACATTTCTTCCCCAACTTTTTAAGATTGAATTTAGAGAGAGGAAGAGAGAGAGAGAAAAACATAAATATGAGAGTAAAACATCCATCAGTTGCCTCCCACACATGCCAGGATTGGGTGACTGAACCTGCAACCTTGTGCCCTGACCTTATGGTGTACAAGATGACACTCCAACCAACCGAGCCACACCTGCCAGGGTTGTGCTTACATATTTTAACAGCTTTATTGAGATATAATTTAAGTACTATACATTTCACCTATTTAAAATGTGCAATTCAATGGCTTTTAATATATTTAGAGTTGTGCAACCATCACTACAATCAATTTTAGAACATTTTCATCATCAAACCCCCCCCCCCCCATATATCTTGGCTGTCATTCCCAGCTCCTCAGATCCTCAGCCCTCATCAACCACTAATTCACTTTCACTATAGATTTGCTTATTCCCAGTATCCTATCTAATAAAGGGTAATATGCAAATTAACCATTACTCTGTCACAAAGATGGAAGCGCCCATAGCAGCTCTGGTGGGATGCTGGTGGAGTCACCCTGGTGGCGTCACCCCAGCAATGCGAGCCCAGCGTCCTGCCATGCGGAGGAAGGGAGGGGCCTCTGGCCAGAGGCTGGGGCATGGGATACTGGCATTGCAGGCTGGATTGAGGGACTACCCATCCCCACCCTGTGCACAAATTTCATGCACCGGGCCTCTGGTTTCATATAAATATAGTCATACAATATTTGGCCCTTGTGACTGATTTCTATCACTTAGCATAATATTTTCAAAGTTTATCCATGTTGTTACACTTTGTTTTTATTTTTTAAATATATTTTTATTGATTTCACAGAGAAAGGGAGAGGGAGAGAGAGATAGAAACATCAATGATAAGGGAATCATTGATCGGCTGCCCCCTACATTCCTCATACTGGGGATCTAGCCCACAATCCAGGCATCTACCTTGACCAGGAATTGAATCGTGACTCCTGGTTCATAGGTCAATGCTAGCTGGGTACATTTTGTTTTATATTCTCTTTAATATTCAGCACAGTACAGTAGTTGGCACATAATAGTCCTTTTGTTTATTTATTTTATAGTAGTCTTTTTAAAAATAAACTATTTTATAATAGTTATAGAATTACAGAAAAGTTGCAAAGATAGTACAGAGAATTCCCATATACCTCACATCTAGTTTTCCCTATTATTATCTTAAATTAGTATAGCACATTTTCCATAATTAATGAACTAGTAGTATTGATATATTATTATTAAAGTCCACACTTTATTCATTATTCTTTCTTTTAAAAAAAAATCCAATGTCCTTTGTTTGTTCCAGAATCCCATCCAGGATATTACATTTAGTTGTCATGTCTCCTTAGGTGCCTATTTTTTGTGACAGTTTCTCAGACTTTCCTTTGTTTTTGTATAACAGGCTTTTAACAAATACATATTGAAGGAATTGAAATTGTTACCCACAGTGGACATTATTTTATCTTTATGTACCTTAAGGACATTTAATATTTATTTTCTAGTTACTTTATAAAAAGACTTCCTCTATGTTAAATACTCCCTTAGTAAAGCTGTACTGGTGATCTTTTGAGGGAGTTCCCTGTGAGACAGACTGAGATTGAACTAACTGGGGAGTGGGGAGCCTCAGGGAGAAAAGCTTCCATTTCTACTGCCTCCTTTCATTATTGTTTTGTTGATGTTGGTATCACTATCGTTACTATTGAGAGAAATTGTGTGTTGTAACAGAGGCATAGCCTTTGGAGTGAAACAGTGATCTTAGCTACGTATTAGCTGTATTATCTTGGGCTATACTCTCAGTGGGCCTTAGTTACCTCACCTGTAAAATTGCTTTCAAGTGTTTTGAGAATGAGAGAAGTTAAGAAAGTCTGTTGCATGGTACTTGTGTTTGGCAGAAGCATCATAGTTGTTGATCGATATTAGAAAAATAGATCAAATTAGCAAGGGGAAATAAGGTTTTTTTCTTTAAAAAAACAAAAAGGGGACAGCATAGAAGGGAGGGCTTCTGCTTTTTGAACATTTCCTGTAGGGGGTGGAATAAGAAAAAAAGAAAGAAGACCTTGGTTTGCCTGCATATTTAATATTAACTATAGGACAGATTGAGAGACTTTGGGTCCTTTTGATTTGTGTACTATGAGTTCTAACCTCTTTGTGAAGAGATGCTTGGAAGTTTATCAGTGCTCAAGATTGTCCTAACATGGCTATTTTGCTGTAGGTGCTGTGTTTGAAGAACGATATCATTTTTAAGAAAGTCTTTCCTCTCTTAAGGTAAGGATATTAATAACAATAATTAAATATAGTTAACATTTGCATTCTGCCAGGTAGTTCACACAGCATTTTTCTTTCATCATCTCTACTTGCATGTCTATTAAGCATCTTGAGCATGAACACCTCTGCCATCTTGCTTTTTTTTTTTTTTATTGATTTCAGAGAAGGAGAGGGAGAGAGAGATGGAAACATCAATGAGGAGAGAGCATCATTGATCAGCTGCCTCCTGCATGCCCCCTTCTGGCTGTGCTCTTGACCAGAATCGAACCTGGGACTCTTCAGTCTGCAGGCTGATGCTCTCTCCAATAAGCCAAACCAGCTAAGGCATGCCAAATTGCTCTTTATCCATTCTCAGTGAATGACAATTCCATTCATCTAATTGCTTAGGCCAGAATCCTTGGAGTGATCCTTAACATTGTTATTTCTCTCACTCTACATCCAATTCTTTAACAAATCCTGTTGGCTCAAATTTTGAAATATTATAGAATTAAACCAATTTCAGGTCTCAAACTTTCTGTTTTGCTAAACTACTAGGGACCAGCTCCTTATCTTCTTAACTACAGTTATGCTGCCTTTTAATTGGTCTCACTGCCTTCACTTTATTTTTTTAAGATGGAGGTGGCGAATATGATCATTTTTATTTTTATTTATTTTTAAAATATATTTTATTGATTTTTTTTTACAGAGAGAAAGGGAGAGGGATAGAGAGTTAGAAACACCAATGAGAGAGAAACACCAATCAGCTGCCTCCTGCACGCCCCCTACTGGGGATATGCCTGCAACCAAAGTACATGCCCCTTGACCAGAATCGAACCTGGGACCTTTCAGTCCACAGGCCAACGCTCTATCCACTGAGCCAAACTTGTTTGGGCTCTCTACCTTCACTTTTGTCTTCTATACTTTGCACTAAAACCAGAATGATTCTTTTAAAATCAAGTCGCTCATGTTACTTCTCTCTCAGACTTTCCCATCTTAGTCAAAATAAGTTCTACAATCCTACCATAGCTTACAAGTCTTTATCTAATCTGCTCCCTCATTGTATACTACTACTTACTCACTGGTTCCCTTTCTATTCCTTGACCTAAGCACTCTACCACCTAAGGATCTTTGCACATTCTCCCCTCAGATATTTATATGGTTTGTCCTCTGACTTTATTCAGGTTTGTGCCCAAATGTTATCTCATCAGGGAGGCCTTCCCTAGCTACATCTCCCATCAGTCTCTATCCCCTTACCTTGCTTTATTTTTCATAGCAGGTATCACCACCTGACACATTTTATGTATATGTATGTGTATATTTATTTAAATGATCTGTCTTCCTCACCCTGCCCACTAGAATATAATCATATTGGTTAAAGAGTTGCTAGTTTTGTTTTCTGCTATATCCCAAGGGCCTAGAATGGTGTCTGACACATAGTAGACATTTAATAAATATTTGTTTAATGAATTAATAGTTCTTAATAATTATCTGGTGAGACAAGTGATATTATCATAATTTTATGCAAAATAACTGAGATTTAAAATGGTAAATCAATTGTTCAAAGATGACATAGCTAATATGAGTTAAAATTAGGATTCAAACCCAAGTTGTTTTTTTCACTCTTCTGTATACACAGTAAGCTATCTCCCATTGTTTTTTCTCCGGATGATAATGAAGATCATTTAGCAGTTTATTTCTTTATTCATCAGATATCCACTGAATCTCTTATGTGTGGCAGCCACATGATGTAAAACAATGAATATCTTCCTGGACCACATGAGCCTGGATGATTTCTTTTAATCCCTTATATTTATTGAAACCTTTTCCTCTTATTCCCTTTCCATCTTAATCTATTTTTCTATTAATCAGTCAATTATTTAATATACATTTACTATGGTACCATGTTAGGCATGTTACATGTTCTCTCATTAACAAAAAACACTCCAGGATAAATATATAAATATTGTTATTTTACAAAAGAACTATCTGGCCCTGGCCAGGTAGCTCAGTTGGTTAGTGTCATCCCGATATGCCAATGTTTTGGGTTTAATCCCCAGTCAGGGCACATACAAGAATCTATAAATGGTTCTGGCCAGTGTTGTTCAGTGTTGAGAGCATCTGCCTGAGGACTGAAGGATCTTGGTTCAATTCCCAATCAAGGGTAAGTATCTAGGCTGCAGGCCCAATCCAGGCCTTAGTCGGGGGGTGTGCAGGAGGTGGCCAATCAATGTATCTCTCTGACATTGATATTTCTCTCTCTCCCCGTCCCTTCCTTCCTTCCTTTGTCTCTTCTTTCTCTCTGTGAAATCAATAAATTTCAAATAAAAAAGAGGAAACTGGCTCAGAGAGTTTAAGATACATTTTCAGTCCCATAAGATGAAATAACTGTGTTACAGAGACACAAAACAACTTGCCTAAGGTCACACAGTTTGGAAATGGTGGAATCAGTATTTAATCACAGATCTGCTTGTCTCTAACTTGTCCCACAGTTTAGTGTCAAAGCTTTGCAGGATACTGAATTAAAATACTCTGAGGACCTAATCAACCAAACAGAACTATTTTAAATTATTTACTTACTTATTACTAGAAGCCCAGTGCACAAATTCATGCACGAGGGGGCGGGGGTCCAGCCAACCTGCCTCAATTGGGGCCGATTGGGCCAAGCTGGGCCGGCCTGGGGAAAGGCCATTGGTGGTTGGCCAGCCTGCCCTGCCCCCATTTGGGGGGGAGGTCAATTGGGGACAGGGCCAGTTAGGATAAAGGGCTGCAGGCAATTGGCTGGCGGTCCCACCCCAGAGGATGCCGATCTTTTCAGGGGTGGAGTCAGCTGAGGGGAGGAGCTGCAGGCAGTTGGCCAGCCAGCCCGCCCCCTGGTCAAACACCCAGTCAATGGGACAATTTGCATATTATCCTTTTATTATATAGGATTATTGTTGTTGATTTTAGAGAGAGGAAGCGGGAGAGAGACAGAAAGAACATTGATGTGGGAGAGAAACATCGATGGGTTGCCTCCCATTGTGCCCTGACCAGAGATCAAACCTGCATCCTTTTGGTGTATAGAATGACACTCCAACCACTGGGCCACCTGGCCAGGGCCAAACAGAACCATTTTATCCTCCTCCATATTCACTGGCTTCTGTATCCAGTCTAGCTCTCATTGCTGTCCCTTTCTCTCCTCTTCCCTGAGCATGTTATAATAATGCAAGGCTATTATAAGAACACCTCCAGTGGTTCTTTTGCCTCAGTCTCACCTCTCCCCATTCATTTCTCACCTGCTGCCAGGGTTAATTTTCCCAAACTTAATAATTTGTTTAACTCTATTGCTTTTTTTTTAATTGTCTTAAAGTTTTACATATGTCTTCTTTTATCCCAATTGATCCAAAAAAAACTTAATCTTGAGCATATCACTCCTGTGTTTAAACTCTGCCAGGAGCTTCCTACTGCCTACACAGAATAAAGACCAAACTCCTTAGCACAGCATATGAGGTTCTTTATAACCTGACTCCCTGTTACCTCTTTCACTCTGTTGCCTTCCCTGTAGCTTAAATTCCACTTACATCCAGCTGCTTGCTGTTCTCTAAACATACCACTTTTATCCCTCTTCTTAGAATGCTAATCCAGAATAGTTAATTTTTAAAGCTCAGCTCAAATAGTTTCACCTCCCTGGTGAAAATTATCACACTTTCCTCTGTGTTCCATCAAATCTTGCACATGTTTTTATTCTGGATCAGTACTATACTGTGGTTCATATTTGTTTACATTATCTCCCAACTAAACCATAGCTAGAGCATTTACTTTGTATTTTTGTATCCTCAAGACCGAAACACATTCATTGGCTGGCAAATAATATTTGTGGAAAGGGGGGAAGGAGGAAATATCCGGCATTGACTTATCCTTAATGAAGAGGATACAAGTTTTGATAACTGCAAATAAATAGTGGGTATCTAATTGTATTCAACATACACTCTTCCTCTTTTTAGATTCAAAACTTCAGGAGAAAATCCCATTTCTTCTGCAGGTAAGCATTTTTTTCCTGGTGTACTCTGCTTACTTTAAGTGACTCTCTAATAAACTTTCTAGAAGGATGCCTAACATATCTTTGAATAGAGTGGTTGGGACCAAATCCAAGCCCTCACTTGGAATAGGATAATGGACAAGAACCAAAAGAAATGGTTAGGAGCAAGAGCTCTACAGCTTTAGATTCCAGCTCTAACTCATTTATTGTGTGACTTTGGCTACTTCCCCATTACTTCGTTTCCTCTCTTTTAAAAAATGGGGATAATTAGGCTGTGGCCAGGTAACTTGGCTGGTTGGGCATTGTCCCCAATGCACCAGGGTTGTAGGTTCTATCCTTGTTCAGGGGACAAACAGGAGTCAACCAATGAATGCATAAATAAGTGAAACAACAAAGCAATGTATCTTTCTCCCTACCCTCTCTTTCCCTCTCTCTTCTTCTATCTCTAGAATCAGTCAATAAATAAAAATTTAAAACAGGGATAATTATAGTACTAATTACAGTGAATTATTTGAAGATTCAGTGAGATAAGACACAAAGTGCTCAAAAAGTTAGATGTTTTTGTTATTATTTCTATTATTGGTGTTACTATTCCATATTTATTTTTCATGTCTATCATCTGCCAGGTGAGGGCTGTTCTTTTAGTATTTTGTAATGACTGTCTACTCGATCTGATTAACTCAATAAATTTTAATCTGTTTCAGTCTATTATTTACTATTTTTGCTTTGTCTATTATGTGAGAAATTTCAAAGCCATTGTTGTATTTCTTTTTTTTTCCAGCAAATTTATTTATTTACTTTTCTTTTAAGAAAATAATTTTTTTTATTTTTTTTATTAAATTCTTATTATTCAGATTATTACATTTGTTTCTCTTTTTTTTTTTCCCCTGATAGCTTCCCTCCACCCGGCTCCCACCCTTTCCTCTACTCTTACCTCCCTCCTGTTGACCTCATCCATAGGTGTATGATTTTTGTCCAGTCTCTCCCTGTACACCCCTCACCCCTTCCCCCCTGAGAATTATCAGTCCACTCCCTTTCTGTGCTCCTGATTCTATTATATTCACCACTTTATTCTGTTGATCAAATTTTTAATTCACTTAATTTTTAGATTCACTTGTTGATAGATACATATTTGTTGTTCATAATTGTTTATCTTTTACCTTTTTCTTCTTCCTCTTCTAAAAGAGTACCTTTCAGCATTTCATATAATACTGGTTTGGACTTGATGAACTCCTTTAGCTTTTTCTTATCTGTGAAGTTCTTTATCTGCCCTTCAATTGTGATTGATAGTTTTGCTGGATAGAGTATTCTTGGTTGTAGGTTCTTGCTATTCATCACATTGAATAATTCTTGCCACTCCCGTCTGGCCTGCATCGTTTCTGTTGAGAAATCAGCTGACAGACATATGGGTGCTCCCTTGTAGGTAATGAACTATTTTTCTCTTGCTGCTTTTTTTTTTTGTTAATGAACATCACTTTATTCACCATCTAAAGACAGTCACTCTTTTTTTTTTTTAATATATTTTATTGACTTTTCACAGAGAGGAAGGGAGAAGGACAGAGAGCTAGAAACATCGATGGGAGAGACATCGATCAGCTGCCTCCTGCACGCCCCCCCACTGGGGACGTGCCCGCAACCAAGGTACATGCCCCTAACCGGAATTGAACCTGGGACCCTTCAGTCCGCAGACCGACGCTCTATCCACTGAGCCAAACCAGTTTCAACTCTCTTGCTGCTTTTAATATTCTCTCTTTGTCTTTTGCTTTTGGTATTTTAATTATGATGTGTCTTGGTGTAGTCCTCTTTGGATTCCTTTTATATAGGGTTCTGTGTGCTTCCTGGACTTGTAAGACTATTTCTTTCACCAGATGTGGTAAGTTTTCAGTCATTATTTCTTTAAATAAGTTTTCAGTATCTTGCTCTCTCTCTTCCTCTGGCACCCCCACAATTCTGATGTTGGTACGCTTGAAGCTGTCCCAGAGGCTCCTTACATTATCTTCACATTTTTGGATTCTTTTCTCTTCTTTTCCAGTTGAGTGTTTTCTGATTCTTTGTATTTCAAATTTTTTGGTTCTTGCCTTTCTTTAGTCTGCTGTTAGGTCTCTGTATAATATTTTTTATTTAAATCAGTGTATGTTTAATTTTTAGTTGGTCCTTTTCTATCTCTAGTTGGATCTTTTTTTGGTTCTTTTTCATCTCCTCTTGGCTCTCATAACTTTATCCAACTTTTCTAGGATATTCTTGAAAAACCTTATAAGCGTGGTTTTGAACTCTATATCCAGTCATTTGTTTTCCTCCATTTCTTTTGTTTGTGATCCCTTCCCTTGTCTTGGCATTTTCACTATGCTGGGAGAACTTCTGTGTTGTATTCAGCCTTATGATACCAGACTTGCAAAACCACCAAAGCCTCTCTGTTGAACTTGGGATGGGTGGAGTCTCAGACCGCCTTGCCTTCCAGTTGGCCCTGCCCTCCACGGTCTCTGAGTCTCACGTGACTGAGCAATCACTGGAGCGGTCCATGTGTGCGCCGTGCGTGCGCTCTCTCACAGTGCTTCTAGACTGCTGTTCCTCTGGCTCCCCTGCGCTCCAGAACCATATGAGTCTGGGTCCCCAGAGTTTCGCCAGAAATTGGGGTTTAGTGGAGTTAGAAGTGACGCAGTTGGGAGGGTCTGTCTCCCGCCCACTCGCAAAAGCCAGCGGCACAATCAGCAGTTGGTCCTCTGCGCGCAGTGCCGTGCACGTCACCAGACTTCTGATCTTTTGCGAATCCCCCAAATTTCCGTACACTTCTCCCTTTTCACAGTCCAAACTGCCCTAGTATGAATTTTGGCTGGATCTGGGGTTTAGTGTTGTAGGATAAGGGGTTCAATGCTGTTGAGAGTCTCGTCTCCCTCCTGCCAGAGAAAGCCAGCTAGGTACTCCGGTACACGCTCTCTCCGCGCTTGTCTCTGTACCTCAGCTTTTTGCAACTCCTCTGGGTCTCTGTGAGCCACTCTCTTTCTTTCTAGTTGTAGAATTTCCACTCAGCCAGCTTTCCTGTGGTTCTGGATGATGTCTGTTCTGTCTTTTAGTTGTAGTTTTGAAATTGTTGTGCAAGGCAGCAGTGTAGGTGTTTACTATGCTGCCATCTTGGATTCTCCCATTGTTGTATTTCAATGAAATTCGTTATTTTCCTAAAGAGGATCAAAGCAAAGGAATGGGAGTAAAGAAGGGAACTAACATTTACTGAGTGTTTAATATATGCCAGGCAGTGTATAAGAGGTTTGATATCTGTTCATTATTTTAGAAGATGGCTGCAATGTATAGAGAGAATCACTATTTCTTTTAGCCCCAAAGCCCAGCATCTCAAAATATGGGCTTCTATTTATTATTTTTCTCTCAACAAACATTTATTGTACCAAGATGTATGTTAGGCGCTGGGGATATAAAATTAAGAGGATCCTTGACATTTGGAAGCTTACAGTCTTGTAAGAAATAATTTTTTCCCCCAAGAACACTACAATGAACACTTATGTATCCACCACTTAGATTTAAATGTTGTTAACATTTTGTTTTCTCTATCAGACATCATGATACTTCATCTTTAAATAATTCAGCATGTATTTCTAGAAATAAGGACATTTTCTACATTCTGTTAAAGAGACACAAAACCATTATCTCACATAAGAAAATCCTATATAATAAAAGAGTAATATGCAAATCGACCAAATGGTGGACCAACCAGTCGCTATGCTGTGTACTGACCACCAAGAGCAGATGGTCAACACAGGAGTGCTCTGGGGGTCAGTGCATTCCCACAGAGGGAGTGCTACTCAGGCAGAAGCCCGGCCCATGGCTGGCAAGTGCAGTAGCGTTGGTGGGAGCCTCTCCTGCCTCCGAGGCAGTACTATGGAGCAGCAAGTCTGGATTCTGGCTGAGTGGAGCTTCCACAGGGGAAGTCGGGCTCAGAGCTGGCTAGTGCAGCAGTGATGGTGGGAGCCTCTCCCGCCTCCAAAGCAGTGCTAAGGACCCCTTGGGGAATGTCCACCTGCTGGCTTAGGCCCACTCCCCACTGGCAGTTGGACATCCCCTAGGGGTCCCAGACTGCAAGAGGGTACAGGCCGGGCTGAGGGAACCCCCCCACCCCCCATACACACACCATGTACAAATATCATGCACTGGGCCTCTGTTAATAATAATGCCCCAGTATCATCTAATACCGTATCCACTTCCTCAATTGTCCCCAATATTTCTTTTGTGAGATTGTTTATAACCAAGAGCCAATAAAGGTTTACACTTTGTATTTCATTATTCTGTCACCTTTAATTTAGAACAGCTCTACCACTTTTTTCCTATAACAGTGACTTTTTGATTGGGCCAGACCATTTGTCTTATAGAATGTCCTTCCTCCTTGATTTGTCTGATTCTCACGGTGTTGTGTAACATATTCTTTGGCCCCCTTCCAACAAACTGAAAGTTAGAGCTACAAGCTTGACTAGATTTAAATTAAATAGTTTTAGCAAGAAAACCAACTGATGCTCTGAACTTCATTTTTCATCCTGTCAGGAGATTTAAAAAGAAATAACTAAGAATGTCTGATTATAAAAGTGAAAAAATACATTTTAAAGATTATGGAAAACACACACATACAAAGAAGCTGAAAAAGTTGAAGAAAACTCACTTCTAATCCTACCATCCAGAGATTACTGCTTGACATTTTAGTGTATATCCTACCAGGTCTTTTTCTAGGTCTCTCTCTCACTCTCCAGATATATATGCATGTGGGAATCAGTGATGATATGTTATGCTTTATCATTTCCTTTTTCCCACTTAATCGATAGTGAACATTTTCTACTGTCCTATATAATAAAAGCCTAATATGCAAATTGACTAAATGGTGGAATGACCGGCATAATGACTGGTTTCTATGACATGCACTGACCACTAGGGGGCAGACGCTTAACGCAGGAACTGACCCCTGGTGGTCAGTGCGCTCCCACAGTGGGAGTGCCGCTCAGCCAGAAGCCAGACTCATGGCTGGCAAGCGCAGTGGTGGTGGTGAGAGCCTCTCCCACCTCAGTGGCAGTTCTAAGGAGCAGCAAGCCGAGCAGTAAGGAGCAGTGAACAGGCAAATGGTAAGGAGTGAGGGTCCCAGACTGAGAAGGCTGTCTGACTGCCAGCTTAGGCCCGCTCTGCAGCAGGTGGGCATCCCCCAAGGGGCCCCAGACTGTGAGAGGGTGCAGGCCGGGCTGTGGGACCGCCCTCCCCCCCTGGGCCTCTGATAATAAATAAATAATCTATATAATTATTTTTAATGTATTGCCTTAAGAGAAATAATTTGCCTCATGCTGAGGCTGAGGCGCTGAGACCCTCGTGCTGAGGCTGAGGCTGAGACCCTCGTGCTGAGGCTGGGGCTGAGGGTGGGACCCTCGTGCTGAGGCTGGGGCTGAGGCTGAGACCCTCGTGCTGAGGCTGGGGCTGAGGCTGGGACCCTCGTGCTGAGGCTGAGGCTGAGACCCGCGTGCTGAGGCTGAGGCTGAGGCGCTGAGACCCTTATGCTGAGGCTGAGGCTGAGACCCTCATGCTGAGGCTGGGGCTGAGGCTGGGACCCTCGTGCTGAGGCTAAGGCTGAGGCGCTGAGACCCTTGTGCTGAGGCTGAGGCTGGGACCCTCGTGTTGAGGCTGAGGCTGAGGCGCTGAGACCCTAGTGCTGAGGCTGAGGCTGATACCCTCGTGCTGAGGCTGAGGCTGATACCCTCGTGCTGAGGCTGAGGCTGAGACCCTCGTGCTGAGGCTGAGGCTGATACCCTCGTGCTGAGGCTGAGGCTGAGACCCTCGTGCTGAGGCTGGGGCTGAGACCCTCGTGCTGAGGCTGAGGCTGAGACCCTCGCGCTGAGGCTGAGGCTGAGCGGTGCGTCCTCGGCTCTCGAGCCGCCAGGGCACCTGCCCTCAGGGTTTCCGGTGCGGCTCGGGCCAGGCCGGACCTGCAGGAGCGAGCGCTGGTGCTGGTTCCCTTAACCCCTGCGACCCCGCGGCCCCCCGCCCCCTCCCACGTGTGTGTGCTGCCGCTGTGGCAGCAGGAGGAGGTGGGCTCAGTGGGTAGAGCGTCGGCCGGCGGACTGAAGAGTCACTCATGGCGGAGCCTGCGGAGGACTTGCTGCTCCAGACCCACCCGTGACTGATAATTCTCAGGGGGAAAGGGGTGTGGGGTATACAGGGAGAGACTGGACAGAAATCATACACCTATGGATGAGGTCAACGGGAGGGAGGGAGGGGTGGGAGCTGGGTAGAGGGGTGCTATGGAGGGGAAAAAAGAAAAACAAATGTAATAATCTGAATAATAAAGATTTAATTTAAAAAAAAAAAGAGAGAGAAATAATTTGGAGGGGAAGATTCTGAACCCGATTTTGAACATGTTGAATTGAGTGCTTGTGAGGAGGATATATTAAGTAGCCCATTTGGATACACTGATCTCGAGCGCAAATATAGGTTTGGATTGAAACTATAAATTTGGAAGTTATCATAGTGTCCATCTTCAGTTCTGGGAATGAATGAGACCACCTGAGGAGTACAAGTAGAGAAGAGGCCCAAGGATCAGGCACCTGGGGAACTCCAACATTAATAAAGATAGAGAGTGAAAGAGATGGCAAATAGGATTGAAAATGGGAGGCCAAAATGATGGGAGAAAACCAGGATAGTGTAGTTTCATGGCAACCAAAAAGAAAAAAGAAAACTCTGATGCCAGTCACCATTTTTAAGTACACAGAAACCAAATAACTCTTCAGTAGTTTCAAAAAGCAGGACTGAAAGTGATCTTTGAGATGATTACATTTCTCAGATAAAAATGCCACAAATGCTTGCATGGTCTCTCATCTACTGGAATTCCTTGGCAAGGAGGCATTTTCAAATGTAGTTTGGGGCAATTCCTATATTTAGAGCAGCTGGTTAATTAAAAAGCTGAGTCAAACTACTGTTAAATTAACCATTTTTCTCCTTAAATGAAAGGTTTGGGTCAAATTACCAGTGGTTAAACTGTTTAATTAGCCAGTTGTTTTAATTATAAAATTTACAAGTTTGAAAGCCTCTGATTTTGATAAGTTCAACAGAACCCCTCCCCACCAGCCCCCTGCTTCATGTCATTAATCTAGGTTTCCTGCTGTTACATTAACATTGCAGCCTCCTGAGAGAAAAGGCAACTCTTTTCACTGAAGAAAACAAAACCGCAGGGTTTCAAAAGGAGGCTTTAAAAATCTTTCAGTTAGCACAATTACTGGATATAATCATGTATTGACTTCTCTCACCTCACACCCCTTCCTGTATATATGCCAGAACCAACTGTCCTTCAATGTCCTTGTTTACTAAACCTCACTTAATTATTTCTCCTTCAAAATAGAAACAAGCATACATAGCAGTGCTATGCAGGAGGGAAAACTGGGGTTGCCTCAGCCAAGCATTAATTACAGGACATTCTCTCCATTCAACAGACTGCATGTCCCTGATAGACCCTACTCAGCACCTGGCAGATAGTATGTGCTCAGAAAGTGTAGGTTTACAGTTGCTTTTCACAACTGTAAACTTACTTTTGCCACCCCCTCTAGTGCTTTGCACATAGTAAATACTTTTTTAAAAATTGCGAGTGTGAAATGAGTAAATGGTTGAATTAATGAAAGAAAATAACGTAATTACGTCTGTGTTTTAGAAAGATTAATTAGTAAGCTCTAAGGATAGAATAGAGAGGGGGATATTTTGAGATCATCAACAATAACTTAGCCAAAGCTACCATTTGAACCTCCTATCCCTTCCATCCACATTCCCTTTTTCTACTCCCTTTCCCACACAACAACCAAAGTGATATTTTAAAAACACATCAGACATATAATTTCCCTGCTTATGGCTGTTCAATTTGAAATCCAAACCCTTAATAAGGCCCAGTGTGGTGTGCTCTGACCCACTGCTCTAGTCTCTGATACTCTCCATGCCCTTCTCACTTTGCGTCAGCCACACTGAAAACCAAAGCTGTGTCCCACATTGGAGCCTTTACACATGCTGTTTCCTCTGCATGGAACATTCATCCTCTATCTTTTCACTTAATAAACTTGTACTTGCCTTTCAGGTCTCAGTTTATTTTATTTATTTTTTAAATAGGTAATACATGTGCATGGAACAAGTTTTAAAAGCTACCAAAGAACATAAAATAAACAGTAAATGTTCCTCTCCTTTTTGCTTTCTAGCCACTTCCTCTCCCTGGGGATAACCACTATTCCCATTTCCCTCTGAATTTTGGTCTCAGTTCACAATGTCATATTTTCAGAAAGGCCTTCTCTGATACTCTAATCTGAAATAGATCCTCCGATTGTATTGCCATAGCCCTCTGTGCTTTTTCTTTTTATTATTTATCTCAATTTGGAATTTTATATTTATTTTGTGACTATTACATTAATGATACCTTCCTCCCCCGAAACTGTCATTTCCATACATGGAGTTTTGTTGGCCTTGTCTACTTTTTTGCTCTTGTTAATCCTCCCCCAAAGATATTTTTTAAAAATATGTATTTTTTTTATTGATTTCAGAGAGGAAGGGAGAGGGATAGAGAGGTCGAAACATCAATGATGGGAGAGAATCATTGATTGGCTGCCTCCTGTATGCTCCCAACTGGGACCGAACCTACAACCCGGGAATGGGCCCTTGACTGGAATCAAACCTGGGACCCTTCAGTCAGCAGGCCAACACTCTGTCCACTGAGCCAAACCAGTTAGGGCTGCTATCTTTCTTTCAGAGACACATAAATTGGTTGCCTCCCACACATGCCCCACCAGGGCTGAGGATTAAGCCTGCAACCAAGGTATATGCTTTTGACCAGAATTGAACCTGGGACCCTTTAGTCTGCAGGCTGATGCTCTATTCACTGAGTCAAACCAGCTAGGGCAGCCTTGTCTACTTTTATGTCCCCAACTCTTAGCACAATGCCTGGTACATCATAAGTATGCCTTTTCCTGTAAACTCATTTCTTGCCAACCTGGTCCTCCTGTTCTGCCTTGAAATTCTCTCTGGCTCTTCCCCTTTCCACACATACCATGTTCTCTCCTCACTAACTCACAGTCATCCTTCAAGTTTTACTTAAAAGCCACCTGCTCTAACAATTCTTTCCCAACACTTCAAGTCTAGCCTCAGAGACTCTCCTATGTATGGCCCTGCATTGGTATTACTGTGTTTCCCCACTAGATGATAGGTTCTTTATTGCAGGGACTGTGTATTTGTCTATTGTTATAGCCCCAGCTTCTAAGGCACTGTGTGGGACCAATAGTCCTGTCATAGATATTGGGTTGATTACACACCGCATAACTCTAGTGTGTGCCATTCACATGATATAATTGTCACTGGTTACCCTAATGGGAAATAAAAATATTTATTAAGTGAATGAACATGCTTTGAAGAATTCAGTGCTTTTTCAAGGTCATGATGAAATCTTGTTGGATAAGATTAATTTGCAAGGCCCTGGTCTGAGGACCACTGTATATTCATCAAGAGGATTTGGATATCAGCTTTTTGGGTGGGGTCCCAGTTTCAGAGTTGGAACCCGAAGACTCAAAGGTTCAAATATCTTAGATTCAGAGAGACAGAATTGGGACAGCGGCTAAGAACACATTTCAGTTTATTTTCAGTGCTCTTAGGGAACCTCTCCCAAGCATACCTCCTTCCTTGTATCATTAAACTCTTACTCCTCTTCCAAGGATTCAGCTTTTAAATCTTCTGAACCTATTACCCTGCACCCTTCCCCACTGCTGTCCCCAAAGCAGAATTAGTTGTTTGTCCTTCTAGGCTCCCTACCTTGCACTCATCTGCATTAAAGTATTTTGTACACCATAAGGTAAGTATCTGCTTTCCCATCATCCTTTCCCAGTACACACTGAGTGTCTAAAACTAGATGATTTTAAAAACTTTGTGGAAATCTATGATTGTCTTCATAACTGGTTATATTTGCTACCTTCCACTTTCTCTGTACAATCTGTAGAAAACTTCAAAAGAATTATTGCCTGTTGAGGGACAAGAGGAAATGACAATCTGTGAGAATTTATTTTGTCTCTATACCACCAGTGGCTCTAGCAGGAGAGAATTTCTCAAAGAAAGATAGGTAGTGGGGATTGGATATAGTCCAGTGGTCAAAAGGAGAGAAATGGTAGGGAAAACTGAGAGTTAGTCCAGGATAATAAAATAGCTCAGTCTTATTTTCTGTCTTTTAGGTGGCATTCTGCTGAGTACCAGCCGGCACTATAAGACAAAGCCCACCCATGGCATTGGAAGATACAAGCACTTACTTCAACCACAAGAGGTAAAGGGGGCTGGGGTCCTTCAGAAAAGAAGAGTGTGCAGCTCTTGCAAACATCCAAAGATCAGATCTGCATAGGTTGACTAGTATTGGAGCTAGAAAGAATATGGGGGTCATCCCTTAGTCCTACCCAGGTACTGAGTTTCAATATTATCCAAAGTGGAGATATTTCTGCTGGGTCCCAATCTCTTCTCTAGGCCAGATTATCATAGTGAAAAGCAAATGATTTAGTTTTATTATTTGTGATGCTTTAAAAAATATCTTCCTGGTACTTAGCTCAGTATGGACCTCACAATGGAAATGATACATCCAGTTTAGCTGAGTCAGTGGTAGTTAGTAGAGGTGGACTGCTGTTTTTCAGCCAACGAGCTGAGTTTTATAGTATTTGCAGATTTAAAATATGTACTAGTATGTGTTCCTTAAATTCATTATCACAGATAATTAGGAGTTAGTTCTAATTATTATAAGACTAGAGGCCTGGTACATGAAATTTGTGCATCCAGGGGGTAAGGGGATCCTTTAGCCCAGCCTGCGCCCCTCTGCAGTCTGGGAGCCCTTGGGGGATGTCCAACTGCAGCGTAGGCCCACTCCCCATGGCAGTCAGACATCCGTAGTGCTGAGGTGGGCCACTGCACTCAGCAGCCGTCATCCCAGGTCTGCCCCCTGGTGGTCAGTGCATGTCATAGTGACTGGTCATTCCTCTGGTTGATTTGCATATTACCCTTTTATTATTTAGGATAGGATTGTTTAGCCTACTTCTCTGGCTCCAGCTGCAGGATTGCTTCTGGGTAGTTAGATTTCTGTGCATGTGCAGAGGATTTTCTGGTGGGGCAAACACAACACTGGCCTAAAAGTCAGAAGGTGTGACCTTGAGTCATGATTCTATCACTTCCTATAAACCTTTCCCATCATCCAAGATTTTGCAGTTCTACTGATGAGTCTTCGACATTACTTTGGTTCTTGGGCTTATTTTAATGTTCCCATGTAACCATGCACATCTCCCATTGCCTCTCTCTCCTTGGCAAAAGTTGAATACCACTGTACTTGGGCTTCTGAAGCCACTAAGCTTGTCATGTTCTCTTAAGCATCATCCTATATCAAGGAATTTCACTATGTCCAAGGCTTGTATCAGGCAGCCTCCCAGCAGGAAACAGTCCAACTAAAACTGTTTGTAGTGGAAGAGTACACAATTGGGAGCCAGGAAACTTAGGTTCTAGGCTTGGTTCTGCAACTCATTAGCTTTGTGACTTTGGATAAATTAACCTTAGTCCTCTGGGCATGGTGGACCCTGAAATTTTCTGTAAACTGTTTTCTATGTGTGAATTTTTCTGAGAAGTGAGTCTGTAGCTTTTTCAGGCTCTTCAAAAAGGTTGAGAAACTTTGGATTAGAATATATTTTAAGAGTTTTTTTAGTTTTGATATCCTGTAACTCCATGATGGTATGGAATATTAATCAAGTGTCTACTATGTACTAGGCATTATTGGGGATGACTTGCCTATGTAAACTGGGTTGTAATAAAATTTTCCGGGTTGAAGGAACAATCTGGTTCATGCTCAGAGGGTAAACCATTAGAGATAAGACGTAGGTGATTATATTCCCAAGCAGAAAATGACAAGTGCTTAAAGGAAGATATAAAGTACTATTAAATACCCTGGCCAGTAGCTCAGTTGGTTAGAACACTGTACTGATATGCCAAGGTTGTAAGTTTGATCCCCCTTCAGGGCACATACAAGAATCAGTCAATGAATGCATAAATAATTGGAAGAACAAATCAATGTTTCTTCCCCTCTCTCTAAAAATAAATAAATAAAATAAAGTGCTATTATAAAAAGAGTGATTTATACCCCTTCTGAGTTGTGACACCTTAGCATAGTTGTCATGAAATTGGTTTTGTTTGGGAGGAGGAGGGATATATATTTTTAATGTTTTGGGATCTTTCGTCTTAAGATAATTTTCTGCATATGTCATGCTCCAACACACTCCTTAGCTTGGTATAAAAGGAAGCTTAATGCCATATTTAATGCCATCTGTCCCCATCTTTCTCTCTAGCTTCTTCTGCTGTCTCATGGAGACCATGCTTTAATTGTATTGGGGCTCTTGCTTTTCATCCAAATCACCATACCGTTTCAAGGCCTCACATGCTGTTCTCTCCACTTGAAAGATCTCCTCCCCTTTTTCACTAGGTTAATACATCCTCAACCTTTAAATCTCAGTGAGAAGCAGGGTGAGGATGGAAAAAAATGGATCTTCGCTTCTAAGAAACATTCCTGGATTCCCTGCACTGGGTTACTTTTCTTACCATGAGCTTACAGAGTTCCTGTCCTTCCTCTGTCCTAGGACCTAATGTTCTGTTTTAACCATCTATTTAACCATCTTCTAGATGGTGAACTCTATAGGGCAGAGGCTATGCCTTATTTCTTCGGTATCCTCAGTGTCCAACAAGGACCTGGCATCAAATAGAGGGCAGTAAATATTGATTGAGCTAAATTGAAATGTGGTTATTGAAGCTGCCCGAGGCTTTAGAAATCAGAGCTGGCACACACAACCCACTCTCTGCAAATAGCTGGTTCCAGATGACCTTGGTTGCTTGAAGGGAGTTATGCTCCCTTTATTTCCAGTATGGCTTTTCTCTGAGGTCATTCATTGTTCTGGAGTGGCTAGCACAGTAGTGCTGGATAGTGGTGGAAGCTGCTGCAGGCTCACTTCCTGTATAGGCCAACACAATGAAAGCTCTCATCTTGTAGAGGCTCTGTCCCAAGTTCCAGCTCCTTAACCCACTAGGGTACTGGACTGGAAGAGCTTGAAGGCATCTTTGTGGCCCCCTTTCTCTCCTTAAGTCTAGAACCTAGAAAAAACAAATAAGTTTTTTCCTCTCTGGGTCTCAGGCTGGGCTCTCTACTCTTTTGAGCCCCACATCCCTGAGATGGGAATTCATTCTCATGCACAAAGTGCCTAACCCTTGTTGCATTTCTGCTGGTATAATCTCTTCACTCCTCCTTCCAAAGGTCCCACACCCAGTCTTAAGACCTCCCTCATCTCAGCTTTCCAGGGCAATACTAGTTTTACCTCTTTTTTCCTTTCATGGCCTGGTGGTTCCCATCCCTCTACCCTGTGCCCTTGTCCTTGTTGCTTCTCTGAGGAGTAAGTGAAGGGGAGATAAAAATGAGGCTTCTTCTTGGGTGATAACATGGGAGATGACAGCAAACAATGGGGTTCCAAGTCTGTCATAGCATGGACCCAGCCTCCTTCTCAGTGATTTTTCTTCTTGCATCCTATGCTTCAGTCACATTTCTCATGGCCCCATGCTGCCTCGTGCCTCTGTGCCTTTGCACATGCTCCTTCCCTTTTATGGAATGATACTTTATATCTTTCATCTGTAAGTCCCAGCTTGACTCATGGCAGTGAGAGATCACATTTCACACCATATATCTGCAAACCTCAGTATTCTCTTAAAGGCCTTTATTATTCTGTTGCATGTAAATGCTTTAGAGTGTTTGAAGTGATTTTTATTTGACTATAAAAAATAATATAGTCATTCATATTTATATAGTACTAGGTCATTTCTCCCAAGACCACTTACATACTTGCTCTCAGCTGTTATCTGCCTTCAATCTTGGGGCAATAGCAGACCAAGAATCAGAGAATTGTCAAGAGGAAAGTGTGGAAGATGAAACAGGCAGTATAAATTGCTGTTAATTTGTAGTTGTTATAAATTCTATATTCTGGCCCTGGTGTATCTTTTGTAACATAGGTATTTTATTTCCTTTTTATAGAATAGTCCCTAAGACCCAAGATACATTTTTTCTGGGAAACTTAATGAATGTTATTTTTACTGTTGACATAGAGGAGATATCTGCCATTTCTGACACCTGTGTATTTTCTTGTAGCACCCTCACATAGATTAGCTCTGGGAGGAAAGTGTGGCATCAGTCCTGGAAAAATCAGCAGCTCAGAATCACTTTATGGTGACAGTCCTAGCTTCCTGGAAACAGATAGATTGGTTTTGCCAGTCCAGTGACTATGGCTAGGCATGGGTTATAGGACTGGCTTAGAATCCTATAACCCATGTCTAGCCCTATAGTTGGCTTAGGAATAGTTATTTTAAACTGGCATCCATGTTTTCCCTGAAGTATATCTCTTGTGAAAAGAAAAACCATTATTGAGCATCTACTATGTGCCAGGGGCCATGCTGAACAACCCTTGTCGCATTTCTGCTGGTATAATCTCTTCACTCCTCCTTCCAAAGGTCCCACACCCAGTCTTAAGACCCCTGAACTTTGGGAATGAGACACAGTCTCTATCTACAAAAAAATAGATAGTGGGCTGGGAAAGATAGTGCTCAAAAGTGTAACTAAATACACATTGTAAGTACTTTACTAGGCAGAATGAATTAAGGATCAAGAGAACAAAGATAAAGAAGCAAGTCTCTCTGAAAGGGTCAGTGAAGGTGTTATGGATTTCAGTTCAACAAACATTTATTAAGCGCCACCTATATTCTTACAGTGAGTACGTGAAATGAACAGACACTCCTCTAGGAACATCCAGTTGCATGGGGTAGCTGGAAACACCAGGACTGTAAAGAACATAAAAGGGTTTCCCAGGGCTTTTCCAGGCATAGAAAGAGAAACTCCTGTGAAGGCCTGACTTAGCCTGTGCCATTGAGCACCCTGATCTCCAGCCCACTGAAATCTCATTCTGCCTTGCCTGTTCTCCTGCATAACAACAGTGTCAGAGTTTTAGATGGATTCATATATGAAGTGATAATAGTAATGATCCCATTCCATTTTCAAAGTACTTTCACATACATTATCTCAATGTCTTTCATGCTATATGCCCTCAGACAGTAGTGATCCTTGAATCCCTTCTCAAGTTTACTACTAATGTAATCTACACTTTAGAAAGGCATTAAGTTAATGGATATAATTTTCTAAATTTCAAATTTTCCTCCCATCAGTTTTACTTGATAAAAACAAATATTAACAGAAAAACTCATATATGTTTTCATATTTTTTGAGATGCAGAGAACTCCGTTTATATAATACTAGAAGCCTGATGCACAAAGATTCATGCAAGAATGGGCCTTCCTTCCCCTGGTTGCTGGCACTGCCTTTGCTCTGGCCTGGAGCTGACTTTGTGCCCTTGCTCTGTTTGGAGCCATCTTTCTGCCTTCCCATGCTGCCCAGAGGCCTTGAACAGCTGGGGCGGTACGAAACACCTGTGTTGTCACCCTGCCAACAATGCAAGCGTCCTGCCCTCGGCCACTCAGCACCTGTGCATACAAATTAATCCACCATCTTTGTTTGGTTAATTTGCATACTCACTCCTGATTGGCTGGTGGGCATCATGAAGATATGGTAAATTTGCATGTTTCTCTTTTATTAGTGTGGACTAGAGGCCTGGTGCACAAAATTTATGCACTGGTGGGTGTGTCCCTCAGCCCATCCTGCACCCTCTCCAATCTGGGACACCACTCTCACAATCTGGGACTGCTAGCTCCTAACCACTCGCCTGTCTGCCTGCCTGATTGCCCCTAACTGCTTCTGCCTGTCAGCCTGATTGCCCCCAACTGTTCCCCTGCTGGCCTGATTGATGCCTTACTGCTCCCCTTCCAGCCCAATTGCCCCCAACTGCCCTCCCCTTCTGGCCCGATGGCCCCCAGCTGCCCTCCTGTGCTGGCCCAATCACCCCCAACTGCCCTCCCCTGCAGACTTGATCACCTGTAAGCTCCTGGAGGCCTGGGACCATTTTCTGTTTCTTTGGTGTCTTTCCTTAGAGCAGTTGAATCAACATTTTGCACATAGCAGGTACTTAATATTATTCTGTAAAGCATACCAATAGGATACCAGGAGCATGCTTACCTCTGTTTTATAGTAACCATAATTCTGTGTATATTTCTCCACCTTTTTAAAAGATACCATTTATTTACTATATACTAGATGTTATAACTACTATATGCTGGGCTTTTTAAAACATTATTTTGTTTTGCAAATGGTATATTGAATTTAATCCTCAGATATCCTGTGGTTATTAAAGACCTTGTTTAAGGAATATAAGACTCAGAACAATTAAATGACTTGCCCAAATGGCTAGTAATTTCCAAAGTCAGTATTTGAACTGAGGATGGTCAGAATTCATCTAATATCTATGTTATTTCCATTTCATATAAATTCACTTAAGAACCTTACGTATTAAAGTTTAACAAACTGACACGTAGAGAGGACAGTCAATGTCAAGTAGTGACTAAGTAAACAGGATTTGAGTTGATTTTCTTTAGCTTCCATCTAAGTGTAGTGCTCTTTATGCAACACCACCCAGTGCCAGGTCTTCTGTCTAGTGTGTGTCTCCTGAGTGTGCCACATTGAGTTGTAAACATAATCATTTCATTTCTTTGCACTTTATAGCTCATTATGGGCTGTTCAGCGTACCATCACCAAATCATTCAAGATCCCAAGTGTAAATTTTTAAAATTTCCATTGGCAGCATATAAGCCTTTTCATTTGAGGATTAGGATGATACAATTCCTTCCCAACTTTCCCATCCTGGAGGATGCCACTTACAGTGATACTCTTTGCAGAAGTTAGAGGAGAGAACCTGGACTACTAGGCACAAAGTGGTTACCTTTGCCATTTCCTTACTATTGTAACCTTAAGCCAGTCATTTCCCCATTCTGGGCCTCACCATCCCCCTGTGTAAAATTAAGGAGGAGAAGAGGAAGAGACTAAATCACTTCTAAGATCCTTCCCACCTATAGTGGCCTGTGATTCTAATAAGACTCCTTTCTCTATCTGCTCTTTCCCAGCAAAGTTTCCCAGTAACCTGGGCAAGTAATGTGCCTTCAGAGGATCTAAGTTTTCTGTCTGTAAAACAGGGTAATAATGTGAATAATTCTGTATAAAATTGGTTTAGTAATTTATCCCATGGTTGGTTTGGGGATCATAGTGCAATCCTACAGGGATCTAAGAATGGCCAACCTGGGCCACCACACAGTGAATCCAGGTCATTCACAGGAATACCAAAGTTTGATGGTGGACAATAGTCCATCTTCCCTGCCACCTTTCTCCTAGCCTGCCTTCTTTTCCTGCCTGGCTCTTCTTCATGTGCAGTCAGGGTGGCCTCCCCAAAACACAGCTCTAGTCATATACATCCATGGCAGTCATGAAGGCCTGAACTCAGGCATTTAGAAAAGAAAGGAAGGATGTGAAAAAGATTATTCAGATAAAATGATAAGAACTAGTGACTGATATCCTGTGCAGTCAAGCTCTTGCTGGTTATTAGGTGTCTTGGCTGAGAACTGAAATCTAATATCACAATAGGCTCCTGATGGTGTGGATTGCTCCAGGCATATCTAGGTCAACACGGAAAAGCAAGAGAGATGCCAAGAGGGATACTGGAATCAGCTTTCTTTTTTTGTCCCCCTGAAGTGACACCTTTGAAAAGCCCTGGCATTTTCCCTGGTTAAGAAAAAGCTCCTCCTCTCTGTGCTGGAAAATTTCAGCCGCTCCCCATTGCATTCCTACTCAGCATTCTTCACAGATCTGACTGCTGTCAGAATAAAAAGCCTGGATTGCTGCATTTGGCCACGGGTGTGGTGGCCTCTGAAGAAGAGAGAGCCAAGCTCCTGCTCCTTGATGGTTGGTCTCTAGAGGAGAGTGTCTCGCTCACTGCAAACTGTAGGACCTTGGGGTGGACACTGCTGTTAAGAACTTCGGGACTGCAGAGGCTGCAGTGGAAAAATCCCTACATTCTGGGATTGAGGCGGGGTGTCAGATCTAGGCTTTCGTTCTAGGATCTCTCCTGTCTGGCTGTGTGACTCTGGGGGACTTATTTAATCTCTCTGGGCTTCATATTCTTCCCCTGCAAAGATGAAGAACTAGGACAAAATCATCTCTAAATGCTGTCCTGTTCTAAAATTCTAAAATAGTCATTGCATGTTTTCTCTGCCAGGCCCTGTGGTAGGTATGAGGAATATAAGAATGAAAATAGCCCTAACCCGTTTGGCTCAGTGGGTGGAGTGTCGGCCTGCAGACTGAAGGGTCCCGGGTTTGGTCCCCATCAAGGGCACATGCCTGGTTTGCAGGCTTGCTTTCCAGTAGAGGATGTGCAGGAGGCAGCTGAGCAATGATTCTCTCTCATCATTAATGTTTCTCTCTCCCTCTCCCTTCCTGTCTGAAATCAATAAAAAAATATTTTTAAAAAATGAAATGAAAATAGTATTAAAAGTTAATATTTATTGAGTGCTTAAATATGTGCCACAGATTGTATTAACCACTTTACATACAGTGTTTTCAGTTTTTAGAATACCTTCGTGAGTTCAGGCCTGTGATCAGTATTACTGGCTTTATGAAAGGAGTGTTTGAGTCCTCTCCCTGCTTCCCCATATTGGGTCCCTGCTTCCCCATATTGGGTCCCTGCTCTCTAGACTGACCTGGAGAGCAGTGAAGTATGAGAACCATCCCAGGTGCTCTGCCAGGAACCACTCTGCTGTGGGAGCCACGAGGCTGTTGGCTGTTAGAGATGACTAAGACATGTAAATAGAGATAGATTTGTTTTCCTTCTTCTTAAAAAAAAATGATTTCTACCAAACTTCATGACTTCTTATAAATCTCCAGTAATTAGGACAGTGTGATTTTGACTCAAGGATAAACAAATAATCCAGTGGATTAGAATAAAAACTACAGGATCAGACCCACATGTCTGTGGACACTTAAGTGATGAAAGTGACACTGCAGTGGTGCTGGGTTAATTGGACTGGTGATCATGTGGGGAAAAAATGTCTCTTGGTGCCTATTTCACACCATATACAAAAATCACTTAAAAAAATGAGCTATAGATCTAAATGTAAATGTTAAAATCATCAAACTGTTAGAAGATAACATACAAGAATATCTTCATGATTTTAAGGTAGACAGATTTCTTAATCTGGACACAAAAATCACTATAATGACAAAAGAATGAATAAATTGAATTACATTAAAAATAAGAACTTCTGCTCATCAAAATGCACAATTAAAAAGTGCAAGAGATCCTAGCCAGTTTTGCTCGTGGTTGAGGCAATGGCCTGCAGACTAAAGGGTCTTGGGTTTAATTCCTGGTCAGGGGTGTGTACCTGAGTTGTAGGTTTGATTCTCAGCACCAGTCAGGTTACGTGTGGGAGGCAACCAGTCAATGTGTCTCACATTGATATTTCTCTTTCTCCCTTTCCCTTCCTTCCAGTCTCTCTAAAAGTCAATGGAAAAAATATCCTCAGCTGAGGATTAACCAAAAAGTAAAATAAAATGAAATTCTATATAATAAAAGCTTAATATGCACATTGACTGAATGGTAGGACAACTGGTGAAACAACTGGTCGCTATGATGCACACTGACCACCAAGGGGCAAACATTCAACACAGGAGCTGCCCCCAGCCTGCAGGCCCCAGACCAGCTAAGGCAGGGGCCAGGACCCCCCAACCCCCAACCCTATCACCTTGCTGGTTGCCCTGCAGAGGGAGGCAACCAGTAGTGGTGGTGGTGGGGAATAGGGCCAACTGTTGAGCAGGTGGCAGTGGGGGTCAGGGCCAGTGGGCAAGCAGGTCGGCGCCACCCCTCGATCGCACCGGTAGGGGTTACGGACAGCAAGCAGAAGGCACCAGGCTGGCCAAGGCAGGTACCAGCGGGAGAGCGGGGGGGTCCCCCCGATCACCCCTCTGATTGCCCCACAGATTGGTCCTGATCATGGGCCAGGCCTAGGGACCCTACCCGTGCACAAACTTTGTGCACTTGGCCTCTAGTAATTAAATAAAATAAAGTGATTCAGCCGAAACCGGTTTGGCTCAGTGGATAGAGCGTCGGCCTGTGGACTGAAAGGTCCCAGGTTCGATTCCGGTTGGGGGCATATATTCCAGTTGCAGGCACATCCCCAGTAGCGGGTGTGCAGGAGGCAGCTGATTGATGTCTTTCTCTCATCGATGTTTCTGACTCTCTATCCCTCTCCCTTTCTCTCTGTAAAAAATCAATAAAGTATATTTAAAAATAAAATAAATAAAATAAATAAAGTGATTCAGAAGTAATATGTTAAAAAAAAAAAGAAAAAGAAAAAAAGGTGAAAGGGGCCCAGCCAGTGTGAGTGGTTGAGCACTGACTCATGAACCAGGAGGTCATGGTGTGATTCCCGGTTAGGGTAGGTGCCTGGATTGTGGGCTCTATCCCTAATAAGGGGCATTGCAGGAGGTAGCTGAACGATGATTTTCATCATTGATATTTCTAACTCTTTCTGCCTCTCCCTTCCTCTCTTTGAATCAGTAAAAACATATTTTTTTTTATAAAGTGAAAGGGGAAGCTACTGAGAGGGAGGAGATATTTATAGCATGTATACTGAACAAAGGAAAAAACTTTATCAAATTGATATAAGAAAGGCAGATGACCCAATTTTAAAAAATGGGCAAGCCCTAAGTGGTTAGGCTCAGTGGATAGAGCGTCGGGCTGCAGACTGAAGGGTCCAAGGTTTGATTCTGGTCAAGAGCATGTACCTTGATTGCGGGCACATCCCCAATGAGGGGTGTGTAGGAGGCAGCTGATCCAATGTTTCTCTCTCATTGATGTTTCTAACTCTCTATCCCTCTCCCTTCCTCTCTGTAAAAATCAATAAAATATATATTTTTTAAAATGGGCAAAATACTTGAATAGGCAGGTAACAAAAGAGAGCATCCAAATGGCTAAGGAACATATGGGAAGGACCCCAGGCTCAATAGACTTAAAGGATATGAAAGTTAGACCCCTAATTCATTACTATTTCATACCAACCAGAATGGTTCAAACAAATTAGAAAACCTGACTATACCAAGTTTTGTAAGTATTAGCAAGAAGGTAGAGCATTTAGAACTCTCACTCACTCTGGTCAGAGTCTAAATTGGAAAGCACTTTGTAAAGCTGTTTGAGAATATTTATTAAAGATGAACATATGCATAATCTGTAACTCATTAGTTCAGGTTGTAGGTATATTGACAACAAAATTGCATACATATGTTCATTGAAAATACATATAAGAACATTGGTAGCAATGCTCTTATTCAGAATGGCCCCACACTGGAAGCAACCCAGATTCTCATCAACAGTATAAAGGATGAATAAATTGAAGCACATTCATACTCTAGACTACGAAAGAACTGTTGTTTTACTTAATACATGATGAATCTTACAAAGATAATGAATGAAAGAAGCCAGACACAAAAGAGAACATAGTGTTTCATTTTATTTTTGCAAATTTCAAAAACAAGCAAAATAACCTCCTGGTTTTAGAAGTTAGAATAGTGGTTACCAATTTGGGGGGCAGGAGATTTTTTGGGTGTTGGTCTATTTCTTGTTTAGGATACTGATTATATAGATGTTTTAATTTTATGGAAATTGGTTGAGATGTATAATTATGCATTTTTCAATGTATTATATGACAATAAAATTTTTACTAATTAATAAAAGACAGTAGATTCTCATTTTGAATTGATAAAAGATTCACATTATAAAAAATACTAGAGGCCCGGTGCATAAATTTGTGCACGGAGGGTGGGGGATGGGTTCCCCCACAGCCCAGCCTGCACTCTCCAATCCGGGACCTCTTGGGGGATGTCTGACTGCTGGTTTAGGCCCAATCCCTGGGATAGAGCCTAAACCAGCAGTTGGACATCCCTCTCACAATCCAGGACTGCTGGCTCCTAACTGCTCACCTGCCTGCCAGCCTGATCACCCCCAACTATCCCTCGGCAGCCTGGTTGCCCCTCACTGCCCCCCCTCTTGCTGGCCTGGTTGCCCTTCACTGTCCCCCCTGCCAGCCTCGTCACCCTTCACTGCCCTCCCTTCCCCCCACCGCCAGCCTGGTCACTCCATGCAGCCTGCCGTTTGGTCGTTTGGTCACCCCCTCACTACCCACCCCCACCAGCCTGGTTGCCCCACGCAGTCTGCTGTTCAGTCGTTTGGCCATCCCTAACTAACCCTCCTGCCCGCCTTGTCACTGCATGCAGTCTGTGAAATGATATTGAGCATCCTTTCACAGGCTCATTTACTTTCTGTATATTATCTTTGATGATGCGTCTTGATCAATTTGCATATTACCCTTTTATTAGTATAGATATAAGGAAATAGTATAAAAAGTCTCCTTTTCACCTCTATGCCCCAGCCATCCAGCTCCCTCACTGGTAACTAGCCAATGATATATTATATTTGTGCATCCTTTTAGAGATGTATTTTGGATATACAAGCAAATAAATTTCTATGTAATTACACACACACACACACACACAACCTATTATTTTTGTATATATGGCATACCTACTCTTTTTTATATGTATGACAATATTCTGAACATGTTATTCTACAGTTTGCTTTTATCATTTAATTTATTTTAAAGGCTTTTCCATATCAGTACATAAAGAAATTTCTTTTTTCTTCTTACAGCTGCATAATGTACTGTATATGGTTGTTTCATGATTTATTTAACAAGTTCCCCTGTTGATGGGCATTTAGGTTTGATTATTTCTAGTTGAGAAACTTTCTTGATTGAAGTTGAGTCTCAACACAAGTTAATTGTCGAAGACAGTCAATGTGTTCATCTTAAAGTATGCCAGCAATATTCCCTTGCCTTTCATTGGCTGATGTCAAAGCCCAGACTGGCAAGAGAAGCTGCCCATTCCTTTCCAGGAGAACTTCATTTTGTAGGTATGGTAACCTGAGAGAAAAATGATAAATAAATTTATATGAAAGACTAATTAAAAAAATTTTTTTGTAAAATTAGAATTTTTTATATAATAGTTTGATTTATCTTCTTTTTCTTTTTGTTTTCTGTTTAGACCAAGAAGAGTAAGAGAACAGTGGAATTGAGAGCCATTAATTTGGGGACAGATTATGAATATGGGGTTTTGAACATTCACATGACTGCATATGACATGGCCCTGGCAGAGAGTTATGCCCAATATGTTCACAACCTCTGCAACCATCTCTCCATTAAAGTGGAGGAAAGGTATGAAGGCTGTCTTTGCATGAAATATTCTTGGTGTGGGTAGCATGCTCTGCTTTGTTGTTGATAAATGAGGTTTTGAGATATAATTTACATGAGGTAAAATTCACTCTTTTTACATATATACTTTGCCACAATCAAAATATAAAAGTTTTATTAACCCCAAAAGTTTCCTGGTACCCAGGTATAGTCAATTTCTTTCCCTTTCCCTTTCAAGTCCCTGGCAGCTACCAATTAATTTTCTGGCCCTGTTGTTTTAGGTTCTCCAGAACATCAAGTAAGTAGAATCATACAATATGTAGCTGTTTGGCCTCTCACTTGACATAATGTATTTAAAATTTATCTATATTTTCATAAGTGATTTATTACTGAGCAGTATTCTATTAAATGGTGATTTTAATTCACCAGTTGATATACTTTTGGATTGTTTCCAGTTTGTTGATAATCATTAACAAAGCTGCCGTAAGCATTCTCATATAGGTTTTGTGGGTCATATGTCTTTTTTTTCTCCTGGATAATTACCTAAGATTGAGATTTGGGGATTGTATAGAGAATGTGTTTAACTTTGTAAGATACAGTGGTACCTCGAGATATGAGTGCCCTAACATACGAGATTTTTGAGATACGAGCCGTCGAGCGAGCGATTTTTGCTTTGAAATACGAGCAACATTTGAGATAGGAGTAATCGCGCGGATCGGCCGGCTGCACATGACCCACCAATTTACTATGACTCGAGCGTCTCATAGTTTTCCATGCCTCAAGGTTACGGAACAAATTAAACTCGTATCTCGAGGTACCACTGTACTGCCAAACTAGTTTCTAAACTAGCTATATCATTTCGTATTCTCACCAGCAACATATGAGAGTTCCAATAACTCCTTATTCTGATCAGTACTTGGTATTATCAAATTTTTTTAAAGGTATTCCAATATATACATAGTGGTATCTCTTAGTGCTTTTAATTTTCACTTCCCTAATAAAGAAATGATGTTGAGCATCCTTTCACAGGCTCATTTACTTTCTGTATATTATCTTTGATGATGTGTCCAAATATTTTGTCTACTTTTAAAATTGGGTTGTTTGCCAAAACCAGTTTGGCTCAGTGGATAGAGCGTCGGCCTGCAGACTGAAAGGTCCCAGGTTTGATTCCGGTCAAGGGCATGTAATCCTGGTTGCGGGCACATCCCCAGTGGGGGGTGTTCAAGAGGCAGCCGATTGATGTTTCTCTCTCATCGATGTTTCTAATTCTCTATCTCTCTCCCTTCCTCTCTGTAAAAAAATCAATAAAATATATTAAAAATAAAATAAAATAAAATTGGATTATTTTTTATTATTGAACTAGAGGCCCGGTACATGCAATTCATGCAAAAGGGGGGTGTCCCTCAGCCCAGCCTGCACCCTCTCCGATATGGGGCCCTTTGAGGGATGTCCAACTGCCCATTTAGGCCCCATCCCACCTAAATGGGCAGTTGGACATCCCTCTCACAATTCAGGACTGCTGGCTCCCAACTGCTCGCCTGCCTGCCTGCCTGATTGCTCCTAACCTCTTCTGCCTGCCAGCCTAATCACCCCTAACCACTCCCCTGGCAGCCTGACCAATGCCTAACTATTCTCCTGCTGGCCTGGTCACCCATAAATGCCCTCCCTTGCCAGCCCTGTTAGCCCCCAACTGCCCTCCCCTGCAGGCCTGGTTCCCCCCAACTGCCCTCCCCTGCAGGCTCGTCCCCCACAACTGCCCTCCCCTGTTGGCCATCTTGTGGCAGTTATCTTGTGTTCACATGGGGGCTGCCATCTTTGACCACATGGGGGTGGCCATCTTGTGTGTTGGAGTGATTGTCAGTTTGCATATCACTCTTTTATTAGATAGGAGGATTATTAAAGTTTTTATCATCTGCTTTTGGATACCAGTTCTTTTGCAGTATGTGTTTTGAAAATATTTTCTCCCTGTCTATGGCTTATCTTGTTACCTTCTTATCTGAATCTTTTAGAGAGCAGAAGTTTAAGTTTGATAAAGTTCATTTTACCAGTTTTTTTTCTCTTATTGTTCATGCTTTTGGTATCAGATCTAAGAAATCTTTGCCTAACCCAAAGATCATATTCTTCTATGTTTTCTGGTAGAAATTCTATAGTTTTTTTAATTTTTTTTATTAATATATTACATGTAAACATCTCTTCCCATGAAATTCTATAGTTTTAAGTTTTACTTTTAGGTCTGTGATCCATTTGGAGTTATTTTTGTATATGGTGTGAGATATGAGTCAAAGTTGTTTTTTTTAAATATATATATCCCATTTGTTCAAATACCATTTGTTAAAAAGATTTTCTTTCTCCGTTGAATTGTCTTAGCACCTTCTGAAAGTCAATTAACCATGTGTGTTTAGATCTATTTTTGTTCTCTATTACATTGATCTGTATATCTATGTTTATATCAATACCACAATATCTTGATTATGGCAGTTTGATTACTGAATTACAACTTTGTTCTTTTTCAAAATTATTCTGGCTATTCTAGGTTTTTCATAAACATTTTAGAATTAGTTTGTTGATTTCTACCGAAAAGAGCCTGATGGAATTTTGTTAGGATTATGTTGAATCTGAAGATAAATTTGAGGAGAATTGACATTTTATCTATTTTAATTCCTTTGATCCATTAAGTGGTATATGTCCCCATTTATTTAGGTATTCTTTGCTTGCTCTCCTTTTCATTTATTCTTTGGATTTGTTGGAAAACTGTAGGAGAGGAGAACTAACATTTACTCACTATCTGCTCCAGGCCAGGCACTTTACATATCTTATCTCAGTGTTTCAGAAAAAAGTGGGATGCCCTTTTTAATTCTCATTCAACTTAAAATGTCAAGGACAAATTCTTTGTATGGTTCTGGTATGTTCTTAACACCACTCTAACACTTCCTAATCTTTATAACAGAGAGGTAACCTCTGGTTCGTCTTTGGCTACCAATAAAATTTAGCTAGAATTTTATAACATTATTTTGTTTTTATTGTATTTATTTTTAACTTACTTTCTACTTATGACAGCTGATACTGGTTTTCTAATTACAGTAGGAGCATCAAGTCAGGTTTATTGATATATAATATACATTCAGTAAAAATTCACCCTTTTAGTGAACAATTTCTGAGTTTTGACAAATATACACAGTAGAGAGTAAATACCATCATAATCAAGCTATAGAACATTTACATCATCCCAAGAAGTTCCTTCCTCATACCCCCAGTCCCTGGCAAATACAGATATATTTTCTGTCCCCATCATTTTTACCTTTTTCAGAATGTCATATTAATGAAATCATACAGTATTTTTCTTTGTGAATCACACACCTCTATCATGTCACTTAGTGCTTTGGGCTATTATCATCTATTTATGTGTCAGCTCCCCTCCCCACTGTCTAGCTAGGGACTGTGTTGCTTATTTCTTCACTTAAGATAATGTATTTGAGATTTATGCATGTTATTGCCAGTATCAAGTGGTTTGCTCCTTTTTGTTGCTGATAAGCATTTCTTTGAATATATGTATGTTTGTTTACCCATTCACCAGCTGAAGAACTTTTGTGTTGTTTTCAGTTTTAGGCAATTGTGAATAAAGCCACTCTAAACATGTACAGGTTTTTATGAGAAATTAAATTTTCATTTCTCTAGGAGTATGATTGTGGGGTCAAATGGTTAAGTGTAATGTATGTTTAAGTTTATAAGAAACAGATTGGCTATACCATTTTTTTTCTCATCAGCAACATGAGTTCCATTGTTCTACATCTCAAGTTTCTTTTTTAAATTAATATTTTAAGTGTGCTGACTTAAAGAAAATATTTAATAAATAATACTTTGGGTGGTTTGCCATTGTGACAAGGTAGTAGATGGCACAATATATGGATATGGCAAAAATTATACTCTTTCTCATTTGACAGATATTAATATATTCTCATTGTACAGATGAAGAAACCAAGTGTCAGAATAGCCAAAAAGTCACAGAACTAGTAAATTGCCTGGATTTAACCTAGTTCTGCTGGACTCCAGTATTTTTACTTCTATAGGATCTTTAAAAAAAAAAAATGTTTTTATTGATGTCAGAGAAAGGAAGAGAGTAGGAGAGAGAGAAACATTGATGAGAAACATTGATCAGCTGCTTTCTTCATGCCCCCTATTGGGGATCAAGCCCACAACCAGGGCATGGACCAGCAACCTCCTGGTGCATGGGACAATACTCAACCAACTGAGCCACACTAGCCGAGCTACAGGGTCTTATTTTAGGTCATCAAGCCAAATATGAACTTTTGAACCTTTATAACTTAGAGTATAATTGTGCTAAATGTGCTATTTGGAAGATTGTATAATAAGGTGTGATTTTAGCTCTCACAGCAGATAGTACTTTAATTGTGTTAGGCCTAAAGATATGCTTTATCTATTTCTGATGCCCCAGAGAGTCAGTTGTTCTTTCAGCACTTGACACACACCTCTATCATGTCACTTAGTGCTTTGGGCTATACTGCTCTATTCAGGTGTCAACTCCTCTCCCACTGACTAGATGGGGACTGTGTTCTTTATTTCTTCAGCACCTAAGGGGCCTGCCTGCCACATTGGAAAAATAAGCCATTGTTGAAAGAATGACAGGTTCTTCAGTATGACTGTACAATCCAGTTGTATGGTGAACATTTCCTAAAGTTTAATGACAGTGCTTTCAATTAATTGATTAAAACCTATTGATTGAGCCTTCTCTTGCTCATGTGGTAAGCATTGTACTAGGCATTTTAACTGGTGAATGTTCCTGACTTCAGGGAGTATATGTACATATGTGTCTGCACACAAGCACACAGAGAAATATTTTAACATAATGTGGAAGGTAATAAGTGAAAGTTAAAGTACAATGCCAGTTCAAGAAGCAGAATAGTAAAGTAATTTTTTAGAACAATTCCTCTCAAAGTAGCACTGTACGAAGATATCAGAAGCTTATGCCAAAATGTGCATTCATGTTTTGCTTCCTTCATCAAAAGTCTTGCTATTGAAAAAAAAATTGTTGGCCAAATTAAATAGTGTGTTTAGTGACTGTTGCATGTTCCTTATCTTTTCCTGGGCTGATGCCAAGCAGTTTGCTCACCAGCAATTTGTCTCTGGACCACACTTTGAGTGACACAGTACCAATTCTGGAATCAAACTGCCTGATTTAAATTCTAGTTCTACCAGTTATTGGCAATATAACCTTGGGAAATTCTGAACCTCAGTTACCTGTTCTGGCAGGGATTAGGGGTAGCTTCTCAGAGGTTGTAGTAGCAAAGAAACATTAAATGTCATTTACACAATGTTATCTTACCTACAGTGAATCAACTCCCTGGAATAGTGTTTTAAATTTTCAGAACTTTTTTAAAAGTACTGTTTTTAAAACCCAGCTGTAGCCCTCGCCATTTTGGCTCAGTAGGTAGACCGTCAGCCTGTGGACCAAAGGGTCCTAGGTAGAGTTCTGGTCAGGGACACATACTCTGGTTGTAGGCTATTCCCCAGCCCGGGCCCTGGTCAGGGCTCATACAGGAGGCAACCAGTCGATATGATTCTCTCACATCAATATAACTCTCTTTCCCTCTCATTTCCACTCTCTCTAAAAATCACTGGAAAATATCCTTGGGTGAGGATTAAACAAATAAAAAGAATAAAACCCAGCTGTGAAAAACTGGCTGTATTTGGGTAAAGGCAGGAAGGCAGTAGCATTGAGCTATTATGATCAGCCAGCCACTCTGAAAAGTACTTTTTTTGTATATTGTTACTTAATTCAAACAACCACTTTGTACATAGTGAATCAAAGCTCAACTCTGGAGCCAAACCATCTAGGTTTTACTTGTGCTCTGCCACATTCTTTTTTTTTTTTTTTTAATATGTTTTTATTGATTTGAGAGAAAGAGGGAGGGCAGAGAGAGAGAAACACATCAATTGGCTGCCGGTATATGCCCCCTCCTGGGGATTGAGCCTGAAACCTGGGCATATACCTTGACAGGGAATTGAACCAGCTACCTTTTGGTGCATGGAACAACACTCAACCGAGCTATACGAGCCAGGGCTACCATTGTCTTATTGTCTGACACTGGGCAATTTACTACTTAACCTCTTTGTGTCTTAGTTTCCTCATCTATGAAATGGAGTAAAAGTACCTATCTAAAAAAACTATAGTAAAAATTAAGGGAGTTGATATATTTAAAGTGCTTACAACAGTTCCCAGCAACTCTTGGCTGCTATAATAATAATAATAATTAATTAATTAATTAATTATTAAAATTTACTTGTAGTCATATACTTAATAAATGGCAAGATCTGGATTTGAACCCACTTTTTCTCCCCTCCAAATTCTCAATTTCTCCTAACTAGTACTCTACACAGCTTTCATTGTGATATTTCTTGAATGGAAGTAAGATGTTACTCCCATGCGAAAATTCCTCCCATGGTTTCCCATACCCTTAAGATCAAATTAAAGGTCCTCACATGGTTTATACCAAGTGCCCCAGGGTCTTTGCACTTGCCTCTCTTGCTTTAACTCATACTTCCTTCTCTCTTTCCCTCCAATTACACTAGCGTTGCTTTTGTCCCTTCATACCCAAGGACCTTTTCATATGCTCTCTAGATCTTATAATACTCTTTCCCCTTAACCTAACTCCTGCTTTTTCCTTAGGTTTCATCTTGAATGTCACTTCTTTAGAGAAACTCATTAAGTTAGTTTCTATGTTATATATTTAGTAGAAGTGAAGGTTACATAACTTCCCTTTCATAGCAGTCATTCCTTACCCTAGTAATTACTTGACTTTTATTACTCTTCCTTATTAGACTCTAAGATCCATAAAGCAAGGATTGTTTCTGGCTCCATCAGCAGTTTGTCTAATAATCCTAAGACCTTGCCTAGTACCTGACACATAGTAGGCAATGAATAAATATTCGTGGATTTGGACCGAGTTCCAATAAGCATGGGCATGATTCCTAGAACAGCAAACTGAATGATTTTTTTTTTTTTGCCTTTTCCTGACTCTTTGCTCCAAATAGCACAGAGCATAAAGAGACATTTATTTTCAGCAATTCACTCTCTGCATTGATTGAGGTTTTCAGACCACTGTATAGTTAGGCATTCTCACTGCCCAGCTTTTCAGAGATGAAATAATTTTTTCTTTTGATTTTCATTTCATCATGATTCATTTTCCTCTGGGAGTGCGGGGGAGTGCTTTGACCTTGAGGTGGAATTGGGCAAAGGAGCAGTGTTCTGGCTTTTGTTCTATAAATGGTCTGCTTTGCTATAGCTGCAACTAACCTAGAAGAGAAGAGGAAGGGGCCTCTCATGCAGGCCCCTTAATTTGCCTGCTTCCCTTGCTGAGCAGTTGCCTGGAGTGATGGAAATATGACTCATCTGGGAGCAGCTTCCAAGCCTAAAACTGATCCTAGCCCCTGTGCTCTTTGGAGAGTAACAGCATCACCCAGCACTTCTCCGTTAAGGCTACTCTTACTTTTTTAAATCAACTTACATGGTTTAAAATGGAGATATATCTTATATATAGTAGAGTCTACAGATTCTAAGTCCCCTAGCACCTCAGCCAACTCCCTTCTGCCCTGTCGTAGGCAATATTCCCAAAAGGTAGCATTATTTTATCATGATAAGTTGACTCTTAAAATTCAGTTACTGTATTTCATGTCTTCCTTTCTGTTTTTACTATTGATTAAATCTGAAAAGTACAGAAACTAATTGAAAATATACTCTTACTACTCAAAGGCCTATTCTACTTTAATGACCAGAGTACCCAGTATTTCCTTATCAAACTATGCCTGGTTTTTCTGTTGGTTCTCTTTGAGAGCTCCTCATGCCTCCTTGCCTTGAGATAACTGCTGCACTTTTTGAGGCAAACACCTTTGTTCATTCTTTACATCTTGATACTACTTCATCTGTGAAGCCTTCCCTGACCCCCACTTCTCTTCCCTATAATTTTGGTACATCCCTGTTACTATCTTTGTCTTACTGTGGTGAAGATGTTCATCTGCTTACTTGTCTGTCCAAAACACTCTTAGTGAACTCCTTTAAAGTACAGGCTACATAATGCCCATCAGAGTGCCTAGGACAGAGGAGGCTCTCAGTAAGTATTTATTAAATGAATGGATGAATAAACAAATCATTGAAATCTTGGCAAAATAAGTGTTGAAGAATAAAACATATGCTCAGTAGCAGGAATGGACAACTCCCTTTAGTCTTATCTGCAGAATGTCAAAAAGTAAAAATAGCATGTTTTACATTCCTGAAAGCTTTTACATAGTTACTTTACTTGGTCTTCCATAACAACTCTATGAATGTGTCATTTTATTTTATACATGGGTACTATCAAATTTGAATTGGAAGAGGAGAGCAGAGATTGTGCTGAAAAGCAGGAGGGGATGTTATTTAGGGAGGCTGCCTGGAAGAATTTGCAATACCTAGCATTTATAGAGCAAGGGAACTGGCATTTGTAGGCTCAGTATATCAGGCAAATAATAACTAGTTTAAACATTTTATCATTGCAACAACCCTATAACTAGTTATTATTATCCTCATTTTACAACTGAAGAATCTGAATCTCAGAAAGCTGAGTTAATTTGTCCAAGGTCAAATAGGTAATAAGTAGCAGAGTCAACATTTAAATCTAGGACTGACTGTCATGTCTCTAATCAATTTTCCATTACATCAAACTTCCTTTTGTAGCAATCCATCTATAGAGGACCATGTCCCCCTGCTATTAATGAAGCTTTTTGTGGCATGAAAATTCAGAATTCTATTATTATTATTCCATTTACCTTTAGGTTGATGAACCATATTTCTGTTTAGCCATCAGTCCTATCATACCTAATCCTCACAATACTCTATTGATATAGGCCTAGATTGTAATCCTCTTCTCAGAGGGGGGAGTGACTCTCCTTAATAAATATTGCTAATAAATGTCAGGGTCAACATTTGACCCCAAGTCCAGTGCTCTTCCCACTGTACCATGTAGATCTGCTGAGGGGGTCTTACTGGCATCTAGTAGGGAGAGCTTAGGGATATGTAGGCCAGCCCCCCACAACAAAATGAATTTTTTGATCTAAGATAGTGCTAAGGTTGAGAAATCCTGCTCTCTGAGTTTCAGGCCTCATTTCTCTAGAAGAGGGGAAATACCCAAAGTTATCCTGCAAAGCATTCCTAGTGATTCTTTTAGAATTGGCTATTCTTTAGTAGCAGCAAATACTTATTAATCACCAGGTATTATTCAGAGTGTTATATTAGGCAAGATTGTGGATGCAGAAAAGTAGTAGACACCTCTGTCACTTCAGGAAGTTTAGAGACTTCTGGAGGAGGCTTAAGAGGATCTTATTAACTTTGCCCTGGCTGCAAATAACAGCTCTAGATTCCAGGAGCTCTGCATGCACTAGTGGCTCTACTCAGCGACTATCCTGACTGAAGTGGTGCTGCTGGCTTAAGGGACTCTTTCTTCCCACAGTTATGCGATGCCCACCAAAACCATGGAGGTATTGCAGCTACCGGAGCAGGGCCGCAAAATGTTTGTGGACGCAATTCTTACCATCCATGAGCGAGTGGTTCAGGTAAGTATTCTGGGAGAAACCTGAAATGTATTTGCCTCTCTTGGTTCTTCTCTATGTACTTTTTTCCCCTCTTTCTCTAGCCTGCCCCTTGAATGATGATGTTCTGCAGGTTTCCGTTCTTGATCCCTTCGTCTCTCCTTATATGTTTCCTCTACGCAATCTCATTCATTCTCCCGACCTTAGTAAATGTCATTATATATCGACAATGCCTAGATCTCCAGTCTTGATCTCTAGGTTGAGCTTCAAATCTGATACCCATTTGTCTACTGGACTTCTCCAAGGGGATGTTCCACAGGTGCCCTGCACTCAGTACTTAAAACTAATTGTAGAAGAACTGTTCCTCGGTCTCTAGAATCTTCTTCACCTTTGAGCCTAATGCTTGATCCTTCTTTGCTCTCTGATATCCATTCATTCACCAAATTCTAAAGCTTCTACCCCAAAAAATCTTTTAGATTCATCAACTTTGCTTTACTTTCATATCATGTCATTTTCCTGCTTAAAACCCCTCAGTTACTAGCTCTAGCAGTGCTTCTCTGTCATTGTATTGCAGGGACAGATGGTTAACAACCACACTATCATGAAAGTGCCCAGAGCTATTGTTAAAAATTCACAGTTAACATTACCCCCATTTTTTACAACTTTATTGAGTTTTATTCCCATGCAATACAATTTACCCACTTAAAATGTACAATTAAACGGGTTTTAATATAGTCAGAATTATGTAACCATCAATCACCACAGTCAATATTAGAACATTTTCATCAACCCCAAAAGAAACTCTGAACCCATTAGCAGTCATTCCTCTTCCCCATTCCCCTGACTCCTAGCAACCACTAATCTAATTTCTGCCTTTACGGTTTTACCTCTTCTGGATATTTCACTTAAATAGAATTGTAAACATATGGTCTTTATGTCCACTTTCTTTCACTTAGCATACTGTCTTCAAGGTTGTAGCATGTATCATTACTTCCTTTCTTTTTATTGCCAAAAGAGGGGCAGGGGGGGAGGAGGAGAGAGAGAGAGGGAGGGAGAGGGAAAAAAGCAGAAGGGAGGGAGGAGGAAGGGAAGAAGGGAGGGGGAGAGAGGGAGAAGGAGAGGGAGAGGGAGAGGGAGAGGGAGAGAGAGAGAGAGAGAGAGAGAGAGAGAGAGAGAGAGAGAGAAACATCAATTGGCCAATAGATATCACTTCTTTTTTATCCATTCAAGAAACATGTCAGCGAGGTAATGAATGTTAAGGCAGTAATACCTTAAATCTATTTTAATTTTTAAAACAATTAAAGTACTTAAAATCTTTGGTTCTTTAAATATTATAAGAAATAAATTATTTGAGATATATCTTATGACAGATCTAACTTGCCACTGAGGACCGTAGGATTAAATTTGAACTCTTTAGATTAGCATCTAACTGCTTTCATTATTCCCTTGCTTTTCTTCATACCCCATTCATTCCAGCTACACACAGAACTAATTTTAATTCCCTAATACTGTGCTGTGCCTCCACATTTTACTGAATATTGCTTCCTCTGCCTTGAAAACTCCCACTACTGTTGAATTCTCCCAGTTTACTCCTGAAGCTTGACCTCTCCTGATTAATTTAGGTAGGTACTTCTCTAGTGTGTTTCTGTAGCCCCCCTCATACCCTTCTACCACATTTCTGATTCACCTCTGAATTCTCAGCACAGGGTCTGACACCAGTCAGGTCCTGGTTTGAATGGGTTGAGTTGACTCAGAAAGTCATCCTGGATTTGATAACTTCTTTGGTCCAGTTATGACATCCATTGCCTACACGCGCAGATATTGAACATGACCATCTCAGCAAGGAGACACCCTGGCAGAGAGCAAGAGAAATCCTGTAGAGACTGGGCTCTGAAACCATCTCTGGGTGATAATCCTTCATCCAAGGCAGCCGTCTAACTCTGCTAGAGCTGACAGTTGAGCCCATGCCATGTCTCCCACTCACCTAGCTTTCAGCACCTCTTTTTCTTTTTTGTTAATCCTCACCTGAGGATATTTTCTCTATTGATTTTTTTAGAGAGAATGGAAGGGAGGGGGAAAAACCCAGAGAGAGGTACATTACACACACCGTGACTAGGACTGGGGATCAAACCTGCCATCACAGTATGTGCCCTTGACTGGGATCAAAACCGAGACCCTTCAGTCTGCAGGCCAACAATCTAACCACTGAGCAACTGTTTAGGTCTCAGTCTCTCTCTTAGAGTATCTTTCCTTTTGCAGATAAGCGGTTTAAGTGCTACATTTGCAGAGATTTTCTTGGAAATAATCCAAAGCAATCTTCCTGAAGGAGTCAAATTGTCAGTGAAGGAGGTAGGTGCTAGTTTGAGAGTCCCCCTGATGGCTCACCTGTGCTCAAACTATTTAGATTGTGTGGCTTTAGAAACAATAAAGAAATGTGGATAATTTAGTCCAGATAATAATCAGGTGTGCAGGCTGGTATTACTGTGATCATTATTCTGGCTCTTCGGGGATGATGCTTTATGGACCACAAGCTGAAATCCATCACAGCATCTTGATGTTAGACATGAATCCATCACACCTCAAAATTCTCCCCCTCAGGCAGTTATATAGCAGAAAGAGCATCATTTAAGATCACATACAGTATAACTAATCAGAACCAAATAGGGAAATGTATTTTATAGAAAAAGTTCTTGGATCTTGGAAACTTAACTGTACCCTCACTGAATATATTCAGTAAAGAATACCAGTCAGCAGGAAGTTTACCATGGAGAACTTGGAATACATTAGGAACTTTAGTCTAAATACTGAGTATTTGGGTCTTGATTCCAAGATGATCCTTATTATGACACATATATCAGGTCATCTTAGATTGTGCCATTTGCTTCATGCAGCTCCCTTGTTCTGAGCCCATGCTTGTTACTGTAGATCTGTATATAGGGAGAAAATGTGATGGTCATGCTGATTTGAAATAATCCAGCCCTGCACCTGTTATTTCCTATTGTTAATGGGGAATTATGGCATTCTCTCTTTTTATAAGTGCTTCTATTGTGATACTTATAGAGTTTTGACATTAGTTCTTTATAAATCTGTCTTCTGTCACCAAACCATATGTTCATTTAAGGCAGGGAGGCAGTCCGATTCAGCTTTGAATCTATGGTACCTAATACAAGTATGGTACATACCGATACTCAATAAAGCTAGTTGAATTCTAATGCATTCTCTATAGAGGTGGTAGGTAGATCCTTTTTTGATGCTGTGCATATTTGAGTAATGGAAAGCTGTGCAGTAATTCCCACTTATTTTTTCTTCTTCCAGCACAGTGAAGAAGACTTCAAGGGAAGGTTCAAAGCTCGGCCAGAACTGGAAGAACTGCTAGCCAAATTGAACTAGCTCATTGCAAGCTCTTTCATGCCAGCACTGGTGATATTGAGTGCCCAGGGGAAGAACTCTCTGAGTAGTCAAAGTTAAGCAGATGACTCTGACCCTTAAGTAAAAGTATCCACCCCCACAGCCAGGAATGTGTCCTCTCCTCTGTGGAGGAATGCTTGCCAATTGTTGCCACTTTCCTTTGAGCCAACCCTAGGTATCTTCCATCTAATAAAAATTTGCTGCTGGTGGGTGTATTTTGTTTTTTTAAAGTAATTTATTGAGGTGAAATTCACATACCACAAAACCAACCATTTTAAAGTGAATAATTACATTCACAATGTTGTGCAAGCCCCACCTCTATCTAGTTCCCAAACCTCATTGCCTGTTTTTGTAATACAAGTTTATTGAAACAGAGCCATGCTCATTCACTTATATATCATTTATGGCCGCTTTCACACTACAATGGCAGAGTTGAGTAGTAGTAACGAACTGTAAATTTAAAACATTTATGTGGCCCTTTAAAAAAACAGTCAAACTCTCATCTAAGTCATTGGTATTCAAACTTAAGTGTGCATGAGGATGACCTGGAGGGCTTTTTAAAACACAAATTGCACCCACACTGGTCTGGCTCAGTGGATAGAGTGTCGGCCTGCAGACTGAAAGGTCCCAGGTTCGATTCTGGTCAAGGGCACGTGCCTTGGTTTCCGGACACATCCCCAGTGGGAGGTGTGCAGGAGGCAGCTGATCGATGTTTCTAACTCTCCATCCCTCTCTCTTCTTCTCTAAAACAAAACAAATGTCTAGATTCTTCCTCCAGAATTTCTGATTTAGTAATTTGAGGGCCTAGAATTTGCATTTCTTAAGTTTCTAGGCGATGCTGATGCTAAGGGACCCCAGTGTTTTCATATTCTTAGCATCAGTGCATTCGTTTTTCTATAGATAACAGATATCATTTACTCAGCTAGACTCTGGGGTAGGTACTATATTAGCTCTAAAACTTATACCAGTTTTTAGGGTGTATATGAGTGTGTATGTGGCTGGGTATCTGTGTGTGAATATATCTCACGTTTGTTGAGCTTTCATAAGTGCTAGGTACTATATACAGATTATCCTTGTGGTTGATGGTATTATCTCAATTTTAGAGATAGAAAAACTGAGTTTTGGAGAGATGAAGTGACTTCCTCTGGTCACACAGTTAATAGTGACAGACCCCTCTTATATCCCACTGCATATCTGAGATACTCCTACAAGTCTGGGAACTCAGAGCATTCTTAGCATTTAAAAAAAAAAGTTATTGAATATATCAGGTTGACAATGATTAATAAAATTGTTTCCAGTGTATAATTCTATAATACATCATCTGTATATTGTATTGTATGTTCACCACCCAAAAAGTGTCCCTTCACCATCATTTATCTCCTTTACCTTCTTCTGTCCTCACTCCCCTTTCCCTCTCATAATCACCATACTGTTCTATGAGGTTTTTTTTTCCTTCTTAATCCCTTCAACTATTTCACCCAGACTCCCAACTCACCTCCCCTCTGACAGCTGTCAGTTTGTTCTCTGTATCTATGAGTCTGTTTCTATTTTGTTTATTTTATTCATTCCACATATAGGTGAGACCTTATGATATTTGTCTTTCTCTGACTGGCTTATTTCGCTTAGCATAATACTTTCCAGGTCCATTTATGATGTTCCAAAAGGTTAGATTTCCTTTCTTTTTATGGCCAAGTAGTATTTCATTGTGTGAATATACCACTGATTTTTAAAAATATATATTTTTATTGATTTTAGAGGGAGAGATAGAAACATCAGTGATGAGAAAGAATTATTGATCGATTGCCTCCATCAAGCCTACAACCAGACATGTACCCCAACCAGGAATCCAACCGTGACCTCCTGGTTCTGGTTCATAGATCAAAACTCAAGCACTGAGCAACACCAGCTGGGCTGAACGACCATTTTTTTTTAATATATGTATATTTTTATTAATTTCAGAGAGGAAGAGAGAGAGAGAAACATCAATGCTGAGAGAGAATCATCGATTGGCTGCTTCCTGCACATCCCACTGGGGATCGAGCCCACAACCCAGGCATATGCCCTGACTGGGAACTGAACCATGACCTCCTGGTTCATAGGTCAATGGTCAACCACTGAGCCATACTAGCCGGCTTGATAATTTTGTATGGCCTGAGAGTGATGTCTTAAATACCTAAATGGCCCTTGGCTGAAAAAAAGTTCCCCATCCCTGCTCTAGACTGAGACCAGAGGGAAATGGAATTTTCCAAGGTCAAATAGGAATGAAATCAAATGGAGTGTATGTTTCCTGCCTCTAGGATGAAGTCTCCTTCCCTGAGACAACTATTATAAAGAGGTAGACAGCCGAAACCGGTTTGGCTCAGTAGATAGAGCATTGGCCTATGGACTGAGGGGTCCCAGGTTCGATTCCAGTCAAGGGCACGTATCTTGGTTGCAGTCATGTCCCCAGTGGGGGATGTGCAGGAGGCAGCTGATGGATGTTTCTCTCTCATTTATGTTTCTGTCTCCCTTCCTCTCTGTAAAAATCAATAAAAAGATTTAAAAAAAAGAAAAGGTAGACAAACCTGGGCTATTCCAAAGTTTCTACATTTATTAGTTTTGAGGCCTCAGGTGAGTTGTTTTCATCTCATTAAATCAGTTTTCTAATCTGTAGATGGAAATAATTCTCTTTTAGAACTGTGAGATAATGTACATAATGAGCTAGCAAGTGATCAGTAAATTCCCTTCTAAACGTCTTCAGCATACTTTTTTGAAAGATTTTTATCCCATTAAGATATAACATATATATTAAAACACAGATTTTATTTGTTTTTTAAATCTTTATTGTTCAGTTTATTACAGATGTTACTTCTTTTTTCCCCTCCCACAGTTCCCCTCCACCTGATCCCCCCCCCCACCCCGGACCCTTACCCCTTGCCACTGTCCTCATCCATAGGTGTAAGATTTTTGTCCAATCTCTTCCTGCACCCCTCACTCCTCCTTTCTCCCGAGAATTGTTAGTCCATTACCTTTCTATGCCCCTAATTCTATTATATATACTAGTTTATTCTATTCATCCGATTTTTTTATTCATTTGATTTTTAGATTCACTTGTTGATAAGTATGTATTTGTTATCAATTTGTTGTTCATAATTTTTATCTTTACCTTTTTATTCTTTTTCCTCTTCTTAAAGAAAACCCTTCAGCATTTCATATAATCCTGGTTTGGTGGTGATGAACTCCTTTAGCTTTTTCTTATCTGTGAAGCTCTTTATCTGACCTTCAATTCTGAATGATAGCTTTGCTGGGTAGAGCACTCTTGGTTGTAGGTTCTGGCTATTCATCACTTTGAATAGTTCCTGCCACTCCCTTCTGGCTTGCTTAGTTTCTGTTGAGAAATCAGCTGACAGTCGTATGGGTACTCCCTTGTAGGTAACTGTTTTTCTCTTGCTGCTTTTAATATTCTCTGTCTTTTACCCTTGGCATTTTAATTATGATGTGTCTTGGTGTGGTCCTCTTTGGATTCTTTTTGTTTGGTGTTCTGTATGCTTCCTGGACTTGAAAGTCCATTTCTTTCACCAGGTAGGGAAAGTTTTCAGTCATTATTTCTTCAAATAGGGTTTCAGTATCTTGTTCTCTCTCTTCTTCTGGCACTTCCATAATTCTGATGTTAGTACACTTGAAGTTGTCCCAGAGGCTCCTTACACTACCTTCACATTTTTGGACTCTTTTCTTTTTGTTTTTCTGTTAGAGTGTTTTTTGCTTCCTCATATTTCAGATCTTTGATTTGATTCTTGGGGTCCTCTAGTCTGCTGTTGGATTTCTGTATTATTATTTTTTATTTCAGACAGTGCATGCTTAATTTCTGACTGGTCCTTTGCTATTTTTTTGACATTCTCATTAAGATCTTTGAAGGACTCATTAAGTTTCTCAGAGTTCTCAATAAGTTTGTCGGTGGTTCGTAGAAGATTCTTGAATAACCTTATAAATGTGATTTTGAACTTTATGTCCAGTCGTTTGCTTTCCTCCATTTCTTTCATTCGTGACATGTTTCTTGGTCTCTGCATTTTGGCTGCTTCCCTGTGTTGATGGAGTGGCTTTGTGTGCTAGTTGTCCTTAGGGCCCAGTAGCTCCACCTCCCCAATCACCTGAGGTGGATTGGTGCACCCCTTTGTGGGCTGGGTTCATAGTCTTATTGTAGGTAAGCCTTGATTGCTATTGGTACACTGGGAGGAATTGACCTCCAGGCCAATTGACTGTGAGGATTAGCTGTGTCTATTAATGGAAGAACTGCTGTGCTGGAGACATCCCTATTGGGCATAACTTACTTCAGTGGGGCTTTGGTGCTCACCAAGTCTGCCTCTTGCGTGTGTCACTTATGTGAGGAGTTGAAATCTGGTGTTGTCTCACACTGACCTCTAGGTACACTGGTTCCTGGATCTCCAAGGAGGTGCAAGTCAGCTAGTGTCTGAGGCCACCCAGCAGGAGCTACAGGGAGCTCTGCAGATTTCTCCTCTTTGCTTGGAGTTTGGAAGATTTGGAGTTGATTTCTCCTCTTTGCTTGGAGTTTGAAAGCTTTGGAGTTGTCTGACCCAGCTGCAATTTGTTAGGTTAAGCTGCCAGAGGGCAGGCCATTCATATGCAAAAGTCACCATACAGCTGGATGGGTTTGTAAATTGGGCAGGGTAGGGTCTCAGGGAGTCTAGTCTGTAGGCTAGGGCGTGGCAAACAGCAATGGCTACCAGACAGCCCTCTCTGCCGAGTTCTGTTCAGTGTCCTGTGTCCCTCACCCCAGCGCAGTAAACAATGATTCCAGTGCGCAATTCTGTGAGAGAGCCACCCTCCCTTTCTGACTCTATGGCAGACAGTCCAATTTCTCCCTGTATGAGTCTGGATCCCCAGAATCTCACCAGAAACTGGAGTTCAGAGAGTCAGGAACTTCTCTCTCCCAGTTGAAAACAACAGCACGTCTCTGTACCTCTGCCTTTCTGAGCCTCTGTACATCGCACCAGGTCTGGATGCACTTTTTTCTTTCCTTCTAGTTGTAGAACTTCCACTCCGCCAGCTTTCCCGTGGTTCCGGGGGATAGTTGTTTCTTTCAGTTGTAGTTTTGGTGTGGTTGCAAGAGATAGCACGTACAGATGTATACCTGATGCCACCATCTTGGTACCCTCTGAAACACATATTTTAAATGTATATTTGATCAGTTTTAAAAAGGCAGTTGCCCATGAAAACTATATTTCTATCAAGATAAAGAATATTGTGGCTGGTGTGTTCCTTTACATTCTTTCATTTTTCTCCAGAAGCAATCATTAATTTCATTTCTATTGCCATAGATTGGTTTTGGTCTGTCTAGCTAATACTATTTAAATATCACCCAGAGAGCGTCGACCTGCGGACTGAAAGGTCCTAGGTTCGATTCCGGTCACGGGCATGTACCTTGGTTGCAGGCACATCCCCAGTAGGGGGCATGCACCAGGAGGTGGCTGATCAATGTCTCTCTCTCATCAATGTTTCTAACTCTCTATTCCTCTCCCTTCCTCTCTGTAAAAAATCAATAAAATATATTAAATATCCCCCAGTATGTAGCCTTTTGTGTCTTACATTAATTTACCCTAATGTTTTATCTGTGTTGTTGCATGTATCAATAGTTCACTCCTTCAGTATACTTCTGCTTTAGATACCTCAGTCAGGGTTAATCTATAACCTACCTAGTACTGCTATAAAAACTAGGGGGGTAGGCAGGAGGGAAGAGAGAGGTCAAAGGATTAGGTAATCAGAATAGCTGGGGTTTAGTTTTGGCTCTATCAATACAGTGGTACCTCAAGATACGAGTGCCCTAACATACGAGATTTTTGAGATACGAGCCGCCGAGCGAGCGATTTTGCTTTGAAATACGAGCAATAGTTGAGATAGGAGTAATCTCTCGGATCGGCCGACTGCACACGACCCACCAGTTTACCGAGATTCGAGTGTCTCATAGTTTCCCATGCCTCAAGGTTACGGAACAAATTAAACTGGTATCTCGAGGTACCACTGTACATACTTCAGGATAATCTGTTTTAGTCTTCATTTTACAGATGAGTTAACTGGTGTAGGAAGGAAAGAGACTTGTCCAAGATTACCCAGTTAACCTCGATCAGCCAGGGATAGCCCCAGGTCATTCAATTCCTGGTTCAGTACACACTGAGATTATTAGAAATGGATTTCTTTATATAGATCAGTAATTTTCATGAAGGATCTGGGGTCAAATGGAGAGTTTTACTAGTTACAGCTAGTAGGTTCTTTAGTTTGTTAGTCCCTTTCCTCTGGCTGAGGATGCCTTATTTCCCCCACCAGAGCGGTAAATTGCCCACTGTGGATCCTGAAAAGGTGTTTTAGTTGCAGAGAAAGAAATGAAATCTGGATATTTTGGCCACTCAGACATCACAGCAATGCTGAATCCCTGGTTCCCACTGTTTCTAGAATGTAAAGTATTCTTAAAGGAAGGAAAGTTCTGAGTATGCAGGGGGCATGTCTAAAACTAGACCTCTGCTCTAACCGGTTTGGCTCAGTGTATAGAGCATCAGCCTTCGGGCTAAAGGGTCCCAGGTTCAATTCTTGTCAAGGGCATGTACCTTGGTTGCAGGCACATCCCTACTAGGGGGTGTGCAGGAGGCAGCTCATTGATGTTTCTCTGTCATCGATGTTTCTAACCCTCTCTCCCTCTTCCTTCCTCTCTGTAGAATATCAATAAAACATATTAAAAAAACAAAAAACTAGACCTGCTCCAAAGACACTGCAGACGGGAATGGCCAATGTGTCTCATGCTTGTTTCACATGTGGTATTTTGATCTCTTTGTGCCATTTTTATCCCCAAATGTCTGCTATCCCCAGAAATCTAAAATGATTCATTTAGTTCTTATAACTCTCCTGGAATAACTTTCGTTCTCAGACATTTCAGGTTTAGGGAGTCAGCTCACTATTTAGACAAAATACCCAGGCTCTGAAGAAAGAAAAGTCTGGCAATTGTACCTGAGGGAGTGAAAGTGGGAGTATTTTATTACTTATCTAGTAAAACACAGTGCAGTGCACCTTTCCACTGAACACAGGCCAAGTCCCCAACCAAGGACCTTGCAAGGAAGAGCCAAATCGTGAGTCTGTCCTAGGCCTACCTAAGGGGGGACGGCTAGCTAAGAGGTCTCTCTAGCTATCATGGACCATCTTTTTTTTTTAATTCAATAAATCTTTATTGTTCAGATTATTACAATTGTTCCTCTCTTTTGGACCATCTTAAACTCTAGCTCCATAGCTGTGGACTGTAGAACTGAGAAAAAACAAAAAACAAAAAACCCAACACCACCACCATACCAATCTATAACACTGTGGGAACGTGCATTGGTTTTCTTTTATAAAGCACAAGAAAAAGTACAATAATATTTATATAGTAAATATGGTTACTTACTGTGCTTGTGAAAGAGCAGAGCAGAAAATAGCATAGGCTCTAGAACAAGATACACTTGGAGTCTGACCTGTATTTCCTCCTCTGGAAAGGCAAATTAATGGAGTGTTATGAGGGATTAAAATGAGATAATGTAACTCAGGATAGTGACTAGCACACAAGAAAAATGACAATAATAGCTAACATTTAGTGATTACTAAGTATCAGACACTGTTTCTAAGCTCTTTACAGTAGGTCCTTGATGTCAATAGGTTTTTGGACTTTAAGCAAAACAATGTATAATTAAACAAATTTTACTATATAATAGGCTAATTGATGTAAAAAGTTAAATTCCTACCATTTCTCATTTTAACAAAATGACATTGAAAGAAATGACTTTAATCAAAGACCTTCTTTCTGTACCAGTATTAACTTTTTCTTTCTACAACCCTATGAGGAAAGGCTACATTTATTAGTTGTGAGGCCTATATGAAAGGCATTTTAACTATATTTTTATAGAAGAAAAAAACAGAGCCTGAGATGGTAATTTGCGCCAAATCACCCAGCTAGTATGTGGAAGAATGGGATTTGAAAGCATATCACAGGGAATGAGAGCAGAGACTCTGGAACCAGACAGCCTAGGTTAAATGCTCCATAAATATTAGGTAATAGTTCAATAAATGCTAACAGCTTTTATTTCTATTTATATATTATCTCATTTAATTCTTTAGTGTGTCTATTAAATAGGATTTATCTTCATTTACTTGAGGGAAAAGGTTTAAGCACATTGTTACCCACCCAGCATTAGCTCCGTTACAGCTATAATCCTCCAAAACTTGCTACCTCCACATAGCTGGTTTGAAGGTCTTTTTACCCATCCTCTGCTAGAAGCATTATCAAAACTTGGATTTTTGCCAAGAGGATCAGATAATACAGCTTTTTAAAATCTGCATTTGTCTTATTACCAGTGATGCAGAATATATTTACATTTTCCTATTGTGGGGGTATATTTATTTTTAATTTTTAAAATGCTTTTTATTGGTTTTAGAGAGGAAGAGGGATATAGAAATATTGATGAAAGAGAAACATTGATTGCCTTCTGCATGCCCTCACATCCCAGGCATGTGCCCTGATCAGAATTAAACTGGTGACCTCCTGGGTCAATGCTCAATCACTGAGCCACACTGGCTGGGCTGTGGAGGTATATTTCACTTTGTTCACTTTTCAACTGGGCTTTTTGCTTTCTTTAATAAAATATATTTCTTTATTGATTTCAGAGAGGAAGGGAGGAAAGAGAAACATCAATGATGAGAATCATTGATTGGCTGCCTCCTGCATGCCCCCTACTGGGGATCAAGCCCACAACTCAGGCATGTGCCATTGGCCGGAATCAAACCTGGGACCCTTCAGTCCGCATGCTGATGCTCTATGACCTGAGCCAAGCAGGCTAGGGCTGTTTGCTTTTTATTTTATTTTTATTAAATCTTTATTACTCAGATTGTTACATTTCTCTTTTTTTCCCCTCCATAGCTCCCTTCCACCCAGCTCCCACCCTTCACTCTACCTTTACCTCCCTCCCGTTGACCTCATCCATAGGTGTATTTTTGTCCATGTTTGTTTTTTCTTAATGAATTCTAGATACTTTATATTTGCTACAGATGGTAATCCTTCCTGTTATATATGTTACAAATTGTTAATATCTATTTTATTTTTAAAGGTTCAACTCAACTAAATCCCTTTTTTTGATTCTTGCTGAAAACCCCAGTCCCTAGTACTCCTTCTGATGACCCACAGCACTTAGCACAGATTCATCTCTCTCTACAGCCTCTTCTGCTTGAAGGCTGACATTGGATTTTATTGTTCTTTAAACCAGTCTTCCTATCTTCTCCCCTCTTTTCTCTTTCTCTCCTCCCCAAACACCAACATACAAAGGCAGTGTTAGGTGCTACTGTACTTCAGATTTAGGCTTCTAATTTATATAGATATAAAATGTGATACGTACATAAGAAATATTGCTGATGATGATGACAGCATATGTCCCATTGCACAGGACAGTCAGTGCCTTACAGGGCTAGGCAGAAAGTAACAGAAAGAGCAATATCATTTCATGGAAACAAAATGAGAAGTGATGGCAATTTATGAGCCAGAGAATGCAACCACCTAAAAAAATCAAACAGATTTAGCTTCAGCAAATTGTTGTCAAGTAGGAATATAAGCTCCATGTTGACAGCTTCTCTATTTTTCAAAAGCGGAAAAATCTGTGTTTTATGTTACATGTACTTTTTAGACGTCAAGCCAACATTGTGTGTGTCTGATTGGGATTGTGTTGAGGTCAGACTCTTCATCCGTTAATTCAATAGACTTTGGCATGTGAGAGTCACTCAGTGTTTTTTTTTTCCACATTTGCTTTCTCCCTTCTATTAGAGCAAATGAAACATCCAGAACAACTTATGAAAGATAAAGTCATTTATATCATTGTCAGGAATTATTTAGTTGTTCCAGTGTTGTTTTGTCTCTCAAGCTAGACACGAAGGCAAAGATCATATTACGTATTTATCACATCTGTTTCCAACAGTGAGGTCTGAGGAAAACTGGTTATTGTTGAACCAATGACTGAATAAATGAAGACAGTAGGTAACCATTTACCTTTAGATTGTGAATTTACTTCTAAAATTCAATGTCCATATAATTAGCTCAGTACTTGGCACACTGACCCAAGATGTAGGGTAGAAGAACATGCCTTAACCCCACTCTTTGTTTTACATGACAAATATCGGTAAATATTTAATATTCGTGGAACAAGATGAGTGAGGATGTGTGGTTCTCAACATAAAAATATGACAGCTATGGGGGGAGAGGAGAGGGAAGATATTAACCAAAGAACTTATATGCATAATCTATGGGCATGGACAATGGTGTGATGAAGGCAGAGTGGGGGGGAGGGAGAAGTAGGGTGGAAGGGATCAATGGGGGATAAAAGGAAAACATCTGTAGTACTTTCAACAATAAAGATTTTTAAACAAAATATAACAGGTTTTTCTTTATGACAGTCACGTCCAAGCCCAAGGCTGCCTGGCTCTCAACCCCAACCCCAATGACTATCCCAGAGTTTTATATCTACACTTCCACTGTTTAGGATTTGTCTGGGTGCTAGTTTCTGCAGGCTATTCTCTGGGGATAGATGGTTTGGGGGCTCAGCTGTGGGTACTGTCTTGCTCTTTCCTCCTCTGCAGTTCTTCTCGACGCCTTGCCTGCTGTTCACTCATGCAGTCCTTGAAGGCCTGCACCTGTGGCTGGCACTGTCGCCAGTCCTGGTGCTGGGCCATGCACTCCTGTACTGCATAGTGGGAAGCAGCACAGCCAGAGCGGGAGATCAGCTGATCCAGTGGGTCCTCTTCCTCACCCTTCTTCTTCACCTGATGGGCCCAAGTATGTCCTTGAGTTGACATCTTTGGGAATCTCTAGATATCAATAGAGGCAAGGTAGGAACATGATTATATATGGATTCCTCTATTATAGAGGCTGTGTGCACAAAATTCCTGTCTGGGGAGTGTGGGGGGGTCCTTCAGCCTGACCTGTACCCTCTCCAATCCAGGACCCCTCAGGGGATTATCCATAGGGATCAGGCCTAAACTGGCAGTTGGACATCCCTCTTACAATCCAGGACCTCTGGCTCCTAACCACTCACCTGCCTGCCTGCCCTAACCACTCTGCATGCCTGTCTGATCTTCCTAATTGCTCTCCCCTGCCAGCCTAATCCCCCTTACTGCCCTCTCCTGCCAACCTGTTTGCTCGTAACTGCCTTCCCTTGCTGGCCTGGTTGCCCCTGCCTCTGCCCCACCACTGTGGATTGTTGGCAAGAACATCCAGGTAGTTATCCGGAAGACGTCTGGTCTAATAAGCATATTACCCTTTTATTAGTATAGATAACACTGTTATAGCCTATGTATGCATATGTTTCGCTTTGGAGACTAAGCTACTTGAGGACAGATAATGGGCCTGATTCAACTTGGTGTCCTCAGCACTAGGTCTGGCAGAGAGCAGGCCTACGAATGGTTTGAACTAAATGGAATGAGATAAAGTATATGAGAATACTTAGAACAAGCTGGAATGGATTCTGCTAATGGAATTTGAATTAGCTGAAATGTCAACTTTCTGGAGAAGCTATCTTTGATTCACCCCAAAAGAATCTCTCTTCTTTTTTAAATATATTTTTTACAGAGAGGAAGGGAGAGGGATAGAGTTAGAAACATTGATGAGAGACATCGATCAGCCGCTTCCTGCATGCCCCCCACTGGGAATGTGCCTGCAACCAAGGTACATGCTCTTGACTGGAATCAAACCCGGGACCCTTCAGTCCACTGGCCGACGCTCTATCCACTGAGCCAAACCGGTCTCGGCTCTCTTCTTTTCTAATATCAGCATTACAGTGGTACCTCGAGATACGAGTTTAATTTGTTCTGTAACCTTGAGGCGTGGGAAACGAGACATTCGAGTCACGGTAAACTGGTGGGACGCAGCTGGCCAATCCGTGCGATTATTCATATCTCAAATGTTGCTCGTATTTCAAAGCAAAAATTGCTCGCTCGACGGCTAGTATCTCAAAAATCTCGTATGTTAGGGCACTCGTATCTCGAGGTACCACTGTATTCTATGGCTGGAGAAGAACAAAGTTTAATACTTGGGGGAAATACCCAAGAATGTGTAGGGTTTGACAAATGGGAGGAATGGAGAGTTGTGTAGCTGTAACATATAATATGTAGTGATCAGGGCAAGAGAGGAGTCTGTGAGCTAACCGAGTACTTAATGCGAAGTGTATTTGTCCAAACTTCTTCCCAAGATCATCTGCTTGAGAACATGGAGTAGAAGGTAGCATATCTTCAGTGGATAGCGGGTCAGCCCGAGGACTCAAGGGTCCCTGGTTCGATTCTAGTCAAGGACATGTATCTTGGTTGCAGGTACATACCCAGTGGGGAGTGTGCAGAAAGCAGCTGATTGATGTTTTTCTCACCGATGTTTCTAACTCTCTATCCCTCTCCCTTCCTCTCAGTAAGAAATAAAATATATACTTTTTAAAAAGAAGGTAGCATACAGAAAGAACTTAAGAAAGACTTGAGGAGAAATTATCTCAGCCTTTGTACAAATTTCACCGTGACAGGCTATAAAGAAACTAGAACTGCTTAATGCCTTCCCTGTGTCTCTCTGACGTATTCGCCAAATGATCATTGAGCACCTATCATGTACCAGGCGTCATCTAGAGCTGGGGACAGAGGAGTGACCAGAGGTACAGTTCCTGCTTCACGGACTTTACAATCTAGACAAGTAAACAGGCAGTTCACTGTACACTGTGTGCAGACAGCTCAGATTCCGGACACGGTGGCGGCGTGTGATACCTAATCCAGAAAGGGATAAAGGAACTGATTTGTAAACTGCCACTTGAAGAATGAATAGGAATTAACCAGAGATGGAAAGGAAGAAGACCCCTGTCAATGCAGAGCAGGGTGTTTGAAAGAGGAATCTGACTCATGGGAAGAAGGGAAAGTTGTGTGTGACCGGAGACTAGAGTATGAGAAGGAAACAAATGAAACTGGCAAGACGAGAAGGTATCTGATCAGAGCCAGGCCTTGTTAGCCCTGTTAGGGCGTTCAGAGGGCGAGGGGGGAGTGACCAGAAGGATTTAAGCCACTCCACAGCCCTACATCAAACTCATTTGCTTTGGGGGCGGTGTAACCTGAGGAAGGTGAACATGGGCTTGGAAACACGCTGGGGCAAGAGAAGCTAGCTTTTTCACTGATGTACTGGGTGACTTTAAGCAAACCACTTCCTAATTTCTCTTGAAAAAAAAAAAAACAACCACAGAGATACTAATAGATACCCCCACAGGATTGTTAAAGACGAAATGAGGTCATTCTGGTGAAGGAGCCTGGCCCGCCCCACGAGTTCCACAATGACGGTCCCTATTACTGCACGTGTTTCCTCTTCTCAACCCACTGTGAGCTCGGTAAAGGCAAGGAGCACACACCTTAAGAGCAAACACAGGGGCAAGAAAAGTGCCTTCAATCCTAAGCCAAGAAAACCGGGCTCGGATACAGGCAACGCCTTGACCACGCAATCGCTCTCAGCTTCGTCCTCACGGTGAAAGGTAAGACCCTGAATTACTGTGAGCATTAACGCAACGGTGCCAAACGCTTGCGCTGCAACGGGACTCAGTAAGCGCTGCCCTCCTCTTTCCCCCACCACACCCCTGCTCCCGTCGCCCGTGGAGTAAAAAGAGGAAGACCCTGGCTCGGAGACCAGGGCAGGGGAGCTGGCTGGTGGGGAGCTGGAAGGGGAAGCGGGTCGGGACTGGGAAGGCACGGGAAGAATGGCGTCGCAGAGGAATCCCGGTGGCCCTGCGCCCTCGAGATGCCCGTCACGCTTCACCGAGCAAGGACGCGGCAGGCAGTGCTCACCGAAAAGGCGGACAAGAGGACCTGGACGCGCGCTCCGGCACGTCCGTTTCGCAAGCAGCTGGAAGTCTTGCGAGCCTCCAGCCCGGAACCTGCCTCGGTGAGGAGCGCGCGCGCGCGGGAAGCGGGTGGAGAGGACACCGAGAGGAAGGTCCCACCGCGCATTCTCATTGGCGGCCTCTCGGTGCGGATCCCGCCCTCCGCACTTGCCACCGCCCTTTCGGAGGAGCCACTTCCGGGAAAGAGCGGAAGAGGCGGGTTGGTGGAGGTGTGGTCAAGATGGCGGCGCCTTTGAGGATTCAGAGCGACTGGGCCCAAGCCCTCAGGTGAATCCAAACGTAGACCCGGGACAAAGGACGCGGGTAGCGATTGTGGCCTTTTCGTTGAGACCCATGCCCGACCCAGGATATGCGTAGGAGTTACCTCGTCAATTGTGGAGGGAGCCCTGGGTCTAGAAAGAAGTCTCAAACCTACATATGCGGTCATTGTTTTTCATTCTCGGAAGGGCTATCCTGAGGCCCAGGGGACACATAAGCGTGGTGCGATTCCAGCATCAGAACGAGGATCAGTGAGTTGGAGAAAGACAGGACGACTGGGAGGCAGGAGGCCAGATATTTATTGATCGGCGGCTCTTTGCGAAAGTCCCAGCACTCGCCGCCACCACATTGCCGTTGAGTGTGTTTGTCATATTGGACAGTTGTATTCGGCAAACCGTGTAGCACCAGGTCCAGACGCCGACCTAGGTAGATGCGCGTTCAAATGCAGTTCAGATGTGTATACTCTACACTGAAGGGGTGGTTCCTGCCCTCGAGCTGACAGTTTAATGGGGAATGCACAGCAAACCGTTCATTTATTTAACAAATATTTCTCTAGCACCGGGATGAGGACTGCAGTGTGCCACGAGTGGCAACTATTGTTACTAATAAGGTTTTTCAAACTGACACAGTGGTGAAGATGAATAACATTCCTGCATTTAAGAAACTTACTAGTACACCTTACTGAGTGGGCTAAAATAACACATTACTTACTGCAACACAGAATATGTGATAAATAATAAAGGAAGAACACTAACATTTATTGAGGGCCACTAGGTGCCTATGAAAGAAAGCAGGACCAGAATCAGAGGAAGAAACTTGCCCAAGATTGTGCAGCAAATAAGTGAGAGATGCTGGCAACCTAAAGCCTACGCCCTTTCCCTGTACCCTAGGTGAGAGATTGATTTAAATGGTTGGAGAGGTGCATTCTAGAACATGAAAAAAGTCTATGAGGTGATAGAGCACAGACCTTCTATACTAGTCAGGTCTTAGTTCCTTTTCATATGTGGGTGACCTTGGGCTTCAGGGTTTTGTGTGTGTGTGTGTGTGTGTGTGTTTCTATCTTTAACATGGAAATAATAAAAGATATCTTGTTAAATTGTGAAGTTTAATAATGCTATATGCAAAGTGTCTTGCACAGGGCCTGGCTTACAGTAATCCCCCAATGATCGAAATGTAATATATTCTTTATTTTTCAAAGCTGTGCAGCTACTAATGAATAGTAAACTCCGTTATATGCATTAAACAGTTAATCCACAAATATTTCTTCAACAAATAAACAGTTTGTCTTAGAATAATCTATGCCTCGATGAGATGTTAGACTAGATCATGTCTGTGTACTATGGCCAAACTGAAAATGATGTTTATCTTTCTCCCCTTGAATCAGTGGCATCCTTTTCAATGTTGAGTGAGCCTAACGAGGCTTTGTCTTTCTTCATAGGAAGGATGAAGGGGAGGCCTGGCTGAGCTGTCACCCCCCAGGTAATATCCTTAAGACTGTCTGCATTCCCTGTAGGGGAGGAGAAAGCTATCCCCGAAGGAAGCTTCCTACTTTCTCCTGGCCAAGAGTCCTTGCACAGTACTCATGGAATGGGACAAAAAAACAGAATTCCTCAATCCTATTTTTGCGGCACATTTCTGAACTAGCATTTCATGCTACTTCCTTACCAAAAGCTTCTTCACTAGATCTTCTCTACTCCAAACCTCTAGATTGTGAGTTCCTCTATTAACGTCCTTCAGCTACCTTTTCCATGATGGTTGTAACCAAACTAGTATATTAATTGATGACTCCTTTCTCCTTGTTCTTTCTTTTGTTTTTGACATGCCCCCTCCCTGACATGGAGTTTCCTTTCCCTTATCTTCTGCTTAGTGCTATCTTTCTTTCAAAGATTCACCCTCTCTAGGAAGCCCCCGACTCTGTGAATCCAAGATGGTTTTTACTTTCTTCTTACTCTTAGAATTTTAATTTTGTACCAATAGTTATTTGCTGAATAATTTATAGCAACCTGCTAGTTTCTGAACTCAGATTTCACAGTCTAGTGGGAGGTCAGAAATGTAAAACAGGGTATTATAGGCTGTTATAGAAGTGTATATCTACACACACACACACACACACACACACACACACACACGCACGCTATATAATAAAAGGCTCATATTCAAATTGTCCCCTAGGGAATTTCACCAACCAGGAGTTCAACCACTCACTATGACATGTGCTGACCACCAGGGGGTGGCACAAAACGAAGGAAGGCCCCAGCTGACAGCCAGGGGAAGGAAGGCCCCAGCCAGCAACTGGGGGAAGGAAGGCCTCAGTTGGCAGCTGGAAGGCCCTGATTGCCAGCCAGCCCTAGGGACCCTACGTGTGCATGAATTTCTGCAATATATGGTATAGAAAGGAACTAGAAGACAATGTTTTTAACTTCATTCTATCACCTACATGTTTGTGTAGAATAATATCTTATTTAACCCATATCACTGCAACAACAGTGTTCTTCTTAAGTACATTTTTCATTGCCAAGACTGGTTTGGCTCAGTGGATAGAGCGTCAGCTTGCAGACTGAAAGGTCCCAGGTTCAATTCCGGTCAGGGGCATGTACCTTGCTTGCGGGCACATCTCCACTGTGGGGCGTGCAGGAGGCGGCTGATCGATGTCTCTCTTTCATCGATGTTTCTGACTTTCTATCTCTCTCCCTTCCTCTCTGTAAAAAATCAATAAAATATTTTTTTTTAAAAGTACATTTTTCAGATTAATGAAACTTAGCTCTTTACTATGTATTATATGCATATTAGAGACCTGGTACATGAAATTTGTGCATGGGTAGGGTCCCTAAGTCTGGCCAGTGATCAGGCCAATCAGGTTCCCTACTTCCCCGCCTTTTCCTTTCCTCGCCACCACTGCGCTCAGTTCCCTGCCTCCCCATCTCATCCTTTCCTTGCTCCCTCAGAGCCCTACTGCCGCCACTTATCACCTGCCCTTTTCCACACATCATAGTGGGCAATCGAACTCCTGGTTGAAATCCTGAGGTGACACTTTGCATATTAGCCTTTTATATAGAGAGATACTGTGGATAAACACATACAGTCATGTTGATCTTCACCTTTCATCCTAAAAAAAATGCCATTTCACAGCCAGTAAAACTTAGGTTTAAATCACACTGGTAGCTTTCTCTACAAATAGTACATTGTATCTTGAAATCTTTGTCTCTAATTTTTAATCTTTGAGTATATTTCTCCCAAATTAGCTTCGCTTAGGCTAGTATTCTTTCCACTTTGCCTCATCTTTTTCTTTCATTAACCAATATCCTACCATCTATACCTGTACAGTTGCCTGAATTGGGTCTTCAAGGAGAAAAATGTTAAATTCTTATTTTTTTGAGACATTCTTCTTTTGTGCTATATAGGGAAACCAACTTTGTATGGCAGCCTAACTTGTCAAGGAATTGGTCTCGATGGTATCCCAGAGATTACAGCTTCAGAAGGATTTACTGTGAATGAAATAAGCAAGGTAGGTTTTTATGTCTTTTAGATGGCACCATGTTCATATATATGGTAGTACCTATATATCTACTTTAAATATTTATACTGTTGTCAGTATATCAGTGTCATCTCCATGTCATTTGTACAACAATCATAGTTTTTACTGTCTTTGAATTTTTTTTGTAATTATATATACATTTAGATGTAATAAAATTTCCTCTTCTTTTATATCAGTGCTTTCCAATAGATAAATAATGTGAACCACATATATAATTTTAAATTTTCTAATAGCCGAAAAGAAATAAGTGAAATTAATTTTAATCATGTATTTTATTTAACTTTCATTTATCGTGCATATTGCAAACATTTTCTAGAAGTTCTGTATCCTCAATTTTTTAAAATTTTTATTTATTTATTTTAGAGAGAAAGAGGAAGGGAAATAGAGAAATATTGATTTGTTGTTCCACTTATTTATGCATGTATTGGTTGCTTCTTGTATGTGCCCTAACTGGGGATCAAACCCGCAAACTTGGCATATTGGGATGATGCTCTAATCAACTGAGTTATCTGGCCAGGGCCAACATTCTTAATTTATATTCCATAAAGATCCCCTTTGGGTTGTGGCTGGAAAAAAAAAATTTTTTTGTTCTGTTTTATTTTTTTTTGTGGAGGTGGGGATTGTTTAGCCCAGTATATCTAAAACATTTCTGTCTGTAATTAAATAAGTTATTTTTTTGAAATATATTTTTATTGATTTCAGAGAGGAAGGAAGAGGGAGAGAGAATCATTGATAAGCTGTCTCCTACAGTTGGTTCATAGGTCAGAGGTCGATAGTCAACCATTGAGCCACACCAGCTAGGCATAGATTCTAATTTTTTTATTGGAAATACTTGATGATGTGTTTAGGTTTTAAATATTTACGATTGAAAACATAGGTTCACATACTTAAAAAGTTTTCTAATTGAATCAATTATTAATTTTTAAATTAAACTTTAAATAAAAATTAAAAATTCAGATTCTCATATGTATTGGCCATATTTTAAGTGTTCAATAACTACTTATATGGCTAGAATCTACCTTATTGTATGGCAGAGCATTATAATATGTCTGGCTAGGCCTTGATGAAGACCTAGGCCTTCACCAAGTACTTAATAGTTTTTCTCATTGGTCTTTGAGAATGCATGATCTGACTTTCTTTACTCATTCTGATGGCTACAGTCAGTATGTCCTGATGAGATGGGTAAACTTTTTTTTTTTTATGTAATTAAACTCTTTTAGTTATAAAACATTTCTGGTATACTGACAAGAATAGAAAGTACATTGTTTTTTATATAAAATGTTTAGCAAATGTTAATTCATTACCCTCTATGCAGGGTGCTAGGCTACATGTTTTTTGTTTGTTTGTTTGTTTGTTTGTTTTTAAATATATTTTATTAGTTTTTTACGGAGAGGAAGGGAGACGGACAGAGAGTTAGAAACATCAATGAGAGAGAAAATTGATCAGCAGCCTCTGCACAGCCCCCACTGGTGATGTGCCCACAACCATGGTGCATGCCCTTGACCAGAATCGAACCTAGGACCCTTCAGTCCACAGGCTCTATCCACTGAGCCAAACCAGTTAGGACAGCTACATGTTATTATATGTCTAATATTTGTTTTTTATAGACAGCTTTGGAATTGTAGAAAGTGTCAGAAGATCTGAGTCCAGTTCATAGTTAACTCTGACACTTACTAGCAATATGATTTTGGACAAGCTCATAGACAGACAATAGGAAGGTGATTATCAGAGGATGTAGAAGAGAGTAAAGGGGAATAAATGATGACAGAAGGAGACTTGACTTAGGGTGGTAAACATGCAGTATAATATAAAAATGGTGTATTATATAGAATTATACACCTGAAACCTATCTATCTAATAAAAGAATAATATGCAAATTGACCATCACTCCAATACACAAGATGGCTGTCCTCATGTGGACACAAGATGGCCGCCACAAAAGGGGGCAGGCCTGCAAGGGAGGACAGTTGGGGGAGATCAGGCCAGCAGGGGAGGGCAGTTGGAAGGGAACAGGCCTGCAAGGGAGGGCAATAGGGGGCAATCAAGCCTGCACGGGAGGGTAGTTAGGGGTGACCAGGCCTGCAGGGGAGGGCAGTTAGGAGTGATGAGGCTGGCAGGGAAGCAATTAGGCATCAATCAGGCTGGCAGGGGAGTGGTTAGGGGATGATCAGCCTGTCAAGCAGAAGCGGTTAGGGACAATCAGGAAGGCAGGCAGGGGAGCAGGTGGGAGCCAGCAGTCCTGGATTGTGAGAGGGATCCCAGATTAGAGAGGGTGCAGGCTAGGCTGAGGGATACACACACACACACATGCACAAATTTCTTGCACCAGGCCTCTAGTATAATTTTATTAATATCACACCAATAAATTTAAATTTTTAAAAAAGAAAAGATATTATTTTGGACAAATAACTTAGTTCCCTGAGCCTCAGTTTTTTCATCTCATCTATAAAACAGAGATAAGTCCTAGCTGATTTGGTTCAGTAGATAGAACATGAACCTGTAGACTGAAGAGCCCTGGGCTCGATTCTGGTTAAGGACACATGCCTGTGTTACAGGCTTGATCCCCAGAATGGGATGTGCAGGAAGCAGCCAATCAGTAATTCTCTCTCATCATTAATGTTTTTCTCTCAGCATTGATGTTTCTCTCTTTCTCTCTCTCCCTTTCCCTTCCTCTCTGAATTCAATAAAAATACAGTGGTACCTCGAGATACAAGTTTAATTCATTCCGTAACCTTGAGGCGTGGGAAACTACGAGAAGCTCGAGTCGCGGTAAACTGGTGGGTCGTGGTAAACTGGTGGGTCGTGTGCAGCCGGCCGATCTGCGCGATTACTCCTATCTCAAATGTTGCTCGTATTTCAAAGCAAAATTCGCTTGCTCGAAGGCTCGTATCTCAAAAATCTCGTATGTTAGGGCACTCATATCTCGAGGTACCACTATATATTAAAAAACAAAACAAAACAAAAATAAACCTAGGTAATATTCTACCTTATAAGCTGATTAGAGGGGAGTGAGACTGTATATGAAAAAAACTGTAGAATATTACAAAAAGGGTTATTGTTGTTTATCAGAATAGTCTTTTGGGATTAGCATTTTTAATGTTCATTTTGTAGATAAACAAACAGACTCATTAACCCCTAATAATCAAAGCTAGTTAGATGGCATGTCAGAATTGAAACCCAAAATATGTGTAACTAAAAGTATAATACCGCCTTGCAAGCCTACATTTTTCCCAGGTGTTTCACAGGTATCCATCCATAACCTGGGTGCTGACTTCCTTTCTTCCCTTCATACTCAGGCCCTGATACAATTCTTACCTTCCAACATCATTGTTAATTTCTGCTGTGTACCTGTTGGGTCATACAGTAAGTGCTTATGGTTGAACATTCATGTTTCCTAACTGCCATGAGTCACTTTGCTATTTGATGTTGCTACATTTTTCTTTAAAACAGATCTGTTAGTATGCTTAAAAACCTAACCCCGAAAGATAAAAAGTTTGACTTTAAATTTTACCTTAGTATGGAATACTCACACTCCCCCTTCTTATCTCCTCACCCCTAAATTCTGTATGTTTTGATACCTTCTGCAGCTTTTCTTTAAAATATTTTCATTAACAGCATGACTCTCTACTGCTGACATTGGAAGGTAGTTCAACATTTATCTTCCTTTGTAGTATGTTTTGGGTCAAAGGTTGATTTGCAGAGTTGTTAAGCAGGAGAAAACCACTGATTCTTGAATTCTTTCACATAATTAGCTTAAGGAAATGAACTCTTCTGAGAACAAACCAATACTTACAGAGGCCTGAGTACTAAAGCTCTCAGAGCCCCTCATCCTTGCTTGAAATGAATATTTAGCAAGGAGAGTTTAGCTGACGCTTTAGTTTTAGGTACAGGAGACAATTCCAAATCCAGGTCAGCTCTCTGGCAGCGTGTGGGCTTTGTCACGCGGTTAGAAGCAAAAACTCATTTAATGAAAGGCCTGCAGGCAGCCAGGCATAGATATGCTGGCTAAGAAAGTACTGTTTGTATAGATATTCTAATTGTGTTTTTAAAGGCACAGAAGACTTGTAATAAGAGCATATTGATTTTTAATGATAACAATATTATGACTTTGAAACTTTTTTTAAATGAACTGTGAGGACTATGCTTGTTGTACATAGATTAGTCTTATAAAGAAGTTCTGAAAAATCTTGATTATTGAAGATATTTTCATTGTCCAGCAGAATTTTCAGAAAATTTGAAGTACTTCTATGGCAGAGATAATAGGTTTGGGGCCATTTGGTGAATGCAACTCCTCAGCTGTGTATAGGAGATATGCCCTGAGATGTTGGTGTTGGTATCCTGCCGCTTAGAATAAGGAATTGTCTTATCAAATCCTTGAGAAAGAGTTTGCTAAGGCTTTTATACCTCTACCCATGCTATTATGAAATACCAACATACTTACAAAGACTGCCTTCGGCAAATCATGTCACTTGAATCTAACATCTTGTTCTAGGTATAATTTCTTACTCTGTCACTAGTGTTATCTTGCTAGAGTAGCTGGAAGATATGTGATAATGACCAGGCAAAACACATGGGGAGTCATAATACAGCTGTGGGTGTGAGGATGATCATTCTACAAAATACGTACAGCCAGTGCAAGTCCACGTGGGAATGGGCACTGCAAGCCTGACCAGGCCCTATACATTGTAAGAGTGTACCATAATTTACTTTACCAGTTTTCTCTGGTAACTAGATGGCAGTAGTCTAACATTTTTTTCTAAAAGTTTTTATAGGCAGCAAGTTTACTTTTATATTAGTCCTTTAGTCTAGGTTTCAGGGCTAGTGCTGTTTCCTCATATCTCTTAATCCTGTTCCTTGTCCCGCTGCTAATTAAGAGTGCTGTTATTAAATTTTCTTCTAAAAAGTAATGTTCTCATGTTTGTCAGCTGTATTTTATTATTGATTTGTCTTAACATAAAAAGATAATGACATCTCAGTGATGCCAATTACATTGCAGCCCCTGCAGTGAAGGACTACTAGTACTCTATAAGGGAGTGATAGTTTTGTGGGTTGGTGAAGGAGGATTAGAGAGGACACACTTAAAAGATGAGAATTTCCTGTTGTACTAATGATTTCTTTACAAGGCTTTAATTTCATTGGAATAGCTTTACTGATGTATTTCATCCTTTCCTCTCTGTTTAGAAAAGCATTCATATTTCATGTCCAAAGGAAAATGCATCTTCAAAGTTTTTGACACCATACACTACTTTTTCCAGAATTCATGCAAAGAGTGTAAGTATTTTGATAAAATGAGGAGAAATATAATATCATTAATTAATTTTCCATTTTATCTTTTTGTTTAGTGCTATAAACACGCATACTTAATGTGGTTCGCTTCTTTGATTATAACAGCTAATGAAGTATGATAATGTTAGAACTGGTACTTGGGACCACATCTGTAATAATAAAAGTATAATATGCTAATTAGACTGGACAGCTGAACGACCTTCCGGACCTCATTCCAAATGTCTTTCTGGATGAAGCCACAGCAGCATCCAGAAGGGCAATCAGGCAAGCAGGTGAGCAGTTAGGGGCAATCAGGCAGACAGGTGAGCAGTTAAGGGAGATCAAACAGGCAGAGTGGTTAGGGGTAATCAGGCAGGCAGGTGAGTAATTAGAGGTGATCAGGTAGGCAGAGTGGTTAGGGGCAATCAGGCAGACACGCAAGTGAATGGTTAGGAGCCAGTGTCCTGGATTGCGAGAGGGATGTCTGACTGCTGGCTTAGGTCTGATCCCTCGGGTCCCTGATTACAAGAGGGTACAGGCCGGGCTGAGGAACTGCCCGCCCCCACCCCTTGCACGAATTTCGTGCACTGGGCCTCTAGTAGAATATATGTACAAACCACTCACTGGTAATCTTAGAGAAAGAATTTTTGAAATGAAAATTTCTTATACCAGAGTTACTTACTGGATTTGGATAATGATCGTTGTAGCTGATGTTTGCATAATTTGCTGCTGCTCAGATTTTTGTCTCTTTGATTACAGGACAAGGACATTTTCTCAAAATTCTAACTATAACTTATTGAGGAATAATTTTCAAATGTCTTTGTAAAGCCCTTTCTACTACTATGGGCTTTTAAAAGCAGAAGTGAGAAATATGTAGATAAACTGCTTATATTAAAGCCTTCCACTTCTTATTATGTAATAGGTAGATTTTTAAAATAGCTGTTTTTCTCTCTTATTGCAAAACAAAGATATATTTAGGGATGAAAATTTAGAAAACAAAGTGAATCACTCATTTTTTCTATACCCTAAAAATAACTACTGTGAACTTCGTTGCTTAACCTTTATTAAGAAAAATCTTTATAACAATAGCTAACATTTATTGATTGTTTATTATGTGCTAGGACATATTATCATTATTTTACTTGTATCATTATGTATCATTATTTATGTATCATTATTTTACTTGTTTCTCTTAACCTTTTTTCTTTAAATATTTCACCAAAATAGGTTTTACAGTACCTACTATTTATAACTTTTTAAAAAATATATATTTCTTTATTGATTTCAGAGAGGAAGGAGAGAGAGAGAGATAGAAACATCAATAATAAGAGAGAATCATTAATTGGCTGCCTCCTGAATACCCCTCACTGGGGATCAAACCCGCAACCCAGGCATATGCCCTTAGCCAGAATTGAACCTGGGACCCTTCAGTCCACAGGCTGATGCTCTCTCCACTAAGCCAAGCCGGCTAGGGCTATAACTTTTTATTCCTTAATAATATTATGTACATCATTCTATGCCATCTTTCTATATATTCTTTTAAGAGCTGCATAGTATTCCACTGTCTGATTTTAATATAATTTGTTTTTCCAATCTTACATTACTGGACATTCAGATATTTTGGTTCATGCGTTCCTTTTTTTTTTTTTTAATATATTTTATTGATTTTTTACAGAGAGGAAGGGAGAGAGATAGAAAGTCAGAAACATCAATGAGAGAGAGACATTGATCAGCCGCCTCCTGCACGCCCCACAGTGGAGATGTGCCCGCAAGCAAGGTACATGCCCCCAACCGGAATCGAACCTGGGACCTTTCAGTCTGCAAGCCGACGCTCTATCCACTGAGCCAAACCGGTCTCGGCTGCATTCCTATTTTGATGACATAGCTAACCCTTTCCTCACAAAGATGGGAAGAAATTAGTTTACCTTGTAAAAGTAAAGTTGCCGAGTCACAGGGAATGCATATTATAAGGCTTTTGGTATGTTCTGTCTGACCTCAATTTAACTGATCTACTCATCCAACTTTTGCTCTACATGCACTCTGTAAAACATACTGACTGGTGACCACAGCATATTCTTATTTTATAAGCTCTTCTTTGAAGTCTGCCTATTCTGACACTACTGGGTAAGTTGAGGGCTTACCATGGGTCAGTTGCATGGCCAGTTATATTGTTTTGAAATTATGTTAATTAATTATGTTAAACTGATGACATATGAGTGTGGAAAGGCAGAGAGTGATTATGTCTGAAAACTAAATTGATTGCTTTGTAAAGACTTGGTAAAGAAGAGTTTTATTTGTTTTGTTTTTAAGTGCTGTTATAGTATGTGTGAGCAAGGTAAATGCAAATTGTTAGGGAATATATATATTTTTTAAACACTAGTTGAATTTTTGTTCATAGATTGCTTTTTAAGAGTGAACAAAGACCTTACTTAAGAGAAACTAGAAACTGTAAATTATGCCTTGGGTTTATAGTTTATTAAAAGAAAGTCAAGTTTAATACTGTCAATAAAAAATAAACTTAAAAGTAAAATAAAAAATAAAAGAAATTCAAGGTGAAGCTTTCTTGCAATCAGTGGACTAATGAAAAGATTAGTGAATTTTAATATACATTATATATTTGAGTTCAAATAAAATATAGGTATATATGCATCGATTTCCATTATTTTTCCTACTTTAACTGAAATTTTTTATTAACTGACCTATCACTGGGCTCTATCTATTAACTAAAAAGCTCTTACTGTCTGACTTAACATACTCTCAATATTATGTATTCAAATTTTTAAGTTTTACCTATTTGAGATGGTATTTCATTGTTATTTTAATATGAATTCCTTTGATTAATCATGGATTGACCACTTTTTCATATATTTATTGGATACTTTTCATATCATTTGTCCATTTCCTTAAGTGTGAATTTCTTTCTTTATTGGTAAAAGCTCGTATATTAAGAGTATCAATTCTTTGCCATATATTTTGCAGATCATTTTTCTAGCTTATTGTTTGTTGTTGTCTTTTGACATACAGATATTTAATATTTCAGGAGGTTAAAACCTATCAATTTATTCCTTTATGGTAACTGCCTTTAGAGTCGTACATGGTTATATATATAAAGTTACTTTAGTTGCATAATATGATGGATGAAAACATTGACTTTGATTCCCAGGATTCTGCCCCTTACTGTGTACCTTAAGCCGCATACTTTACTCCATGTGCTACAGACTGCTATAATATGGAGGTAAAAATAATATATATCTTTAGGGTTTTTATGAAGATTGAAGCAGTTAGAATTGTGTCTGGAGGATAGTAAGCATAATATAACTGTTTGTTAATTAAAAGTGTAAATATAGTGTTTTCTTTTAATATTTTATATTTTACATTTTAAACTTTGTTTTTGTTATTTGGTTTAAAGTAGAGATCTAACTTAATCCATTTTAAAATGATTAGCATGTCACAGAACTATAAAGTAATTCATCCTTTATCTCACTGGCTTGAATTGTCATCTTTATCCAGTATTTAGCATTGTGCCATTAACCTGACTGTTCTTTTGTTTTGACTAAGGAATAGATCTTTAGGTTTAGATTCTGACCTAGGTTTCTATCCTGGCTCTATATAATGTATGTTATCATGTTTTATAAATGATAAAATGTGATATAAATGTAAGTTGTCATAATTCCTAAAATTAAATGTTCCACAATTAAGTTAACAGTTCTTTTATTCTGAGAAACCAATATGAAGAAGAAAAAGTCTTAGAAAATGTAGGGGTTGACATATCATTTAGTTCTTGCTAATCCTATTCATTATGGCTTAACTGTCAAAGAGCAAGGTAAAATGGAAGGTTGGATAATTACTGCAAAAGTCCCTATTTTTTCCTTAATAATTTAGTTCATATGGGAATCATTGTTGCTGGGAATATGTCTCAGTCTTACATTTCTGAAATATTTGCAATTAGGTGTTATTATATAAAAAGGTTATGTATTTTAGAATGTATATAAGGAGACTTGGCATTCTGATCATGGCTTTCATGAAGTGATTGCTCATATTGAAACCACTTAAGTAAATCTGGGGATTCTCATATTCTGAAACACACACATACACGTACAATTAGGATTTTACAGAGGAAATGTGAAGTGGAAAATTGAAAACAACTTACTTTGCTTTTCCTTGAATCCTTTTGGAACATCTTGGAAGACTGTCTTTTGTGTAAGTCGGTTCCTAAGAATTAGGAGTGGTATATTAATTTTAAAATAAAATAGCAAAAGATGGAAACTATGGAAAATGATATGGGGTAGGGAAGACTTCATAGCTGAAACAGGAAATTATAGATGATTATAGGAATACTAGAGGCCAGTTTGGCTCAGTGAATAGAGTGTTGGCCTTCAGACTCAAGGGTCCCAGGTTCGATTCCAGTTAAGGGCATGTGCCTTGGTTGTGGGCACATCCCTGGTTGGGGGGTGTGCAGGAGGCAGTTGATCGATGTTCCTCTCCCCTCGATGTTTCTAACTCTCTATCCCTTTCCCTTCCTCTCTGTAAAAAAATCAATAAAATATATTTAAAAAAAAAAAAAGAATACTTGAGGCCCAATGCATGAAGTTCGTCCAGGAGTAGCCCTTGTAGCCCCGCCCCCTGCCCAGTGGTCTTTTTCAGAAGGTCATTCTGCATCCAGTTCTAATTAGCATATTAGCTCTTTGTTATATAGGATCTTTTTGTGTGTGTGTTTTTTTTTCTGTTTTGTTTTGTTTTGGCTTAACAGAAATTTATTTTCTCACAATTCTGGAAGCTAATGTTCAAGATCAAGATTTTAACTAAGTTGGTTTTTTTGAGGTCTTTCTCCTGCTGTGTCTTCATATGGTCTTCACTCTGTGTGTTTGTATCCTAATTTCCTCTTTTTACAAGGACAATAATCATATTGGATTAGCATATAAACAATCTTATTTTTACTTCATTGTCTTTTTTTAAAAATATATTTTATTGAGATTTTACAGAGAGGAAGGGAAAGGTATAGAAAGTTAGAAACATCGATGAGAGAGAAACATCGATCAGCTGCCTTCTGCACACAACCAAGGTACATGCCCCTGACTGGAATCAAACCTGGGACTTTTCAGTCCACAGGCCGACGCTCTTATCCACTGACCCAAACCAGTTAGGGCTTTTTTTTTTTTTGTCTTTATTGTGGAAAGTATTACATGTGTCCCTCTTTCCCCCCATTGATCTCTCCCAGCCTGCCCATTTTGTTGCAATAAAAAAAGTTGTTGGCTTTACCCTTGTTGGGAGATTGGTGATAAGTCAACCTTTACATGAAGCACATGTCCTTTGTGTTGGGATGTCTTTGAGGAGTGTGAAACGAGATGTTTATAACATACTTCAAGGGAAGAGGAGCATTTTATTATTAGTAACACTGGTTGTTTTGTCTTTTGAACAGATAACATGTCTGGACATTTCCAGTGGAGGAGGTCTTGGTGTGTCTTGCAGTGCTGATGGGAGCATGAAAATCTGGCAGGCTTCCAATGGAGAACTCAGAGTAAAGGCTTTGGATACACTTTCAGGGTCTTCTACATGAAGGGTAGTCTAAGAAACTTTAGACTGGGTCATGGAAAGAAGAGTGCCTCTTTCTATAAATATAGTACCACTACACTTCAGTGGATCTTTGTTCCCTTTTTAAATTTGAAAACCATCCGGAACTAGATGCTTTGCCAGACAAATTGGGGCTGGGACAGTGGAGGAGCCAGGCCAGTGAATGTCTAAGTGTGTGGTCCCTTGGTATGAGCTGCCTTCAGTGATGGTTTCTAAGGTAAGAGTAGCTAGACTGTTATATTATATGGCATAGCCCCCCAATCTCTTCAGCTGCTTCTGCTTCTTCATTTTTATTTTTATTGATTTTAGAAAGGAAAGGAGAGAGATAGAGAGAGAGAAATGATGAGAGAGAATCATTGATTGGCTGCCTCCTGCATGCCTTCTAATGGGGGGGGATTGAGACTGCAACCTAGGCATGTGCCCTTGGCCAGAATCAAACCTGGGACCCTTTAGTCCCCAGGTTGATGCTCTATCCACTGAGCCAAACTAGGGCCCTCCTCAGCTTTTTTTTTTTTTTTTAATTTCTTTATTGATTTCAGAGAGGAAAGGAGAAGGAGAGAGATAGAAACATCAATGATGAGAATCATTGATTGGCTGCCTCCTGCATGCCCCCCACTGGGGATCGAGCCCACAACCCAGGCATGTGCCCTTGGCCGGAATCGAACCTGAGACCCTTCAGTCCTCAGGCTGTTGCTCTATCCACTGAGCCAAGCCGGCTAGAACTAGACTTAGGGTAGCTGTGAGAGACATGGAGTTCAAATCCACATCTGTAGCCAAAGCTGGAAAGGGAGCCTAGCTCTTAGAACACTGCCTGATAGACAAATGAGCTAAAGAAAAGGTGCTATTTGGACCTCCTTTTTAAAACCCAGCATGCTAGTATAGCAGATAGATATTTCATTTAAGGGATCAAGGATATGGGAGGTAAGAGAACATAAGGGATGGACATGAGAACTAGCTTGGAATTTTCTTTTGTTTTTCCAGAGAGTATTGGAAGGACATGTGTTTGATGTGAATTGTTGCAGGTTTTTCCCATCAGGCCTTGTGGTTCTGAGTGGGGGAATGGATGCCCAGCTGAAGATCTGGTCAGCTGAAGATGCTAGCTGTGTAGCAACCTTCAAAGGTCACAAAGGAGGTATGAAGGGTGATTGGAGAAAGTGGGGTGCTATTTGTCACTATGTCATTCTACCTATTGCTGTGTCAGGTGAGGGTAGAGATTCAATTCACCTCTGAACCCTGCTGACAATACCAGCTGGGCCTGGTCAGTGTCGCTGGGGAAATTGGAGTGCTGCCTTTTGCTTCCTTGGGTGGAGTGCTGTCATTCCCTATTCAGCCCCATTGAAATCTTGGGTGAGGGGGCGGTAGCAGTTTCCCCTTGCTATTTGAGTGATGAGGATATGGCCAAAAGATTTTCTGTTCTGAAGGCTACCCCTTTCCCAGTCTTTTGTGAGGGGCAACAGACTTTTTTTGGAGTTTGTTTTTTTAAAACTGTACCTGGTTTTTTATTTTTATTTATTTTAAAACACAGCATGCCAGTATTATTCCTTTTTTTTTTTTTTTTGGTTATAGTCAGATCTTTATTTAAGAATCTCATCTGCCAACTTAGCATTTTCCACCAACATGGGGAGCAGAAACCTTCACAGACTTCACCATCTTCTGCTTAGGTGCTGCCTTTGTGGGAGCCTTGTCAGCAGCCAGTTCTGTCTTTTTAAATGCTTGTTTAGCCTTTTTTGCTTCCTTGGCAGCTCTGTTAGCTTCTTCTTGTTGAGTTTTCCTAACCTCAGGGTTCTGGTTCCTCTTGGCCATGATATCAGCAAGAAATGCACTAGTGATGGCCTTCTGGAATTTGACTGCATGGTGGGTCCTTTTCTTTTGAATTTCTTCCTCCTGTCCCTTTTTGTGCTTTCTTTAGTAGAGGACAGTCCAGTTTATCTGTCAAGGATTCCTCTTGGAAAGCAAGGCCAACTCACATTTTGCATTAAAAAACTGGAAATCCTCCCTGTTGGTCTTGGCATAGTGTCTCACCATGTCTGGTGAAACTGTACAGCTCAACCTTCATGGCTGCAGCTGCCAGAGGGAAGGAAAGATGGTCCTGTGTCTGGTTTTTTAACCAGTTGCATGTTACAGACTTCTGCAGAGTCCTGTCCAACATACATGGGAAGCAATAAGGAAGTCCAGGGAACTCTTTGCTCAAGTCCTGAGGTCCCTAGATGGTTTGCCTTCTTCTTTCCACGCTTCAGTCTTCCTAGGCTTGGTGTTATGTCCAGTTTTTTTTAGTTGTGAGAGGAAGAACCTGGGAGGAATGGGGTTACTCCATCTTGGCTGGACCAGAAGTCACATCCTGTCTTTTAAGATGGGGAGACTAATCCTTTCAATTAGTTTTCAATGGAAGCACCAGGATCTTTTTAAAAAGGATTTTTCTAATGGAATTCTCTAAGATGTCTACGTAATTTTTGTTTAAAAAACAGGTTTTAAAGCCAAAATAAAATCATGAAAACCACTGCTCTAGGACACCCCACTAAAAATTAAAACCAAAGCTTTTTCCATGTCTGTCTCTCAAGATAGTGTTTGAACCGATGGAAAACAGGGACTCTATTCTGTTTATTTGTTTTTCTAACACTTGACCATGCCCAGCATGTAGTATATATCCAGTATGTTTGTGAAGGAATGGAGTCATTTATGCAAATCTGTCTTCTCTGCCCTTGAAGTTCCTTTATCACTTATTCTACCTCAGGATCTTTTTTTTTTCCTCTTGCCAGGTATCCTAGATACAGCCATTGTTGATCGGGGAAGGAATGTGGTATCTGGTTCTCGAGATGGAACAGCACGACTTTGGGATTGTGGGCGCTCAGCTTGCCTGGGAATCATTGCAGACTGTGGTTCTTCCATCAACGGAGTGGCTGTGGGTGCTGCTGACAACTCCATCAATCTCGGCTGCCCTGAGCAGATGCCCAGTAAGTTGACAATGACCTATGAGCTATTTTGTTTTCTTATGCCTCTTCAGTATTTGCCTTAGTTTCTCCTTTTCTTCCTTGACCTTCTTTTGCTGTGTAGCTGGTATTTCTATTTTCACCATAAGATTAATATTATTGTAAACCTACTCTGTTTCTGTTGCTTGAAAATCTACAAAAGAACTTGTGTCCTAGTTATTGCATTTACTTAATTACAGTTTAATAGCAGATTAGATGAATGCCTATAAAACAGATAACAATAAATTTTTGGCTGAAATAACTTAGTGATTCTTGGAAGAAGACACTTGTTTTGGGTTAGTGTTGATGTGAAAGGTGTCACAGAAGGAGTTGACTTGAATTTTGAAGGATGGATTCCAGATGGACAGACAAGAATAGGAAGGATGGAAAGATGGGAGCTAGGGCAGGGTCACTACTTACCTAATCCAGTGTTACTTCTCTGTGCTTTTCTTTCTGAATTTTCTACAGAGTTCAATATCAGCAATCCTCTTCTCAGGAAACTTTTCTGTCTTGGCTTCCATGATACCACACTATACTGCTTTTCTTCCTATCCACTGGCTGCTGATTCTTAGTCTCTTTTTATAAATCTCCTTTATTCTACCTTTAAGTATTGGAGGGCCCTCTGCTCTAACTAGTTTCTCCCTCGGTGATCAATGGCTTTAAGTATTTAACCTGGTGATTTCCAAAAGTACATCTCAAGTATAGGCCTCTCACCTGTGTTTTAGACTCTGTTTAGATGTCTAATAGCTCAAACTTACCTTGTCTAACAAGGAATGTTTTATTCCTTCCCCCATCCCCAATCTGCTTTTCCCCATCTTGCCATTGCTCAAGCCCAAAGCCTAGGATTCATTCACACTCTACACCTGCCTTTCCTCATGTCCCACATCCCAGCAAAGTCTTCTCTACTTTCACAGTGTTTCGAATTTTTCTACCTTGCTCTCTCCCTCCCACCAGAATCCTGGTCCAATCTATCATCATCTATTGCTTGTACTATTCTCTTATAGTCCGTTCTCCTCAGAGCAACCATTGTGGTCATTTAAAAAACATAAAATCAAGTCATGTCACTGTTTTTTGTCCCTACTCTTCTCCAATGGTCCCCTTTTACACATACATTAAAATCTTAACCCTTTACTATGGTTTATCACAAACTCTTACACTGCCTGGCCCCGGTGTGGCTCAGTTGGTTGGGCGTTGTCTAGTGCACCAAAAGGTTGCCAGTTTGAGTCCTCGATCAGGGTTGTGGGCTCAACCTTCCATAGGGGGCAGATAGGCAGCAGCCAATCAATGTTTCTCTCTCTGTCTCTCCCTCCCCTTCCTTGCTCTCTTTAAATTTTAATAAAAATATATTTTTTTAATTAATGAGTGAATCACTAACAGAGTAGTTCAGTAAACAGCCATCAGTTCTTGCTTTCTGAGTACTGCCAGCTGATCAACTAGTTATTGACATAGCTCATCTGTCATGCAGGTGAACGGGAGGTTGGAACAGAATTGAAAATGCTGCTGTTGGCCCGGGAAGATAAGAAGCTTCAGTGCTTGGGACTACAGAGCAGGCAGCCGGCAAGTGGTTCCTCTAAGTTCTTTAAACTCTGGGGAAAGCTGGGTACACTCTGATTCTTGGAAGGCTGTTTTAGAAACATTTTTACATGCACACTGTGTTCACCTTTTGAGGAAGCTGCATGAGTGAGAGGCAGTTCATTGTAGTGATTAATAGCATGGGATTTAGAATAGAGCAACATTTAAATTCCAGCTCTTCCAGTTAATGGCTATGACATTATACAAGTTACTTAACCTATCTGACCCTCAGTTTCCTCATCATTAAACTGGGCATGGTAGGACTTAATCTCATAGGCTTATGTGATGAGGCTTACATGCTCTACTGCAAGTCACTTTCCCTCTGGGCCTCTGTGTGCTGTACATAAAATGATCAGTTGTATAGATTCCTTTCCACCTCTAAGGTAACATGAAGAAATTCTGAGTAAAGAACTCACACACTTAGGGCTCTAGATAATGATCAGACTATCTTTTACAGAAGAATTAGTTGAATTTTCTTCCTTTATCCTCTGAAGTTTTGCTGAGCATACTGTATTCTTAATTAAACTGAGTACCCTGGGATTAGATTTTTCAAATTTCAACTCCATCACCAGGTAATTTTAATGATTTGGTTTGGCCATAAATTGTGTATTTTCATTTTATCTCCTTAGTTCATTATATTGGTGATGTTTCCATATTCAAAGTTGTTCCAGGAATATCACTATTTTTTTATCATACTGCCTTTGCACTCTGAATTTCCTTGCTAGCTTTTACTTCTAAAGGACTTTTGTTTTGTTTTGCTTTGTATCTTCCCTTTTTAGAACATTCAAGGGAGAAATGATCAATGTCAGCTAACAGTAAGGAATAATAAAAATCTGATCATTTCTTTTCTCAAGTACATAGGGAGAATTGTGATTCTTTAAGTTGCCAGTTTATTTAAGGTTAGTTTTTTTTTCCCTGCAAATTATCTCCCTTCAAAATGTGGTTACATGAAGCAAATCTTAAATGTGTGCATTATCAGTCTTTCTCAAATGGAAGGTTATAATGAAAAGAAGGAAAAGAAGGATTTTTGGTGTTGAGGATTCTGTGAGGCAATGTGTTGAGGAGTAGTAGTTTGAAAATTATATAATACCTCAGACTATGGTATTATATAAACTGCTGAAGTCCTCAGCCAACCTCAAATTCCTGAAATCCTGGTAGTGCTTCTTTCTCAGTTGTTGGTGAGGTGAGGGCATGATTTAGATCAAGAATGCTTGAAGGGTCCTGGTCAGTTTGGCTCAGTGGATAGAGTGTCAGCCTGAGGACTGAAGGGTGCCAGGTTCAATTCCAGTCAGGGGCATGTACCTCAGTTGCAGACTCTTCACTGCCCTGGGCTCAGGCCCATGCAGAAGGCAACCAATTGGTGTCCTTCTCTCACATCCATAGTTCTCTCTATCTTTCCCTCTCTTTCACTCTCCCTAAAAATCAATGGGAAAATATCTTTGGTGAGGATTAAAAAGTATAAATAAATAAACAAATAAAGCAGAAAATTTGATTTTTTAAAACATATTTTTATTGATTTCAAAAAGGGAGGGAGAGGGAGAGAAACATCAATGATTAGAGAAAATCATTGGTCAGCTGCCCCCTGCACGCCCCCTTCTGGGGATTGAACCCACAACCCGGGCATGTGCCTTTGGCCAGAATCGAACCTGGGACCTTTCAGTCTGAAGGCCGATGCTCCATCCACTGAACCAAGCCGGCAAGGAAAATTCGATTCTTAAAAATAAATTTGAAAAAGAAATGCTTAAAGGGGGAAGAAAGAAAATATCTCTAAAAATAGTAAAATTTTTATTTTTTGGTGCCTGTTTATTCTTGGAAGCAAATTAAGCTTTAACAGCATTTTTGTCTCCTACTTGTTCCCAGGTATTCCTCTTTATTGGCTCAGATGCCTTCAACTGCTGTACATTTCTCTCTGGCTTCTTGCTCTTGGCTGGGACACAGGATGGAAACATTTATCAGCTGGATGTGAGAAATCCAAGGTGAGTCATCATTCCTTTGCATATGTAGACCTTCTACAGAGTGGAAATTTTTTTGGCTTTAACATTGATTTAGCATAGCATATAGGTGATTGTCTGATTGTTCTTATTACTAGAGTCCTTATTATCATTCTTGGAATATTAAAAGGTGGTTTGATTCATACTGTCATGAATGTCCTATTGTGATTGCTTTGGAAATTAAGGTTAAATCATGAACTAATATTTCACTTTAAAATTGTATAAAACTTAATTTTAAGGAGCTCAGTAATTTTCTTCATGGTATTAGATCTGGGTTGGCCTAAAATAGATCATTTTTCAGTTTGAAATAAGCCAGCTCTGGTTCTCTATTTAGCTTTTATCATAACCTATCTCCAACAAGCCTTATTGATCTTAAAGCTAACCAGAGAAAACCCCTCTGTCCCAGGATTTAACATGTCTACACCTTCTTCCTCTCTCTGTTTCCTTCCTTTGTTCAACTGATATTTATTGAATAGCTTCTGTTGGCACCAGGCCTTGTGCAAGGCATTGAAAACCAGACAAGATATAGATTCTGACTTTGAGGCCTTTGGAGTCTAGTAGTAACACCCAACAAGTAAAAGACTGTCATGATGCAGTGTGATCAGTGGTCTGACAGGAATATGAGGAAGCACCAAGGAGAGGGAATAAGGTGAGATTGCTTCCCAAGAAGATGAAGCTTTAATTGCATCTTGTCCAGTAGGGAGTTATCAAGTAAAGAAGAAAGGGTAAAATAGCATATAGAGAAGCATGAAGGCATGTCAAAGTATGGCACTTTCAGGGTCCTCTGAATAGTTTGATAGATATGTACCCTGCAGGTAGGGCAACAGACAGGAAAGTGGGAGTTTGCTTAGAAAAGACTTACATACTAGCATAAGGAGTTTGAACTTTATTTCAAGAGCAGTGAAGAAATTCCATCTAAAAAGAGCCGAAACCGGTTTGGCTCAGTGGATGGAGCGTTGGTCTGCAGACGGAGGGGTCCCAGGTTCGATTCCGGTCAAGGGCATGTACCTTGGTTGCAGGCACATCCCCAGTAGGGGGCGTGCAGGAGGCGGCTGATCGATGTCTCTCTCTCATCTATGTTTCTGACTCTCTGTCCCTCTCCCTTCCTCTCTGTAAAAAAATCAATAAAATATATTTTAAAAGTTTCTAAACCTTTTCTCCCATGAGTTGTTACTTTATTTGTGTACTTGTTTTTGCCTCCCTAGAGATAGGAACTCTCTGATCACTATTATAAAATTACTCTTGCCCAGCTGATATGGCTCAGTGGTTGAGTGTCGATCTATGAACCAAGAGGTCATGGTTCAATTCCCGATGAGGGGACATGCCCAGGTTGCAAGCTTGATCCCCAGTAGGGGGCATGCAGGAGGCAGGCAATTAATGATTCTGATTGATGTTTCTCTTGCTGTCCCTTTCTCTCCTCTGAAATCAATAAAAACCTATTTTAAAAATAAAAATTAAAATCACTCATATGTATATAATTGATTTTCACTTACCTTTTTGTTTTGTTGTATAGAGCTCTGACAATTTTAATATTTCACAATTGTCTTAATTATCTAGAAGTTAAAAGATTTACATATTGTTAATACTGTAAGACATCCCTAAAAACTGGAGACATTGGTGGTGACCAGCCTTATTCAGTTCAATCATATGTTTAGAGACAGATTTAGATTCACTCCACAGTATTTTAGAATGGGTTGTCTTGATCTACCATTTAATTATCTTCCAGGAAAGAAGCCATATGAATATTTAATCTCTACTTATGTCCTGTTTGCTATTATGTGGTTAGTACTATATAATCAGGCATTACTTTTAAAGAAAAAAAACTAAAATTGCCCCTTTTACTGTGAATCCTAGGACTCCAGTACAAGTCATCCACAGATCAGGAGCACCAGTTCTATCCCTGCTGAGATTCAGAGATGGATTCATTGCTAGCCAAGGTGGGTCTGGGGGCCAATGGAGAGGATGGTTCCATGCAATTCAGTTAAACATAGGTTTAAGTATCTGGTCCTTGGCTGTGCTAGGGGTGTGGTCCTCCACAACTGTTTGGCATATTGTGCTTATTACATAGTGTTTATCACCCTACATTGTCTATGTCTCCCTCCAGTCCAAGCTCCTTGACAGTAGTGACTATGCCTTATTCATTGTATTATCTCCAGCATTTAACTTAGTGCCCATTATGTAGTTGGTGCTCAATAAACATTGGTGGGGTTAAATGTATTGTCCTTTATTGTAAAACATTGAGGATTCAATAATGAATCAGTGACAGTCTGCCCTAAAGGAGCTCATAGTTAGTAAGGCAGGCAGACGTGTGGACATGTGATTGAGTACAGTTTGATAAGCACTGCAGCAGAAAACTCTGTGGGAACATGGAGAACAACTAGTTCTAGTGATAGTGCTGCAGGGATGCTTAGACCAGGTGGCATGTAAGCCAGTGAGTATTTTACCAGCAGGAGATGTAAAGATGAACTTTGAAAGCCAAAGCTACAATGTGTGCAAAGTAATAAGTGAGGGAGGGGGCAAAAAGAAGGTATTTGTCATTTACTAGGTGCCTGCTATGAGGCAGATCCTGTGTTTAAAACTTCACATAGTCTGGATAAAGTGAGCACCTGGATGGAGCCAGGACAAGATATTTGGAGTTTGGGAATGGGTTGTGGGAAAAGCTTGGAACAGGTCATCACTAGGGACACTGTGAGTCCTCATAGGAATGATGTAGGTCACAGGACTACACAGTACGCCCTGGAGAGACTGATACTTACTTGAGTATTTCAGTGTATCAGTTAGGATGTTTTTGGTTCTTCATACCAGTATATGCAGTTGAATATGGATGGCTTCAATAATTAGTAAGTGCACTTAACAAGAAGTTCAGATTTATGGTGGTTCCAGATTAGCTTAATTTAGTGATTTAAAAACAGCAGAGGATGTCAAAGAAACTTGACAGCTAAATCAGTATGCTATCCTGGATTGGATCCAACATTAAAGACTGGTGAAATCCAAAAAAGTATAAACTGAAACTGGCTCAGGACTATATGAAAACTTTCTGTACAGTCTCTGTAGCTTTTTGTAAACTTAAAATTATTCTAAACTATAAAAAAATTTTAATTTAAAAACAAAACCAAAGTCTTTTTTTCCACCTTTTGGTGCTTTTCTCCCTAGTCTGCTGGCTTTGTCCTCAGGCTTGTTCTCATATGGCCACAGTGAAAGAAGGCTGCAGTAACTCTCACATAACAGTGAATGCTGTTATCCTTTGTGTGTGTGTGTGTGTGTTTATTTTAATATACTTTTGGTGAATTCAAAGAGGAAGGGAGAGGAAGAGAGATAGAAACATCAATGATGAGAGTCATTGATTGGCTGCCTACTGCACACCCCACACTAAGGATTGACCTGTAACCTGGGCAGGTGCCCCGATCAGGAATTGAACCATGATCTATTTCATAGGTTGATACTCAACCTATTTTTTTTTTTAATCCTTACCCAAGGATATTTTCCATTGATTTTTTTAGGGAGAGTAGAAGAGAAATATCGATGTGAGAGAAACACATCAATTGGTTGCCTCCTGCACAAGTCCCAACCAGGGCCTGCGCTGGGGAGGAGCCTGCAACCATGCTACATGCCCTTGAACCCAGAACTCTTTGGTCCACAGGCCAATGCTCTATCCACTGAGTAAAACTGGCTAGGGCTATTATCCTTTTTTAGAATGAAGAAATTCCTCACGTCTTAGCCGGTATGGCGCAGTTGGTTGAGTATTGTCCCATGCACTAAACAGTTATAAATTTACGTCTCGGTCAGGGCACATGCCCGGGTTGTGGGCTCAATCCCCAGTGAAGGCAGCCGATGGATGTTTTTCTCTCTCTCCCTTCCTTGCTCTCTAAAATCAATAATAATACTATTTTTTAAAAATTCCTTAGCCCTAATTGGTTTGGCTCAATGGATAGAGTGTCAGCCTGCAGACTGAAGGGTCCCAGGTTCAGTTCCAATCAAAGGTGCATGCCTGGATTGGGCGCTCAATCCCCAGTAGGGGGTGTGCAGGATTTTCTTCATCATTGATGTTTCTATCTTTCCCTTTCCCTTCCCCTCTGAAATCAATAAAAATCTATTTTTAAAAAATTTCTCAGGAACAGCCAGCAGGTAAACCTTATTGTCCAGATTATACATGTTCATGCCAAACGCAGTCACCAGCAAGGAAAGTACAGTTCCCATAATTATCTTGGTCTAGTCAGGCTCCACTCCACGTCACCATTACTGGAAACAATCGGTTTCTGCCAGTCAGAAGAACAGGGAAATAGATGAGTAGGCAGCCAACAGTCCTGGGTATTCATGGCCATCTCTGAAATATATATAGGTAACCTTCATTCCTGTCACAATGGTGCCTCATTTCCTTAGCCCTTGTCCTTCACGATTTCCAGACCATAACAGAATAGTCAGGAATCTGCAGGCCTAATTTTATAGCTTTCTACACTTGCTTGCTCTCAATCCCTCTTTCTTCCTCCATGTCTTGGCTTCAGTTTAGTGATGCAGCAGTATTTTCGATAGAACCTTAGTAAGAGAGTAGCTGGCATAGCTTGTGACAGCTTCCCTTGATGCTGCTGCTACCACTCTTAAGATCTTTTTTCTTTCATTCCCCTTGCTGCCATGCCACACTCTTCCCTTGAGATCTCTATTCTGGCCTCATCTTTCTGCTCAAATTCCCCTCTTGAAGCCCCCAATGATTAGCTTATTGCTAGGTCCAATGGCCTTTAAAGGTATAGGCTGTCTTGTTCCTAAGTTTCCTTGAGGACAAGTACTATATCTCTTCATCTCTGTAACCCCAGCTCTTGCACTGAAGAATTATAGCAAATGTTTGTTGAATGAATGAGTACATATCTTTATGACTCTGAGTAGTAATAAATTTTATTACTGTTAGTCCCTTCTTAAAACTTAGCTCCTTTGGATGTTGGGGGGCGGGGGCGGTCAATGGGGGAAAAAAGAGACCTAGGTAATACTTTAAACAATATAGAATTAAATACTAAAAGAAAACTTAGCTCCTTTGACTTCAGTGATACTAATTAATCTCCTGATTATTCTCTTGCTTCAGTTACTGAATCTTTCTCAGGTTGCAGGAGCTTATATACCTAGCATGATTTCTGGCATACTGTATGTTTTCAAGTTTATGTTGAAATTGAATCATTTTGTTATTCCTGCTATCCCTATGTTGCCATCCCTAAATCAGAGATATTTCTTGAGTTTAGTCTTTGTCCTTTTCCCCTTTCTCCTCTGTGCTTCCTCAAAAACTGACAGGTCTCATGGTTTTAGCTGTTAAGTGTTGGAATCCATAGCTTCTAGACCTGACCTCGTACTTAGTCCATTTTTTAAAAAATATTTTTTATTGATTTTTTTATAGAGAGGAAGGGAGAGGGATAGAGAGTTAGAAACATTTATGAGAGAGAGACATCGATCAGCTGCCTCCTACACACATCCTCTTACTGGGGATGTGTCCACAACCAAGGTACATGCCCTTGATTGGAATTGAACCTGGGTCCTTTCAGTCTGCAGGCTGACGCTCTATCCACTGAGCCGTATTATAGGTACCCTTCATTCCTGTCATAATGGTTAGGGCTTAGTCCATATTTTATTGGGCAACATGATATAGTAAAATCATAGATTTTGGACCCAAACTGACAACCTAATCAATGAGTTTAAGTCACCACACCATCACTTACTATGAGATTCAGTCATATATGACTTAATATATAATCATTTTTTACTTATAAAAATGGCAATAATATATGGCTTAATCTAAGTTTGATAACCTTTGATAAATCATTTCACTTTTCTGTCTCTCTCTCCTCACAGATAAAATATGTAAAGTGCTCAACATTAAGTAAACATTCTATGAATGATAGTTGCTTCTTACTCCAGTAACTGTCCCTTGCCCTATAAGCCCTCCTAAAAAGTGTTCTGTGTCATGATCCCGTGACAAGGCACACACCCAGAAAAATAAAGTAGAATTATATTACAGGGCAAGATATATTAAAGTTACAGGAATTAGTAAATGTTACAAGGGATTGATGGGTTGGTTAGAAGGCTTTCTAGAGGAAATGGGACTAGAGCTGGGGTTTATCAGGAGGTAAGATTTGCATATAGAAACTTGAATGCAAAAGAAGACCTATAGTAAACATACATTATTTGAGAGGGAAGAAAAGAAATTCAGTGCTAGATATCACTTTTCCTTGCTGAAGTAATAACAGTAAGAAATTGATGGATGGTTTCCCACTGTGGCTTAAAATTAGATTTTTTAAAAATATATTTTTATTGATTTCAAAGAGGAAGGGAGAGGGAGAGAGATAGAAACATCAATGATGAGGGAGGATCACCGATTGGCTGCCTTCTGCATGCCCCACACTGGAGATCAAGCCCGCAACCCAGGCATGTACCCCCAACCAGGAATCAAACCTAGGACCCCTCAGTTCACAGGCCGATGCTCTATCCACTGAGCCAAGCCAGCTAGGGTTTAAAATGAGATTTTTAAAACAGGATTATGAACAAACCTAGAATCATATTACATCACATGAGAAGTATATGTTGTCTCTGGGGCAGTTCTGATGTCATAGAGCTTAGTAACCTCAGAACCAGCATGTAGGCTACCCCCATCCTCTGCATTTCTCTCCCTGCCCTGCCCCCTCGGCTCTACCTTTAGGCCACTTAAAAAACATATTAATAACTCTGTGCCAAGGGGATATATGGGTGAAGTAAAGAGTAACATGTGGAAAAGAACTAATGTCCCTTCTATTTTTATCATTCTTTTCTATGGGAAGAAAGAAAGGTATAACTTCTGTCATTAATCTGAAAGTAAAGGGAATAAATAAATTTATAATTCTATGTTCAGAGGGCAAAATTAAGACAAATAAAAAAAGTTATGCCAAAACCGGTTTGGCTCATTGGATAGAGCGTCAGACTGTGTCCTGGGTTCGATTCCAGTCCAGGCCACGTACCTTGGTTGCGGGCACATCCCCAGTAGGGGGCTTGCTGGCGGCCGCTAATTGATGTCTCTATCTCATCGATGTTTCAACTCTATCCCTCTCCCTTCATCTCTGTAAAAAATCAATAAAAATATATTTAAAAAAAAAGTTATTGGGCCCTGGCTGGTGCAGCTCAGTTGGTTGAGCATCATGCCATGCACTGAAAGGTTGCCGGTTCGATTCCCAGTCAGGGCACACACCCAGGTTGTGAGTTTGATCCCTGGTGGGCGTGTGTACAGGAGGCCACCATCAATGTATCTCTCTCACATTGATGTTTCTTTCTCTAAAAAAATAAATAAAAACCATTTTATTTTTAAGAAAAGAAAGTTTTCAAGAGCCACATTTAATTCAGTATAAAAAGCATTCTGTTTCATAAGAAAGCAGTGGGAAGTGGTGTCATGAGCACCGCTAACCAGGAAATGGACAAGCATAGGCTGGTTAGCTGCCCTGCAAAGTGCTAAGCAGGAAATTCTGTACTTAGTTTAGAAGTCGGAAATAGATGATCTCTGAATTACTTTGGAACTCTTATTCACTAGAGAGGAGATTGAAATTGCCAGATTAAATAACTTAAAACTTTTTATTACGGAAATTGCCAAATAGATACAGAGGTAGAGAGAAGAATAGCATAATGAACCATTGTCCAACTTCAACTGTTAACAATTTACAACCAATCTTGTGTCATGTTTTGAAACAAATCACAGACATTATTTCATGTCCATATATCTATGAGTATCTCTAAAAGATAAGGTTTGGTGGGGGGTATTTTTTTTTTAATATATTTTATTGATTTTTTACAGAGAGGAAGGGAGAAGGAGAGGGATAGAAAGAAACATCGATCAGCTGCCTCTTGCACACTCCCTACTGGGGATGTGCCCACAACCAAGGTACATGCCCTTGACCAGAATCGAACCTGGGACCTTTCAGTTCGAAGTCTGATGCTCTATTCACTGAGCCAAACCGGTTTCGGCGGGGGGATTATTTTTAATCCTCACCCAATGCTATGGTGATTTGTTTGTTTGTTTGTTTTTAGGGAGAGCATGAGCAAGAGATCGTTTTAGAAACATTGATGAGAGAAACATCAATTAGTTGCCTCCCTTACCCCAACTGGGTATTGATCCCGCAGCCCTTTGGTGGTGAGACAATACTCCAACCAGCTGAACCACCTTGGTGTGTAGTCGGGGGAGATTGAAGGAAGGATAAGGTCTTTCTGCATGTTCCTGGTTGGAGATTATAGATTGATGAACAGAATAACTAAACTAAAGTTTATTAACATAATTTTGGAAAACAGTTTTTCATATTTCTAAAAAGTTTGAAAATATTAAATATTATATTTTGATTATTTTCCAGGCTTCTATACAAAGTCATAATCTTAACACAGAAAAAAACCTGTATGTATGAAGACATTCTTTTATGCATTATGCTATCAAACATGTAAAATAAAAATTTACAAAAAAATGTTAACAGTAATTATATTTGACAGATTATAGGTGACTTTTTTACTTCTCTGTTTATTTTAAAAGTTCTCTTTAGTGAGCATGTACTACTACTTTTATATCAAGTAAGACCAATAAATCACCTTAATCAGCAGATTAAGTTTCATTTATCTATGCTCTTCTGAGAAAAAACTTAAAAATTAGATATATGGCCCTGACGAGTTTGGCTCCATGGATAGGGCATCCGCCTGCGGACTGAAGGGTCCCACGTTCGATTTCTGTCAAGGGCATGTACAGGAGGCAGCTAATCGATGTTTCTCTCTCATCGATGTTTTGAACTCTCTGTCCCTCCCTTCCTCTCTATTAAAAAAACAAAACAAAAACCAATAAAATATATATTTTAAAAATTATATATATGTTTATTTTCTTGGTATAACTTTTTTCCTTTGCCTAATGTATATGGTCAAGATTATAGATTGAAGAATAATTTATGGGGTATAGATTTTTTTTTTATTAGAAAAACATTTATGTAGCCCTAGTCATTTTGGCTCAGTGGATGGAGCGTCGACCTGTAGACTGAGGGGTCCCAGGTTCGAGTGTCAGTGAAGGGCACATGCCCAAGTTGTGGGCTCAATCCCCAGTAGGGGATGTACAGGAAGCAAGCCCCTTAATGATTCTCTCTCATCATCGGTGTTTCTCTCTCTCTCCCTCTCCCTTCCTCTCTGAAATCGATAAAAGTATATTGAAAAAAAATACATTTTTTAAATTAAATCTTTATTATTCAGATTATTACATTTGTCTCTCTTTTTTCCCCTCCATAGCTCTCCTCCACCCAGCTCCCACCCCTCCCTCTACACTTACCTCCCCCACATTGATGAATCCATAGGTGTATGATTTTTGTCCAGTCACTTCCTGTACACCCCTCCCCTCTTTCCCCCTGAGAATTATCAGTCCACTCCCTTTCTGTGCTCCTGATTCTATTATATTCACCAGTTTATTCCATTGATCAAATTTTTAATTCGCTTAATTTTTAGATTCACTTGTTGATAGATATGTATTTGTGTTCATAATTTTTTATCTTTTACCTTTTTCTTCTTCCTCTTCCAAAAGAGTAGCTTTCAGCATTTCATATAATATTGTTTGGAGTTGATGAACTCCTTTAGCTTTTTCTTATCTGTGAAGCTCTTTATCTGCCTTCAATTTTGAATGATAGCTTTGCTGGATAGAGTATTCTTGGTTGTAGGTTCTTGCTATTCATCACGTTGAATATTTTTTGCCACTCCCGTCTGGCCTGCATCGTTTCTGTTGAGAAATCAGCTGACAGTCGTATGGGTGCTCCCTTGTAGGTAATGAATTGTTTTTCTCTTGCTGCTTTTAATATTCTCTCTTTGTATTTTGCTCTTGGTATTTTAATTATGATGTGTCTTGGTGTGGTCCTCTTTGGATTCCTTTTATATGGGGTTCTATGTGCTACCTAGACTTGTAAGTCTATTTCTTTCACCAGATGTGGGAAGTTTTCAGTCATTATTTCTTTAAACAGGTTTTCAGTATCTTGCTCTCTCTCTTCTTTTGGCACCCCCACAATTCTGATGTTGGTACACTTGAGGCTGTCCCAGAGGCTCCTTACATTATCTTCACGTTTTGGATTCTTTTCTCTTCTTGCTTTTCCAGTTGAGTATTTTCTGCTTCTTTATATTTCAAATTTTTGACTTGATTCTTGCCTTATGCTAGTCTGCTGTTAGGTCTCTGTATAATATTTTTTATTTCAGTCAGTGTTTGTTTAATATCTATTTGGTCCTTTATCATCTCTAGTTGGTCCTTTTCCATCTCTAGTTGGTCTTTTTTCATCTCCTCTTGGGACTCGCTAAATTTATCCATCTTTCCTAGCATATTCTTGAAAAACCTTATAAGTGTGGTTTTGAATGCTATATCCAGTCATTTGTTTTTCTCCATTTCTTTTGTTTGTGATCCCTTCCCTTGTCTAGGCATTTTCACTATGCTGGGAGAACTTCTGTATTGGATTCAGCCTTATGATACCAGACTTGAAAAACTGTTGAGCTTGGGATGGGTGGAATCTCAGGGCTTAAGGGACCGTCTTGCCTTTTAGTCGGCCCGCCCTCCACGGCCCCTGAGTTTCACGTGACTAGGTAATCGCTGGAGCGGTCCCTGTGCACACAGGCTCTCTCACAGTGCCTCTAGACCGCTGCCTTTCCTGCTCCCCTGTGCTCCGGGACCACACGAGTCTGGGTCCCCAAGGTTTCGCCCGAAACAGGGGCTTAGTGGAGTCAGAAGTGGCACAGTTGGGTGGTCTGTCTCCCGCCCATTCGTGAAAGCCAGCGGCACAATCAGTAGTCGGTCCTCTGTGCGAAACTTGCGCGCCACCAGACTTGTGATCTTTTGCAACTCCCCTAAACCTCCGTGCACCTCTCCCCCTTCACAGTCCAAACTCCCCCCAAATGAGTTTCAGCTGGATCTGGGGTTCAATGTCGTAGGGCAAGGTGTTCAATGCCTTTGAGAGTCTCCATCTCCCTTACGCCAGAGAAAGCCAGCCAGGTTCGCCATCACCCACTCTCTCCAAGCGCGCGTCTCCGTACCTCAGCTTTTTACAGCTCCTCCGGGTCTCTGTAAGCCCCTCTCTTTCCTTCTAGTTGTAGAATTTCCACTCCTTCAGCTTTCCTGTGGTTCTGGATGATGTCCATTCTGTCTTTTAGTTGTAGTTTTGAAATTGTTGTGCGAGGCAGCAGTGTAGGTGTTTACCTATGCCCCTATCTTGGATTCCGCCCCAAGGATTTTTTTTTTAAATAAAAACATTTATGTGAACAAATTTTCTGTTAAAAGTTATTGCTTAGGATAAGTTTGTATATAGATAAATAAATCTGTAATTGCTTGCTCTATGCCTTTGGCAGGTATTGCTTCTCAAAGACAAGTCTTCTTCCCGAAAAGGCTCTTGACCTTCAAATCCTCTGTAGCCTAGCATTCTAGGCAGCCACTATAGGTCCTCACAGTTAGTACATAATGAGACCTGTTTGCCTTTCCAGGTCATAGGAAATCTTTATGTTAGTGATGTACAGAAATAAAATATTGAGGTTTTTAAGAACTCCTCTGTATGCAGATTTCAGTTTTCTAAATTTTCTTTTTGCCTTTTAGGTGATGGAAGCTGTTTCATTGTCCAGCAAGACTTAGACTATGTCATTGAGCTCACTGGGGCTGACTGTGACCCTGTGTATAAGGTACAGGCCTGACTGGAGACTAAGCTTTGATGATTCTCACCTGGGATCTAGAGCTTTGGAGGGGACTGAATCCAGTTACTTTGTGATTTTCACAGGTGACAAAATACTTAGGGATGGAATAGAAAGAAATCAGAATTTTGAGTCAGAAATTACTTCATCACTTACTAGATCTAGAAACCTGAAAAATCACCTCCCATCTGTCAGTTCATCTGTAAAATGAGGATAATACTGGGATAATGCATATGAAAGCTTCTTGTAAATTTAAAGTACTATATAGTCCAATGGCTCAGTGGTTGAATATCAACCTATGAACCAAGAGGAACAGTTCAATTCCCAGTCAGGGTGCATGCCTGGATTGCAGGCTTGACCCCCAGTAGTGGGTATGCAGGAGTCAGCCAGTTAATGATTCTTTCACATAACTGATGTTTATATCTCTTGCTCCCTCTCCCTTCCTCTTGGAAATCAATAAAAAAATATATATTTAAAAATACTCTATAAATACAGTGGTACCTCGAGATACGAGTTTAATTCGTTCTGTAACCTTGAGGCATGGGAAACTGAGATGCTCGAGTCTCAGTAAACTGGTGGGTCGTGTGCAGCCGACGGATCCGCGCGATTACTCCTACCTCAAATGTTGCTCGTATTTCAAAGCAAAAATCGCTCACTCGACGGCTCGTATCTCAAAAATCTTCTATGTTAGGGCACTCGTATCTTGAGGTACCACTGTATTAGATACTATTATTATTTCAAGTTCAAGACTGGGTGTTTGATTTGATTAGAAAGGAAAGAGAAAAATAAAATAGGAAATAATATTGATTGACCAGTCATTGTACAGGAGGTTTTACATGTATTATCTCATTTATTAAGTGTTTTCATTTCTTGAAGTATAGGTATTATTACTCCTATTTTTTCTTGTAATTAAAAAATTATGTAATTAATACATGCCTAGATAAAAAGTCCCCTTTAACACTTTTTTTAGTTTAGTTCTTGTTTTTTAAAAAGTATGTTTTTATTGATTTCAGAGAGAGGAAAGGAGAGGGAGAAAGAGATAGAAATAGAAATATCAACGATAAGAGAGAATCATTGATCAACTGCCTACTGTACAGCCCAAACTGGGGATCCAGCCAGCAATCTGGGCGTATGCATGGACTGGGAATCGAACCCTGACTGTCTGGTTCATAGATCAATACTCAACCACTGAGCCACTAGTTCAGCTCTTCTTTCTAGAAGTTACTAGCATTGACAGTTTGGCACATATCTTTCAAGACTTTTTTTGTGCTTATGTATTTATGTAAATAATACAGTTTTATCTTAGTTTGTATATAACTGGGATCATCTTATATGTATTGCCTTATGACTTTTTACGTGTTTTTTTTTAATATATTTTTTATTGATTTCAGAGAGGAAGGGAGAGGGAGAGAGAGAGAAACATGATGATAGAGAATCATTGATTGGCTGCCTCCTGCATGTCTCACACTAGACCATATGCCCTTGACCAGAATTGAACCTGGAACCCTGCATTCCGCAGGCCAACACTCTATCCACTGAGCCAAACTGGCCAAGACATTTGCTTTTTTTTACTTATCATCTTGGAGCTTTTTCCAGACAAATTCATAGAGATCCACTTTACTTCTAAAAGTTTCTGCATAGTGTTCTGTGTTGTGAATTAATATATCATTTTCAGTTTACAAATAAGGAAATTGGGGCCCAGAGGAGTTGAGAAAGTGGCCCTTGGCCATGCAGCTATGCATAAGCAAACCTAAGAACTCATCTAACTCCTGAATTAATGCTATTTTCGCTAATTTGTGGCTCTTAACCTTCTGTGGGTCTCAGACTCTTGAGAAGTCTATGACATTCTCCTCAGAAAAAAGCCACATGTTGAGAACTTCTTTGTGTATAATTCTTTGAGGCTCAGGGATACCCAGAGCCATTATGGACCATCTATCCCCTCCCAGGTATAGACTCCCTAGCAGGCACAACACTAATGGGTTTGCTCTCCACTTGGCCAATTAGTACCTCTAATCATAGTGCTCTTGACAATGACTAGCCATTTTTAAAATACATATAGATATAATTATTTTCTTGCTTTGAAGTAAACAAAGCTTCTGACTCCCTTGTAGTAGTGGGGGTGAATGACAAGACTATCTGTTTGGAATGGAAGAATTCCAGGCTTACTGTGACCTGTGAACTCTTGTATTCCAGGTAGCCACGTGGGAGAAGCAGATCTACACATGCTGTCGAGATGGCCTGGTGCGGCGCTATCAGCTCTCTGACCTCTGACTCCTGTGAAGGAGGAGTCCCAGTTAATGAAACAATTGACCATGACCACCAATGAGCAGAAGCATCTTCAGTCCTTCCCGAAGACCGTGCTCTTTGTTGTTGTGGGCACCCTTCGGAAGTCACAGAGAGTCAGCTACATTGGCCACGTGGAACTATCGTTTCACACAAAACTTATGTGAACTGAATAAGAAGCTCACATGTGCTCACTGCGTTTGCCCCGACTTCTCCTGTGAACTCACTGCAATAACACAGGGCAAGGTTATGTATTGCTTAGTTTGATCACACATCTGTTGTATTAAATGTTTACAGGACCAAGGGACTAAAGCCTGCTCTCTGAAGGGAATAAAGATAGTATGTTTGGAGGAGTCAGAATTTGAAAACTTTGTTAAATATTCTTATTCCAGCAGAAAGTCAGGCTGATGGAACTCCTTTTAGCCTGGTCATAGAGAACTGTTGACATTAGCAGTAAAGATCCCATAGGCAGCAACCTGGGAAACACTTTTGTGCAGGATGACTACCATCCAGTTTTCTTGTACTGAGTGAGGGGTTTTTGGCCACCTGTGACTTTCAGTCCCAGGCAAACCAGCATGGTCTGTCAGCCTCTATACAGGTGATGAAGTGAATCAAAACATTGTAAAGGCAGTGGCTGTGAAAGTGGTCCCTAGAACAGCTTCTCAGTATCACCAGGGAATTAGAAGTAGAAATTCTTGAGCCCACCTCAGACCTAAATCAGAAATTCTATGGGTAGGGCCTATAATCTATTATAACAAATCTTCCATGATTCTGAAGCATGCTGAAGTTTGAGATCTAGAGAAAGGGATGGTATAGGGCACTTTCGTTATAGATGGAACCTAGAGCGCATAGGATGGCCAGGCTGGTCTGTGGGAGATGAGGCTTGGAGAGGCTGGCAGGGCCCGAATAGTGAAGGAGCTTGAATGCCAGATAGGGAGCTTGGCTGCCAGTGGGGAATCATAAAGGGGTTTTTAAGCAAAGGTGTGACATGGTTACTTTTTTTTTTCTCTAAACATAAAAATGGAATAATTATGTGTTCCATGACTTATTTTCACTTAGTATCTTAGTTCTTTTACATTTAGACCTTCTTCATTCTTTTTAACAATTTCCGGAACATGAAAGCCATATCATTTACATTTTAGAGATTATTAAAGAAAAAGTTTCTTGGAGCATGCAACCCTTGAGCTGAGCCATGTAGGCTGAGATCTGGAATTTATTTAAGAGAAGAAGATAATTCCTGGCTCAGGTAACAGTATGGTTTACAGAGTTCTTAAAGGTATGTTCTCATGTAGTCTTTATTGCTACCTTGTGACATACCAGTAGTGAGACTCAGAGAGATGAAGTGATTTGCCAGGGGTCATAGAGAGCAGAAACTTGAACAGTTTATCTTAACTTTAAATGCTATTTTTTTTCTACCTGTTGCTAATGACTAAACAAAATTGTGAAAATAAAGTATTGTCATTCATTGAGAATCTACTAGTAATCTACTCTGTTCTAGGTTCTATATTTACATATTTAATCCTTACAACACTGTTAAAAGGAAAATATTCCTGTTTTACGGATAAGGCAATTGAGGCTCAAGACATTAAGTACCAGAGCCTTGATTTGGACCTTGCTCAGTCTGTCTCCAAGGCCTGTGCTGCTTCCACCTGAGCATGTGGTCACGAGACTTCTGGAACTAGAGCTGCTTCACTTGCGAAGTGATTTGTGATAGGGTCAGATCCAAAGAGACATATTCCAGAGCTGAGAAACATTGATTCCTAGGAAGTCCGAGGGGTACCTCTATGAAGTCAGATTTAAGAAGCCAGGATGAGCCCTGGCTGGTCTGGCTCAGTTGGTTAGGACATAGCCCTGATACACCAGGTTCAATCCCTGGTCAGGGTACATATTAGAATCAACAAAAAATGCATAAATAAGTGGAACAACAAATTGATGTTCCTTCCTCCCCGACCTCCACAGGCTCTCCCCTCCTCTCTCTCAAAAAAGAAAGAAGGAGCCCTAACCGGTTTGGCTCAGTGGATAGAGCGTCGAGGTTCGATTTCGGTCAAGTGCATGTACCTTGGTTGTGGGCACTTCCCCAGTAGGAGGTGTGCAGGAGGTAGCTGATAAATGTTTCTCTCATCAATGTTTCTAACTATTTCTCTCCCTTCCTCTCTGTAAAAAATCAATAAAATATATATATTTTTTAAAAAAGAAAGAAGGAAAACAGGATTATGGCTTGAGTTCATCACATGGCAAGTATGTCTGAGTTCCCATTCTTGGACTCACTCTTCTCCATTGCTATCACATTCATAACCCCCTTTCCATAAGGAGTTATGAAAAGTAACCAGAGTAGATATCCTGTTTGTGATGGGTGCAGTGATCCTTGAGAGCTGCTGTGAAATCCACACCAAGCCTTGTGCACTGTGAATGGACTGATCCCCAGTTTGTAACAGAAAGCTTGCTTTTCCTTTTGGATTGAGTAATGCATTCTGGGTAAGGAAGGGTGGCCAACCCCATCCGCAGCACTGCAGGCCCAGTGAAGCTCTGTATTAGACTTTGTTTCTTGGTTTTCAGATGCCCCCTTGTGACTTATTGTGAGAAGTGCCTCTGTTTCTCAAGCTGACCTGACAATGGCATCAGCTATGGAGCGAGGACTCTACCAAGCACAGTCCTCACAATAGCCTTGCAAAGTGAAGGTTTATTTCAAGTCTGTGGATGTATTTTATATTTTTTTCTAATTTACTTTTTATTTTGAAATAATTTCAAACTTATAAATAAGTTGCAAGAGTAGTACAAAGGACTCCAATGTATCTCCACCCAGATCTCCCAGTATTAAACTTTTTTATTGTTTATCACTCTCCCCTTCCCCCATCCTTTCTCTTTCTGGCTTGTGGGTGGTGTACTGCAGCTCTCAAGAGAGGGAGTACAACTTCCCACTCTAGGGGTGGGCCTCAAAATGATTTCCCACCAAAAGGTACAATCCAGAAAGGGGGAAACAAAGTGCCTTTACAGTGGAAAAACCTGGCAAACACTACCTCAGCATCACCAGTGATAGGTCCTATTAGTAGTATATATCTTTGATCTGATGTGATGAGAATGGCACTCTGTGGTCTTCCTTCCAAAACCCACAAACCCCATTCTAATAATAAAACAAACAAAAAACATCAAACAAATCCTAATTGAGAGACATTCCGAAATAACCAGCACTTCTCAAATTGTCAAAGCCATTAAAGAAAGTTTGAGAAACAGTTGTAGTCAAGAGGACCCAAAGAAGACACGATAACTAAATGTAATGCAGGATCCTAGATGGGATCTTGGAACTGCAAAAAGACATTAAGTTAAAAACTAGGAAATCTGAATAAAGAACGATTCTGATATAAATGACGTGTCAATATTGGTTATTATTTGTGACAAATGTACAAGGAGCTTGTAAGATGTTAATGAGGGAAACTGGTGTATTTGAGAACTCGACTATCTTCACAGCTTGTCTGAAAATCTAAAACTTTTATTTAAAATTTTGTTTTAAAAAACAAAATGCAGCCAAAACTGGTTTGGCTCAGTGGATAGAGCGTCGGTCTGTGGACTGAAGGTCCCAGGTTTGATTCCCGTCAAGGCCATGTATCTTGGTTGCAGGCACATCCTCAGTAGGGGTCGTGCAGGAGATGCTGGTCGATGTCTCTCATCGATGTTTCTAGCTTTATCCCTCTCCCTTCCTCTCTGTAAAAAGTCAATAAAATATATATTTTTTTAAATGCATTTGTTATGAAAATTTTTAAATTAAAACTAATTGCTACTCTCTTAACTCTCAGGTTTTTGAGTTTAGTGATCTTTACTAGGGTCACAGAATAAGCCCCAGTTCTCTCAGTCCTTTCATTCATTCTTCCATAAGACAGAGCTGAGAAGGTAGTTTGCAGAAAGGACTATAACTCCCAGAGTGCCCCTGTGCGGTTGCCAGGAGCAACCAAGGAATGCAGACTAACAGCCCTGCTGAAGTCAGGGCTATCCAGGACTGCCAGCCAGCCAGCCAGCCATGGGCCAGGATTATTACGCTATACTCCACATCACTCGCAATGCAGAGGATGCCCAGATCAAGAAGGCGTAAGTTGGGACAGGAGCTGGGTTATGTGCTGGGGCCGGCACCATCTTCTCTTTCAAATTGATCTTTCCTGCACAGCTTTGGGCAACAAAGTAAACCTTTTTTCTTCTCTTGCTCCTTGCACAGTTCTAGCCTGGCTTTGGGCTGTCAGCGTTCCCAGTCCATCATCCTTTCCCCTCCATGTCCTATCTCCCCCTCTTAGGTGCCCTGGTTTTCCTAACAATGAAATTCGGACATAGGAGACATTTGAATGTTATTCTGAATCTTATGGAGTACTAATGGATTGAGAACAGAAGAGTGACCTGGCCAGAAGGATGTGTTACAAGTTTATTTTGGCCACCACATGGGGTCTTAGTGTTGAATAAATGCATCAAGTTTAGGGACATTATGGTCTATTTCTAAGAAAGTCTAGAACAGGAGTTAACACATTTTTCTGAAAAAACAAAAAACACACAAACAAAAAGCCCTCTTTTGGACAAATATTTATTGAGCAACTAAATGGATTAGGAGATACAAGCATGACTCAGAGATGCAGCTTAATTTTGTTGGTAAATACAGATGTTAAATAAGTCACAAGTGTGATGAGTGTTACAAAAGGGAAAGTGCAGGGTGCTGAGGAAGCTTTTACTGGAAGGAGAGAGGCCCCCCTTTAGAGGATGTAATGATAAGGCAAAAGCTGAAGCATGAAGTAGGGCAGTGGGCTGTTGAAAGAGGAAAGAATGAACTTGACAATTAATTGGATAATTGGGGGGGGTAAAAAAAGGGAGGAGTCTAGGATAATTCAATCAATTAAGGTTGGGTAATGATACTAGCTACATTTATTGAATTGTACAGATGTCGTTCTGAGAACTATCCATCATTATTTCACTTAATTCTCACTACAATCCTGAGAGGGAGGTGCCATTATTATCCCGAGGTCACATGCCTAGGAAACAGCAGAGCCAGTACTCAAACACCATGCCTGCTATAGTTGCCTACTGTGGGCCAGGTCCTCTAGGCATCTAAGTGATGTAAGTGGAGAGAGTCTACGGTATGGCTGGAGAAACAAGACACAAACTCATGAAACAAAGAACAATTCAGGACAGTGTGTCATGTTGCCCACTGTTAGAAGCAGCTCATGGGCCTTAGGGCCCGTCTAGGGAAATATCATGAGGAGAGGGAGTCCAGAACGATGAGCCCAACTGAAGCATTGGAAAGATTTAGTTAGGTCTGAATCCAAGTTCTGCCTGCTAGCTGTGTGACATGAGCAATTACTTAACCTCTCTAAGCCTCAGTTCTCCCATCTCTCCCTAAGAAGGAAAGGAGGGTTATGATGGTATTGAAATGGGCTTATATGAGATAATGAACATGAATATGCTAGCAATCATTTGCATCTGAAACCATGTCATATAGTGATTAAAAGGACTGCATATGGCCCTAGCCGGCTTGGCTCAGTGGATAGAGTGTAGGCCTGCTAACTGAAGGATCCCGGGTTTGATTCCAGGGTGTGTGTCGGGGTTGTGGGCTCGATCTCCAGTGTGGGATGTGCAGGAGGCAGCCAATAGATGATTCTCTGTCATCATTGATGTTTCTATCTCTCTCTCCTTCTTCCTTCCTCTCTGAAATCAATAAAAAAAAATATATTTTTTTTTAAATAAAAGAACTGTGTATGTTTCAAACAACAGTGCTTAACCCTTCTCCCCTGCAACAGCTCTTAAGGGATGAGTCACCTGTATAACACACTTTCCCTTAGGAGTATCTGGATTTTGTTACCACCCCCCAATTTAAACTTATGTAACAATGATTCGTAATCAATCACCAATTAACCTTTTCAGTATCACTCATTCATTGTAGGTTGCCACAGTGGTACTGTGACTCCACCTCGTCTCCCACTCAGAAAAGTAGGTGAACAAGAGTAGGTAATACTACTGCAGAGATCATTTTAAAACCACTCAAGTTTATATGAAAAACTGAAATCTCTCAAATCTCTCTATTTTTATTCACTGATAGAATTTACTTGCAAATCTCTATAATTGAGAAGGGCTGGTTTAGAAGTCTCTGAGTTTGTGACAATTATCTTTAAGTCTCTCAAGGTAGACAGAGCAGATTCTCTGCAAGGCCTCCAAGGCCTGAGCCAGGACTCTCATGGATGAAGAGGTAGGGTCCCAGGACAGCAAACTCAGCTCAGTAAGAGTTATAATTTGGAGCAGTCTCAGATTATAGGCAATAGTAACTGGAGATAGTGAAAGCACCTGACATGCGCGGAGTGTCTCTCTGTACCAGGCCCTTTGACACCTTATTTTCTCTAATCTTCCCAAGAGGTCTGGGTGTCAATTCAGACAAGACCGGATTATTGGGGAAACACTTGGGGTTTTGGGGGGCAGGACTGTGTAGGTTTGACACCTGTGGAAAGGGAGAGGGAAGGAAGGTTTGAGGAAGGAAGGTTGCAGCCTGATCTGCAGAAAACCTCAGCCAGGCTGATGAGGAGGCCTCAAGCAGCAGAGGTTGTGTGATAGGAGCTCTGTGTCCTTCAGAGTTGAGCCAGCATTAATATCCCCAGCATCTTGATTCATTGGCTGGGAGCAGCTGGGGTTGGGTGGGGTATAGGATCAGCACAAAGACCCAGGGTAGGGGCAGCCGCTGGGGTTGTCAGTCAGCTCTGCTCCCTACACTGGGTTCTTTTCAAGGGGATCTGAACAATGTGCTTCCCTGGCCACCACAGCCCTGATTTATAGCTGGGCACACCAAAGCGCTAAGAGGTCACCAGGTAATAGAAAGCAGAGCCAGCTCTGAGCCAGGTCTGCTATGACTTGTTCTAACCCTCCCTCCTCTAGGTACCGGAAACTTGCCCTTAAGAACCACCCAATGAAGTCCGCTGAGCCAGCCTCAGTGGAGATATTCAAGCAAATAGCAGAGGCCTACGACGTGCTGAGCGACCGTGAGTGACTGGGGCTGACCCTGGAGGAGTGATTCCAGGACCTCTCCTCTGTCCCACCTCTCCATTCAAATCATTCCTTAAGTTTCTGAATGTTGGGCTTTCTGGGAAGCCTCAGCATACCGGAGGCAAAATCAAAATAAGCTAAGAAAGAAAAGGATGAAGAATTGCCTTTCTCAGTAGACCCAAGCTAAGGTGGAAGATGTAGCTGACGTGCTCACCTGATCTCATCAGAGCAAGAGAGGCAGGGCAGGACTCCCCACATCCCCCACATCCCCCACACCCCCCTATGCCTTACAGGAATGGAGAGAACTCGATGCTTGCTGCCAAGGGAAAAAGGCCAAGGCTGAGGCCTAGATTATCCTCCCAGAATTTACTAAGTAGGTGAATCCCATTTCCCTGAATACAGCATAAAAGGGCAGAGAGAGCCCAGCTGATATGGCTCAGTGTGTGAGCATCAGCCTATGAACCAGGAGGTCATGGTTCAATTCCCAGTCAGGACATATGTCTAAATTGTGGGCTCAATACTCAGGAGGAGCTGTACAGAAGGCAACCAATCAGTGATTCTCTCTCATCATTGATGTTTCTGTATCTCTCTCCCACTTCCTTCCTCTCTGAAATCAGTAAAAAGAAAAAAAAAAAATATATATATATGTAATATAATAATATAATAAGGGTAGAGAGAGGCCAATAATTAGGACATTTTTCTCTGGTGGAAACCAGAAGAGTGGAGGAAGTTATTCCCCACCACTGCCTGGGGCATTGCCCACATGGGTTTGTTTCCCAAAGCACTTGTCAGGGATACTGTGGAGGAGAATGGGAAGATCATTAAGGTTTTTCCAGTCCAGAGTTTTCAGGACTTTAGAACCTAGGGTTTCAAAACTATAGAATTTGGAAGCTCTAGAATTATTAGATTTTAAAATGTCAAGGTTCTAGGATTATTTTTACTTTACAGAAGAGATAGCAGTTATGATGGATAAACTAAATCCCAGAAGGCTAGCCTGACCCTTATTCTCCCTGTTTCTACTCCAATCCCTACGCCTCCCCAGCAAAACTTGGTCTTTCCCATCTCTTCTCTGAAGGGGGTCATACCCAGATCCTCCACAACAAAATTAAATCCCCAACTTCTGTGTCTCCTTCCAAAGACTGCGAGACTGTAGACACTAGAAATATGATTGCTTTTGTCCTATGCTCTTCCCCATATCCTCCTCCTTCTCAGCCTTCTAGATATCTTAGTCCCCCAAGACTCTGCCTCCTTCTCAAAGTGGCATATGTCCACAGCTGTGAAGAGAAGCATCTATGACAAGTTTGGAGAAGAGGGTCTGAAGGGCGGGATTCCTCTGGAGTTTGGGTCTGAGACCCCCTGGGCAACTGGTTATGTCTTCCATGGCAACGCTGAAAAGGTTTTCCATGAGTTCTTCGGAGGAAACAACCCCTTTAGTGGTAAGAGGCTCTAACTTATTCGCTTGCCTTGGACATAGCTGTAAAGATGCTTTTCTTTGAGTAGTTTTTTTTTTTAACTTTTACATATATATGTATCATGGTAAAGAAATAATTTATTGAATAAATTGCAGCCTTTTATTCCTTTCCCAGAAACAGCCACTAACAGTTAACATTTTATGTATTATTACAGAGATTTTCTATGTATTTCTGAGCATAGTTTTATTTTTACATAAACCTTTTATTAAGAAAGTGGGACCACATTGTACATACAGTTGTTTTTTTTCACTTGTCTTATTACACATTATATACAGATTTACTTTATTCATTTCTATGTGGCTGCATAAGATTTCATTGCACAGGTGTGTGTGTGTGTGTGTCAGATGACTCCATGGATGGATGATCACAGGTGCCAGGGCTCATACAGACTGACAAAAGAGTTGATTTCTGAGGCTCAGAATCACCTTGCAAGGAGTTAACCTTCAAGCCTGTCTTCCTGGCTCCAGTTCTGCAACTCAAGAGAGTAGATTTTCACTCCCCCAGCCCTTTCTTCCTGGCCAAACTATAGCCTTTCTGCATTTCAAAAGTTCTACCTCTTTTATTTTCTTTTATTTATTTATGATATAAAGTTTTACATATGTCTCTCTTTTCCCTGCTTGACCAACCCTCCCAATCCACTTCTTTTCCATGTCACTATGATATATATATCATATATTGCCCCTTCAGCTCAGACACCCCTCCCACTGTGTATTGCCTTCACCTATCTGCTAAAGGAACCCAAGTTTATAATAAAATCCATGTAAGACTGGGAAAAGCAAGAAACTTGGATTCAGATGGCCTGTTTCAAATCCATGTGCTGCCACTTATGAGCTGTGTAATCCTGGGCAAATCTCTTCATCTCTCTGAAACCTCAGCTTCCTGACTATTTCATGGCTATAACAATCTACTGCTCACAGCTGTGGGGAAAGGAAGTCAGGAAAGAGTGGGGGTCCAAAGTGGGGGTTGAAGCAATGGGGAGAGACAAGGGATGATAATCATGGGATCTGCAATCGAGGACAGTTTCTTGGCCCAAGTCTGAGTCTTCAAGATGGAAATTGGATGCTAGCTATTACCAGCACCTGATTTCCTTGGGAACTGAAGAGGAGGGGTAGGGGAAGTTCTATCAATCCAAGTATCTAGACACAATTCCTCTTACTCCTCTCCCCACCTCCTGCAGAGTTTTATGATGCAGAAGGAAAAGAGGTGGATTTGAACTTTGGGGGACTCCGGGGCCGAGGGGTCAAGAAACAGGACCTCCCAATACAGAGAGACCTCTACCTTTCCCTGGAGGACTTATTTTTTGGCTGCACCAAGAAAATCAAGATCTCCCGCAGGGTAAGTAATTGCCTTGTTCCTACAGGGAGACATCAACTGTCCCCTCCAACCCTAATAGTCACCCTGACTCTAGAGACCTCAGGTATGGTCTCTGATGGAATGATGCAATTTTAGACTCAGAGACCTAGGATTGTAGAACACTAGAATCTGGAGTTTGGAAGGGACAATTGAGGGTATTAGCCAGGTTCTTTCCTAGTGTAGGAATTCCTTCTGCAACATTTCTCATTGGGAGAGGATCTTTCCCTTCTCAGTTCAGCCACATCCCCATGGGCTCTGAAAGGGAGGAGCTAAAACTGTGACTTTTGCCCTCTGGATGTTGCCGGACCATACCCTCAGGATTTCATCTGGGGTATGACTCATGAGTAAGAAAGAGCAGTGTGGGAATTAAGGGTGGGCTGAGAGACAGTCCCTGAGGGGACTGGTTGAGGAAGACCCCCAATTCTATGGTCCAGTCCTGTGCTAGCACATGAACAAGGTCCCCTCAAAACTTTTCCCAGCAGATTAGATGCCAACTGTGGTCATGCTTTCCACAGCTGGCACCCATTTGGGCATGTGATTGGGGAATGGATGGATGACATAAAAGGAGAATGCTTCAGCTGATGTTCAGATATGTTGAGCTCTGTGTCATACCCTTGGGTGCTAGAGAGGAATTAAGTACATGTTCATTGTGCATCTGTTAGTGGCCAGGCCACATGATTTCTAGGGCTGGAATGTTTTGATCCACTCATGGTGACTGCTTGGCATCTCAGGTCCTGGCCCCATAACATGCCCACCATCCTGGAATCCTAAGTTCCTGTTCTGGTGGAATGGGGTGGGAGTGGCAATGGCTCAAGGCAGGTTCTCCCCATTGCTAGAGGATCGAACTCCAGCACAGATCCTTCTGCATTTCTGACACCTTGGGAAATCCTGAGCAATTCTCCCACACCATCCCACTGCAGGTGCTGAACGAGGATGGGTATTCCTCCACCATCAAGGACAAGATCCTCACAATTGATGTGAAGCCTGGTTGGAGGCAAGGCACACGGATCACCTTTGAGAAGGAAGGTGACCAGGTGAGAGGGAAGGAAGCTGATTAAGGTCAGTTCCAGAATCAGTTACCTGGGCTCAGGTGGTGGGGAGGCAGGGAGAATGGGGGTGGGGGGTGCAGTGAAGGAGGCAATACTTTTTTCTGCCCCTGTGAACCCTGGTCTGGCAGAGAGAGCAGTCTGCAAAGTGGGTGAGATGGTCCCTAATGTCCCTTCCATGGGACAGAGCCTCACAACACTTCTGTGAGTGGGCAGCTTAGGGCTTTTCTCCATTTTGCAGAGTGGAAAACTGGGGCCGAGAGAGGGGAGACCCTTGCCCAAGGCAAGAGCATAAGAGCTGAAAAGAAAACCCAGTCCTAACTCTAGTGCTTGAATTTATTCAGTGTTCCTCTGAGTAAAATCCAACTATAGGAACTACTCAGAAATCACTTACTAATTTTATTTAAGTAAAACTTAATACTTTTTATTCAAATACTTATTTAAATCACTAATTCTTATTTAAACAAAAATATAAAATTATTGTCTAAGGCAGTGGATGGTGTCTTCAGAGCTGAGAGAGATTAACTTCTCTGCTGGTACTTCTCGCTCCCTTTCTCACCTGTAATACATTTACTTCCAAAAAACCTCTTCTAGACCCAACTCCAATGTTCCCTCTGGGCAACCTTCCCAACTGGGTCAGCCCCTCCCTGAGCCCCTGCCTTTGGGATCCCTTCATCATCACTGTTGAACATGCTGAGGATTCACTATGTGCTTGTTTACCCCTCTAGACTGGAGCTCTTCGGGGCAGGGGCAGGTCTGATTCCTCTACCAAAGAGACCTCAGTAGAATTTTGGTGACTTGGTGAAGTTTGGCAGGACAGAGACTTTGTACAACACCCAGCACAGTGTTCCACCCACCATCTACAGAAGCCCATCTCCCTTCAGCTGAGTGCATCTATTTGGGCATGCTCAGTAGAGGAAAAAGAGTTCATCAGGGAAATTTTCTCAGAGGAGAGGCTGTGGAGTCAAACTGAGAGGGCCCATCAAGAATGGTCTAGTCCTAGCTGGTTTGGTTCAGTGGATAGAACATCAGCCGGGACTGAAGGGTCCCAGGTTCTATTCCGGTCAAGGGCATGTACCTTGGTTGAAGGTTTATTCCCAGCTCTGGTCAGGGCATGAGCAGGAGGCAACTAAAATCAATGTGTCTTTCTCACATCAGTGTTTCTCTCTGTGTGTCTCTCCCCCTCCCTTCCACTCTAAAAATCAATGGAAAAATATCCTTAGGTGAGGATTAACAAAAATTAAAAGAACAATGGTCTAATTTCATTGTTTTGATGAAGACCTGGAGACCAGTAGAGGCAATAACTTGGCCAAGGCAACACGCCAATTAGTCCTGTCCTCCTTTGGCCCCCTCTGCCCAGGGCCCCAACATCATCCCAGCAGACATCATCTTCATTGTTAAGGAGAAGCTACACCCTCGCTTCCGAAGGGAGAATGACGACCTCATTTTTGTGAACTCCATCCCCTTGGGCAAGGTGAGTGGCTAAAGTGGAAAATCAGGGGGTGGGTGGATCAGAGTGAGCTCCTCCTGCCCTACGGGAGGCCCCGAGGCAAGCAGGCCTTCAGAATGTGGGGAGTGCCACATGGAATCTTTAGGGCCAGGTTCACTCCTGAGCATGAGTGTCCCCTCCACACCCTTACAACCCAAGGAAGAAACTGGGCACCAGCCTAGACTTTGCTTCTCCTTCCACACCCACCTGCAGTCAGTCACTAAGTCCTGTCAATTCCACCTCCAAGTCCCTTTCCACTTGGTCCATGTCTGTTCATCCCCACCACCTGGGTCTGAGCAGCAGTCTCTTTGGTGGCCTTGCTGCCTCCCTGCTCATCTCCTCCAGGCTCTTGCCCACAGCAGTCTTTCCTCATCTGACCATGCCACACTCTAAACATCTTTGATGGCATTCGAGGTCTTCTACAATCTGGCCTCTGCTGATCTCATCCCCTGCCCTCCAGCCACCATGCCATTTAGAGCTCCTGCCCATTTGGTACATTTTTCACACCTTGTGGCCTTTCTGCCTGGAATGCTATCTACCCACCTTGTCTAACTGGTAAGCTCCTCCTCACTCTTTAAAGCCCTCATTAACTGCTTCCAGCACAGTGTAACCCTTTTGTTCACTTCAAAATGGTTTGGGGGAGGGGGTTCTCCTTGCCCATCAACTCCTCTACTTCCCTCTATCACAGTGGTTCTCAACCTTCCTAATGCCGGGACCCTTTAATACAGTTCCTCATGTTGTGGTGACCCCCAACCATAAAATTATTTTCTTTGCTACTTCCTAACAGTAATTTTGCTACTGTTGTGAATCGTAATGTAAATATCTGTGTTTTCTAATGGTTTTAGGTGACCCCTGTGATGGGGCCAATGGACCGCCAGAGGGTCTCGACCCACAGGTTGAGAACTGCTGCTCTATCATAACACATATCAACATCAGTCTTGTCTACCAGACCGACCTCCTTGAGGGCAGGAAATCGTTTGGCTCACTCACTTCTTAGTTCTTGGAGAGCCCTTTATCTCCTCAAGGCCCAGCTTGGGGCCTGGTACTAAAGAGGATTATAAAGTACCTTCTAAACAGAATGGCCATGGGGAACTTCCCTACTTCTGCCTTTGGCCCTAATGTTCCCTAGGCTCTGACCTGCTGCACGGTGGAGGTGAGGACCCTAGATGATCGGCTTCTCAACATCCCCATCAATGACATCATCCAGTGAGTCCATCTGCTTGGGCTTCCATAGGCAGAAGGGCTGGCTTGGGCCTTGGAGTGTAGCATCAGACAGGTTGGCCTAGTACAGCTGTTGAGGTTGCACTAAGCACAAGAGGGCAAGAGAGGACTAAAATCCAGTCTCCACTCTGCCTCTCAGGGCCAACAGCGTGCCTTTTTCTAACTTTCACAAACCCCCTTTAGAGACTAGGAGCCCACAGTGTTAGGTAATCCTTATTGCTTTCATCTTCCATCCTCCAAAAGCTCTCATTTGAGTTCTGAGTTAATCCCAATGAGCCCTTTCCAAGGAGGGCCCTCTGCATGGGAAGCTTTGCTCAGCAGCCCAGTATTCCCTACCAAGCCAGGGTCTACTCACTTTCCTTCCTTCCTTGCTTTGTTTCCCATCTCTAAAATGAGATTCCTGAAATACTCCCAGAGACTCAGTGTAAATGACTTCTCAGGGAGCAAACTATCTGGAACAAGCCAGCCTTCTCTTCTCCCACCCAGTTCTGGCTGAAGAAAGCTACTGCCCATGGTGGAAGCTGTAGCAACTGCCCCATGCCTGAGGTGATGTGAGCAGGGGGGGCATGGGCTCTGTCCAGATGTTGCCCTGGGGTGCCCTCTCAATGCTCTTCTTTCATCTTCTCTCAGTCCTAAGTACTGCAAGAAGGTGCCAGGTGAGGGGATGCCATTGCCTGAGGACCCCACCAAGAAGGGGGACCTCTTCATCTTCTTCGAAATCCAGTTCCCCACTCGTCTCACACCCCAGAAGAAGCAGATGCTGCGCCAGGCATTGCTGACATAACTGGTGGGCTGGGGGCTGGAGCAGGGGTCAGTGGAGGCTTGTGGGGATGGGGGGGCTTACCCACTTCTACTTCCCACCTTCCAGGGTGCTCAGGGAAGCCAGCCCACTGCACAGGTGTGACATGAGGATGGGCTGACAAATAAAGATTTATTTGCTATCTTCTAGCTACTACACTCAGGAGTGTATATTTTAGGGAGAGAAGCTTCCTATACCCTCTTGGGTCCCTGCTCTGACTTTGTGGGTGTGGCTGGGTCCCTAAGGGTTCATAGCCTTTATGCTCCCACCTTGAGAGCCTGGGGCAGTGCTGTATAGCCTGGACACGTGGTCTTTAAAAAGGGCTCAAGTCTCTAGTGTGATAAGATCACTTTGTACTCGGGAAAACTGAAGTACAAGAAAACAGGGCTCAGTGGTACAGCTGTCATCAGAACCTCAAAGGCCACAGACTCACCCTGCTTAGAGGCAGCATAAAGGACACAAGCACTGGAAATGGCTGCTGGCCTCAACTCCCTGGCCTGAGCAGTGAGTCCTGGGCTGCCTCTAGGCAGGGTGGCCTTGGAGACCTGGGTTCTGTTCCCAGCCTAGCCACTGACCCTTCCTCAAGCTATGTGTGAGGACCACGTCATTGTGTGGAAGTGCTTGGTGAACTTGATTTCAGGACCAGCACTGCTGTCCCAGTGGCCTGCAGGAGTACCAGTCTCCACATCCAGCTGAGCTTGTGCACACCATACCTACCTCCCCATCTACTTTTCATCAATGACAGTGAGGTGGGCATCTCTTCTGTGCCAAGACTCTAGCTTTGGGCTAGGATAGGTCCAATTTTATGACGAAGTGGCCACTTTTGTGAAGACTTCAGAGATGCCAGAAAGAGCTCCCACACTGTTTGGATTCCACCGAAGCATCATTAGCTTAAGGCTCTTCCTTCATTGGGACTCAGTAGCACTAGTGAGGCATTTTTAACCTACCAGGAAAACAGCAGCAGCAGCAGCCCAAGGTGTAGGATCTGGGCCTAGAGTCTAGGGAGCATCTCTGCATAATCATGGCTTTGGAGTCATACACCTCAGACGTGCTGCTTACCAGCTGTGCCCTTAGGTAAATCCCTTCCCTTCTCAGAAATCTGATTCATAGACTACAACCCATCTTACCGTCCTTGTGCAAACCAGATGAAGCAAACTGTCTTCTGAGGAACAACCTGGGGGATTGTGTGGTGGTATCAGCCCTGTTCTGAGAAGTGACTAGGGAAGGACATGTGGGCCTGCACTGGGATATCCCAGCACTCCAGGTCTCTGCCAGACCAGCTGGAAAGCCTGCTAATCTCTTCCCCAGGGTGAGACCTTGGAACTGGGCAGAGCAGGCCTCACCACACATTTTGAAGGCAGTAAGGACCAGGGACCAGTTAGAGGCCTACTGGTGGTACCCTCTCCAGGGGGTTCCTACCACCTTTCCCAATCATTGCTTCTCGATCATACCCAGAACCATGGTGAAACCTGGTACATTCCTGTCCATGTCTGGGACACAAGCCCGCCGAAACGAACCAGCTGACATGCCAAGGTGACAAACTGCCCCTCTGGTATAAAACAGCAACAAGGCACCAAAGACAGGGCCAGGGGCCTTTTATACTGCCTGCCTGTAGCCCAGTAGAGAATAGCCTGGTGGAATTGACGGACTTTACTCTGAATCAACTTGTGGCACCCCGCTGTGTACCTCTTAGGGATTGAGATCTTAGCTTAATTTGTCAGAAGCTGGCCCTTTTTCCTTCTCCAGGAAACTGTTTAATATCCTGAACCACTTGCCCAGGTGCTGAAAGCCTAGCCTCCAGCTCTGACCAATGGAGGAGGAGCAGCAGCATCCGCAGTTTTAGGCTGCGAGGAGGGTCATGTTCTCTCAACCTGGCTCCACAGCTACCCAAGATTCCTGCAAGACTCCAGCAAGGGTCTCTGTGGGAAAGAGTCCATGGGAGAGGGAGGAGTCCAAGATTGGCTACTGAGGTCCTGTGTCCTTCCCTGCATGACCTGTCTTAGCTCTCAGATTCCTCAGACATATATGATGGGCCTGGTGGGCTTAATTCTTAAGTGCTGTCCTGCGTGAGATATTTGAGATTTTAGGACGTCACAGTCCCTGATCCCTTGAAACAAAAGTAGCCCTGCCCAGCCCTAACCGGTTTGGCTCAGTGGATAGAGCGTCGGCCTGAAGACTGAAGGGTCCCAGGTTCAATTCTGGTCAAGGGCATGTACCTTGGTGGCGTGCAGGAGGCAGCTGATTTATGTTTCTCATCAATGTTTCTATCCCTGTCCCTTCCTCTGTAAAAAATCTATAAAAATGTATTAAAAAAAAAGTAGCCCTGCCCAACTGCTTTCCTGCCTGATGACCGAGATAGTAGGAAGAGGGATAGAGATGTGTCAATCCCAATGCAGCCTAAGCCTTGGCTGGCCATTGCTTCCTTGGGATCTCTGATCCAGGAGAGGGTGAGACTCCAAGTGTAAAGCACCTTCAGGCTGAGGTCAGATGTGCAGCAATACTGTCTCCCAAGGATGGGAATCTGGGGATGGGAGGCAGCCCAACTTGCCCTCACTAGTTCTGGGACTTTGGGGAGTTCGGTTTCTCATTTATAAAATGGAATAAAATAAGCCCACAACATCTGACTCCCAAGTTCCTCTAAAATTTCCAAGAAGCACAGGAGATGGAGAGCAGACAGAAACACTCATTTTGCATATCAGCAGGCCTGGGGCCAGCTGAGGGGATAGAAAGGCAAATATTGGGCGAGTGAAAGCTCAAGGAGCCTGGTGACAGCAAAGCCACCACGCCTTCTCTTGCCACCTCAGCACCCGGCCTGTTCTACAAAGAGGAACAGACTAGATGATGCCCCTGGGCCCCAGATTGTACACTGGAGGTGGATTACACCACCCCTTTCCAAGTTAAGTGGCTTCCCCACTGCCACCAGGTGCCAAAAGGGCCCATCAAACTAAGATCTCTGCTAACAGCTATAAAAAAGGTAGGAGACACCAAGATTGAGCTTGTTTTATGGGTGACGTGCTGGCTTTGCTTGGGAACAAGATAAAGAGATGGGGTGAGCTTTTCAAGGGGCTAAGGGGCTTGGGATCCTGGTTGGTGAGTAGGCCTCCACAGTGTCAACTGGGGTCAACTCCACTAGGACTGAGAGGCAATGGGGAGATGAGGTAAAATGTAGGAAGAGGGAAGGGAAATGGTAGAAATGGGAGAAGGGAAGGGTAGGGAGTGAGGGGAGGGAAGGAGGAGAAGAGAAAAAGAAGGGCCTGGCTGGAGCTGAAGCCAAGCCAGAGGTGGTCAGGTTGGCAGCAGGAGAGGCTCAAAAGGGAGCCTCCCGGGAAGTGCAGGCCGCCATGAGGGCCCGTTTCAGCTGCTCATAGGTGACGAACATCACCACGTTCCAGGAACCCAAACGGAGGAAGGAGGGCATGAACCTAGAGGGGAGAAAACACAGGTCATAGGGGGCATCTCCACCTCCTGCTCACCCCACTGGGCCCTGGCATCTAATCCAACCCAGTGCTTTGTCCCAGAGGAGGTTGGGAGGGCCCAGGGATCAAAGCCTCACAGCTGTGTGGCTGTGAGCAAGAATGCCCTGTGAGTCTCCATTGAAACACCCATAAAGCAGGCAGCAACTCTAAGAGGAAGGAGTATAAGCATGAGAATGCCCATGAAATACCAGATCATCATCAGAAAGTTTGATACTGGCTGCTACTCAGTTTCCGGTGTAATAGGCCTGGAATCAGGTGTGGTGGATCACAAGCTCACCCTTTGTAGAAGGCTCGGGGACCCTCCTTCTGGAGCATGGTGAGGGCACAGTGGCCAGCGCTGCTGTACTGGCCAAGGGCAGAGTTCATGTATCTCGTCTTGACTACGTCGACAGGGGAGGCAATGATGGTGGTGCAGAAACCTGCTCCGAAGGCAGAAGTGAAGTGGCAAGGAAGGTCATCTGCCAAGGAAGAGGAACAGGCAAGGGGGTCAGGACTCCTCACTCCATCATTCCAGAAGGAGAAAGGTTATTTAAAAAGCTGGGGTCTTGTGCTTTTAGAGACAGAGACTCCAACTGCGACTTCTCCTGAGAACCTAGTCACTTTGCCTGCCTTGCCTCAAAGCCTGTGTGCAAAGTGGGAACTTCATTCCACTTGGCTTCAATATGGTAGTGAAAGGAACTCATTCTACAAGCCAAGAGGAAGCAGGATGAAAAGACGTGGCTTTCGGGCAATCAGATTACCACATCTGATCCTGAGCCGGGGAAGGGTGAGACCCAGCATCATTTACCCTAACTCACCTGTCATGAGGTTGGCCTTCAGGAGGGCATCCTTGATTAGGTCGTAGGTCACCAATTCAGTACAGTTCACAATTGCATTACGGGCAATATTGGGAGAGGTCCCTACAGAAGGAAGGAGTGTCCATGTGAGACCAGGGAATAGGGGAGAAGGAAGAAGAAAAGGAAAAGAAGAAACATTGGGTACACACCTTTCCAGAGTCCCCGGAACCCTTCCTTTCGGGCAATGGTCTTGTAGGCATCCACAGTACTTTGATATCTCTGGCCACCTCCAGCCCGGGCCTGAGCCTGGAACCGGACTTTTACCACATCTGTGGGCTGGGCCACAGCCACAGCCAGGGCACCGGTGGTGCTGCCTGCCAGAAGGCGGCTCCCGATGCCAGCATCTGTGGAAGAGCCAGGAAGGACAGTGTTCAGCTGGGCTTGCACTTATTTTCTTCTCTCCTCACCAAAATACAGCTGCTCTTGCCTTTTGGGAATAGGATCCAGACCAGCTCTTCCTCTAAAAAGTCCTCACATTAAATCAAATATTACTTTGTCTACCACTTGGTAGGCACTGGGAAACAGCAGGAAGACAAAATGAAACTTTAGTGCTTTCTTTCATAAAATATTTTTATTCACTTCACTTAACCTGCTCAATAGCCCTCAGAAACCAGTCATTTCCATTTGACAAATGAGAAAACCTAGGTTCAGAGAGAAGTGGCTTTTCCAAGGATTGGGACACATAAGACCTGATCTACTTCTCCCTGCCAGGTGATCTTAGGAAAAGTCAACCCTTAATCTGGGTCCTCGGTTTCCAAATGTGTAAAACAGAGGGTGGACATGACATGCTGAGAAGAAACGAGTGCCAGCCTTTGGAAGCTAAAGTCCTCGGTGTGTTGGTTTGCTTCCTTCTGAGGGGCTAAGTCCTTCCTCCCATGTTACCCCCCGGCAAGCCTCAGTCTCTTCATCTGTAACACAGGATTCCACCTACCCTCAAAGTAGTTGTGAGGATTATCATGGGAGGACACCCAGCTCAGAGATGGTATAGCCCCAAAGCTCAGAAATCAGGGCCCTAAAGGAGCTAGGCAGTGAAATGAACTAGGATCTATCACTACTGAGAAGAAAAGGCTAAGGAGCCTACAGCCCAGCTCCACACTTACGCTCAGAACCCTTGGTGTAGAACTGCTTGACAGAGTCATAGAGGCCAATTCGGACAGATGCAAAGCTCATCTGGCGTTGCAGGCCAGCGACTAGTCCATTGTAGAGGCTGCGGGGACCCTCGGTGCGCGCCATGGTCATGATGGTGCCTAGCACGCCGCGGTACTGGACACTGGTTGCAGCTCGCATTGCCCCCTGCTTTTCTCCTTGGATCTGCAAAGCCAAGACAGGTATAGGTAAAGACAGGTTGGCATACCCATGCTCCAACGTTTACAGTCCCAAACAACCCACTGGCCCTTGAGGAATCTGCGTCTTGGGGAGGGAACAGACTAGATACCATCAGGATTCCCAGGCTTCATCCTCTCACCTGCAGCCGAACTTTAGCAGTATCCAGGGGAAAGGTGATGAGATCTGCAATGCAGGCAGCTGTGCCAGCCCCCAGAAACTTCACAGTGGCAGTAGGGGGCACATCTGAGGCCTTAAACCCAACCATGATGCCAATTTTCTGCTGTCTTCCAGAAGATGAAGAAAAGTTGAAGAAGGAGGGACCTTCAACCAGCAACAAGACGAGATACAGGAACTCTGCCGGAATCTAAACCAAGGAGAGAGAAGCCCCATCAGTTTCCCTGCTCGCCACGCCCACCCCTACCTTCTCTGACAGCAACACATCCCTCAGCAAGGACCAGAATAACCCTATGAGGGAAAATAGCAGTGAGCTCTGGAGGTACTCAAATAGGGGCTGAAGAAGCAACTCCTGCTCAAGGCATCCAAAGTTTGTGAAGAGCTTTCACTTCAGGGGAAGTCCTGATCACAGATATACTAGTATTGCCTCAAAGAGGCCCTGGCCCAGACCTCCGTCTGCAGGGCCCAGAGATTTCACTCATGAAGCCTACATTCCTGCTTCTGCGGATCTGTCTGGAGGGCAGAAGTGAGGAAGAGGTTTCAGGCAGACCAAGACCTGACAGGCATAAACCTGAAGGCTTCCACCTGGGTTTCTTAAGCAAGTGAGACTCCTAAGGTTCTGGAATTGTCTAAGTCTAAGAAAAGGAACAGGTATTTGGTTGCTTCCCATCCCATCAGTTTCGTTCTTTTCTCCACCCCTTGCACAGCCTGGCCTCTCCTGAGTCATTCTTTCAACAAGAAAGAGGTAGGCCCTGGTTCACTGAGATGCAGGAGACAGTGTCTACCCCTAAGGGGGCTCACTATCTGGCACAGGAAGTAGGCAGGTGATTCAAGCTGCAGGACATACTGTCAAACTGCAGAGGAGGTAACAACTAACTATTCGAAGAGAGGCAAGGAGAGTGGGTAATCAGAAGACTCAGGCAAGGTAACAATTAACTGGACCTTGAAGGATCCTAGGCAATTTTGGGGGCTGAGAGTAGTGCCTAGGCGATCAACTTTCTTCCCCAGCCCTACTGTGTGATTCAGGGACAGCCAACTCCCTCTTTGGCTAGTATCTTCTCCTCCACCATAGGGGGACCCACTTCACCACAAGAGATGGGGGTGGGGAGATGCAAGTCAGAGATAGAGTGACACAGGAAACCAAAAGCGACATTTTGTTCTTAGAGCTGGAACCACACCCTTCCTCCCCCGTTGCAGAAGGAAGTGAGCCCAGCACCCCAGTGGGGGAGGAGGACCTGCTTCTCTCTCCCGAGCTCGAGCTCAACTTCTCTGATTTCATTGGAGCAGCTGCTCTGAACCCAGTTTGATTGGCTGCCCCTGTTGCTGGGGCCAGGAGGAAAGAGCTGACCAGCAAAGGGAGGATCTGGTAGGAGCCAGCTGTGAACACAGTGACCCATGGAAACAAACAGCCCACAAGCTGCTTCCTCCTGGGCTTCATCGCCCAGGTGGCAGGGGCAAACAGGGAATCCGGAACCTACTCACTACTCAATTGCATCAGGAGCTCCTGTAGGACGGGGCTAATTTTCCCTTCCTGGAGCCAGACCCACTTCAGACTGTTAAGATGGGCACTCAAATGGCACAATGGGAGAATTATGCTCCAGACACCCTAGCCTCCCTGCTCTGCTATCCTCATCCCCCAGGTGGTGCTCCACCTCAGCGCCTGGGGCCCACTTAGCCCTCAGAGCAGCCCTGCGAGGTGGCCACCCTTACTTCCATATTACAGATGAGGTGGGAACTTAGTAAGACAGCTACGTCTACAGGCTCCAAAGCTTAAGCTCTGTGCTTTGTACTGTGCCCAGCTCATTTCTTTCCTGTGGTTTTCTCAGCCCCAGGCACCAGCAGGGCTTCTCACAACGGAGTCCAACAGCCAGATTCTCTCATGCCAATATGACAGTTCTGAGAAAGTAAAGGCAAGTGGCATCCCTCCTCTGGGCATGTGCGACATGACGACATGAGTCTTATGCACTGACTTTGAGCTGGGCTGAGGGTGTTGTGAGACCCAGTCCCTGCTCACCTCAAAGACAAGTACAAAAGACTCAGCTGCTGCCCTAACTGGTTTGGCTTTGTGGATAGAGCGTCGGCCTGCAGATTGAAAGGTCCCAGGTTCGATTCCAGTCAAAGGCATGTACCTTGGTTGTGGGCACATCCCCAGGAGGGGGTGTGCAGGAAGCAGCTGATCAATGTTTCTATCCCTCTCTTTTCCTCCCTGCAAAAAATCAATAAAATATATTTAAAAAGACTCGGCTGCCATTTTGAATGTTGCCTTGGGTTTGCCACACCTCAGGTCCTTCAGGGGCATTGGTATGGGGTTAAAGGTCACCTCTGCTAAAGACCCTACTAAAAAGAGTTAGTAAAACTCAGGCCTAGGAAGAATTAATCATATTTTGTGGTCAACAGCAAATAATCAGTTTCAGTGTCCAAAAGCCATGTATCTTTTTAGAAGTTTCAGTCTCAAGGACAGTCAAAACTGAAGTAAAACTATACGTAGTTAGAACAGTACGTTCCTGGTCTGCTGATTCCCAGGGTCACCAGGGGCCAATCCCTGTCCCACCCAGGGCTCAATTTCCTCTTTTGTAAAATGGGGACCATTACCCTTGGCTTGTCAGGGTCAGCCCAAGAGCCAGAATGAGACCAGGGACACATGCATGTCAGTGCTTTGTGAACTCTGAAGAGGGGCTTCCCCGGGGCGGTGGGGGCAGTGATTTTTGTCTTGCTGACTCTCCACCTCCATCCCAGACCCCGGGGCCAAGAGGCAGCAGGAGACCCTCCCTCAGCCTGGCCGCTCACCCAGCTCGGTCAGGTCTCACGCCGAGGCCTCCAAGATCAAGCTTCTCTAAAGGCGTCCCATTCTTCAAAGCTGCCGGTGGCTTTCATGGTCCGATCCGGTTGGTCTTCCATAAAAAATGGCCGGGAGACGAAACACCTAAAGGTCATACTATGTGTCCTGTGAATAATGGCAAAGGAGGGGGAAATTTAGGAGGAAATTCACCCTAGAGGGCCACACCCTACTCTTTCAGGAAAGGGCACCTGTGCAAGGCACAGCAAAGCCCTCTCCATCGGTGCCTGGGGAGAGGGGCCCGATTCAGTGCACACAATGGAGGGAAGAAAGGACCCCGGGACTTCTCCCTCCTTGTCCGCTTGGTACCACCCATGGGCTCTCTCCCAGATGCACCCCCCAACCCCGTCAGCAGGTGGGTGAGTAGGAGTGTTGGAAAGTGTGTGTGTGGGGGGAGGTTAAGGGGTATCATGATGCGTTGAGAGAGACTCGACGCGTCCACGAGGGCCCAGAGCGGGGCCGCGAGGCAGTCGGAGGAGCTGGGCGCAGCGGCCGGTGCCGGCGGCCCGGGCCCCTCCAGGCAGAAATGGCTCCCACAGAGGCCTGGAGCCCCCGGGGAAGGGAGCGGGCACCCTGGCCATCTCTGAGGCGCCAGAAGGTCCCCACCCAGGGCAGGGCTGGTACTCTAGCCAAGGGGACGGGTGTGTGTGTGTGTGTGTGTGTGTGTGTGTGTGTGTGTCGAGAGAGGAAACGGGTGAGAGAGCGATAAAGGACGGACGGACAGGGAGGACAAATAAAAAACAGGCTGGGGGCAGAGAAGGGAAATTGAAAAGAGGGAAGCGCGGCAGCAGGCGCGGAGCATGGGGAGCAGGAGCAGGGCTGGGCGGGCCGGGCTCACCGGGCCGCAGGGAGAACACGAGGCGAGAACGCGGGCGGCTGTCGGCCGGCGGGCGGGCGGGCGGGCGGAGGGCGCGGAGGAGGAGGCAGGCGATACGCGAGGGCGCCGTCGGCTGGGCTGGCAGTGGGGAGTGCGCAAGCGGCTCCGGCGGCTTAAGCTCTGGGGGCGGGGCCTGCGGGAAGGGGGCGGGGCCCCAACGATCCAAGATACCGCCCTCCCTCGCCGCCTTTCCGCCCGCCGGGCCCTCGCCGCGCGCGCCCTCCACCTCTCCCATTTCCGGGCTGGCGGGCGGACTCCGCGACCGCCCCTGGGTCCCTTCTCTGCACCCTCGTGGTCACTGCCCACCCCTCCAGTCCGCCAACGTGTAAGTGGCAAGACTGACGCGAGGGAGAAGCGGAGGTCGCCCCGTGTCACACACGCCTCTGCCCCGGAGTCCCTGCCAGGGCCCCTTCCGAGGGCGCCCCGGGGCTCGCCAAACCGCCGCTGGCTTCGAGCGCGAACGCCAGCGCGGGCTCCCGCCGGGCGGGGCCTCCGAACGGTCTCGCTGGTGATTGGTTAAAGCCGTCGCGTCGGCGGAAGGAGCCAATCGGAGCCAAAGCAGCAGGTGGCCGGCCCCCCGCCGAGGCCGTTGGGGAGCAGTCGGACTTCCGGCCTTCTCCCGCCCTGGCGGGCCGGGGCGGCTTCCGGGTGGAGCCGGGCACCAAGCGTGACGCACGTGGGCCGGCGCCCCGCCCGATAGATAGGTTTTTGTTTGCCCTTGGACTCTGGGTCCCTACTTGTGTGTACCCTCCGTCCCTTCCTTCCACTGTTGTCCTTATCTGCTTCCAGGACTGCTTCTGTAAGGGGAAGCCATCTCCATGACTACACTCAAAGCTCCTCGGACCAGGAAGCTATTTCCTCTATTATCAGTATCACAGCCCTCCAAGGGCCAATATACACCTACTAGAGGCCCGGTGCACAAAATTTGTGCAGGGGGGTGTAGGAGGGTGTCCCTCCGCCCAGCCTGCATCCTCTCCAATCTGGGACATCCCTCTCACAGTCCAGGACTGCTGGCTCCCAGCTGCTCGCCTGCCTGCCTGCCTGCCTGATGGCCCATAACCACTTCTGCCTGCCAGACTGATCACACCCCAACCACTCCCCTGCCAGCCTGATCTACATCTAACTGCTCCCCTGCCGGCCCGATTGCCCCTAACTCCCTCCCCTTCTGGCCTGGTCACCCATAACTGCTCTCCCCTGCCAGCCTGGTCCTGGTTGCCTCTAACTGTCCTCCCCTGCAGGCCTGGTTACCCTCAACTGCGCTCCCTTGCAGGCATGGCCCTCCCCAACTGCTCTCCCCTGCAGGTCTGATTGCCCCCAACTGCCCTCTCCTGCAGGCCTGGTCCCCCCAACTGCCTTCCCCTGCAGGCCTGGTCACCTCCAACTGTCTTGGCCTGCAGGGCTAGTCTCCCCCAACTGACCTCCCCTGCAGACCTGATTGCTCCCAACTGCCCTACCCTGCCCCTGCCAGCCTGGTCACCCCTAATTGCCCTCCCCTCAAGGTCTGATTGCCCCTAATTGCCCTCCTTTTCAGGCCTGGTCCCTCCCAACTGCCCTCCTGCTGGCCATCTTGTGTCCACATGGGGGCGGCCATCTTTGACCACATGGAGGGCCATCTTGTGTGTTGGAGTGATGGTCAATTTGCATATTACCTCTTTATTATATAGAAGGATTCAAGGTCTGGTGCATGAAATTGGTGCATGGGTAGGGTCTCTAGGCCTGGCTGGAGATCAGTGGGACAATTGCCACCTCCCTTCCTCTCCCCCATCCCACTGGCACCCGCCTTGGCTGGCCTGTGGGCTTGGGGCAGCTCCTGCATTGAGTGTCTGCCCCCTGGTGGTCAGTGTGAGTCAGAGCAACTGGTTGTTCCACTGTTTGGTCAATTTGCATATTAGGCTTTTACTGTTTAGTAGAGGCTCAATATGTGCAGTTTGGGCTGCTGTTGAAAGTGCCTTGAGAGTGTAATGGGAACCAGGGAGATGAACATTTGGTGAGTGCAGTTACTAATTCAGGTTCAGTGTGGATACTCCACACAACTCTGAGGCAGGTATTAACCTACATTTTACAGATGAGAAAACAGAGTCCCACGAAGGTTAAGTCATCTGCCTAAAGTCACACAGCCTGGAAGTGGTGAGCCTTCACTCAAACCCTGGTCAGTCGGACTCCATGCATGGTTTTCTTTCTTGTCCACAAGCAGAAGGACTTGTCAGCCGAGGAAACTAGCTGGAATGGGAATGGATAATTATAACAAGTGTCCAGGAAAAAAAAAGCTGAAACCTATAGAAAAGTTTTATATGTGTTTATTTGAACTAAGTTTTATAGGAGGTGCCTGAAAGCAAGATCTCAACGGATTTAAAAAATGCTCTGGAGAGTGGCCATTTTGTAGTTCCTTTTATGCAGTTAGGATCAGGAGAAAAGGAAGATACATGAAATCTAGTGATAGGTTAAGGAGGTGGGAGAAAGTAAAGCAGAAAAATCTCTAGGAATGGCTAAAAAGCAAAACAGAGAAACATACTTATTTTACATTGGTGGGTACAGGAATGTTAATAATTAACATTTACAGCCCACAGAGATGGTATGTGGGAACAAGATAACCATGAGGGGCTCTGTGGTCTCCTGCTCTGGTGGTTTTATGTTCTGGTGCCTTTGAGGGGATCTGGAAAAGAAAATTACTCTGACATTTCAATAATATGTTATCCTAACTGAATAAAAAGCCTGGTCATGGCTCACTTTTAAGGTAAATGTCAACCCTTGCTACAGGCCTAGGACATTACCTGCTGCGACTTGCCCGTTAGGAATTTGTGATCAGACCATCCTGTGTGGTTTACTTTTGCTCACTGAGCTTGTCAGATCTGCCATATTACACCCCTCCCCTGCTCCGCTGTCAGGTTTATTACATAGCCCTTTTTTCATTCACATAGGAAAGAAAAAACACCGAGCACATGGCCTTGTAGAAGCAGAGGCAAAGTGGAAACTGAGAAGTCAAGTTAAAAAAATTATTTCTGGCCCTCACCGGTTTGGCTCAGTGGACAGAGCGTCAGCCTGCGGACTCAAGGGTTCCCGGTTCGATTCCAGCTCCTCTCAGTGCCCAGAGCAGGACCTGCCAAGGGCACACCTGACCCCAGCTCCTCTAACCTCCTCACAGCCCTGCTCGGGGGCGGGGAGAAGGGACCCCTAACTCTGCAGTGGGGAGTGTGCAGGAAGTAGCTGATCGATGTTTCTCTCTCATAGATGTTTCTAACTCTATCCCTCTCCCTTCCTCTCTGTAAAAAAATCAATAAAATATATTAAAAAATTATTTCTGGCACTGTGGGGTCTCCCAACCCCTGATGGTCTTGCACTCAAGTGCAAAAGCTAGACCAGCATAAGATAGTAAAGCAAACTTGAAAAAGCTGGCCTCCATGTGAATATCCAGTGTAGGAGCACCTTCCTAAATGAGGGAACAAAATCAAGGACATGTAAGAGAGTTTTCTACTGAAATGTCAGTTTTTGAAAGCTTTTCTTCAAAGGTTGTGTGTTGCAATTCTCTTACAAATTTTCTCATTTAATTCAGAGCTAAACAACTAAACAACTTTGACTTAAATGAGAAACAGCTCAGAGGAAAACAGTTAGCTTCTGTTGTGGCCAACATCAGAGTTCTGTCTTATTGTTGATTCCTCAGTTGCTTCCTCAATGACTATTTCTGACGATTCTGTACTTTCATTTGCTCTGAGCTAGAAGGCTCTCCTTTCTCACCAGAAGTGCCACCAAGTTTTCATTTTGCATGTTGACCAGAAGCGTAGTCTTGGGGACATATTTATAGAAACCCCTACAAGCCCACTTTGTTTCTTGATATTTGTGTTTTGTTTTAAAAAATATGTTGTTATTGATTTCAGAGAGGAAGGCAGTGAGGGGAGGGGGGAGAGAGAGAGAAAGAGAGAGAGAGAGAGAAACATCCATTAGCTGCCTCCTGCAGGCCCCCAACTGGGGATTGAACCTGCGACTCCCGCAGGTGCCCTGACTGGAAGTTGAACCGTGGCCTCGTGGTTCATAGATCCATGCTCAACCGCTGAGCCACTGCAGCTGGACATTCTTTGATATTTATAATGTTTATGAACACCCATATTGATACAAGGAAACTCTCCTTGTAGCTTTGTTTTGTCAAATGGAAAAGGTTTTTCTCATCCCATCATTCAACACCTGAGCTAATCTAAAGTAGGAATTACTTCAGGATTATGACTCCAAAAACATTAACGCTCAATCATAACCCTGAAATCTATCTCATGGTTTTTGAAGTTTTGTAGTTTTGGACAGTACAATAAATGAGGAGCTGATTTCTGGGCAATGACTTCTGGATAACTGGTCTAATATTCTGGAGAGTACTATTGCTGATGGGCTGAATTCATTAGGGGGAGGAGCCATGGAAAAAAGCAATATATAATTTTTGTGTAGAACTCTGCTATAAGTCGCAGGGTTCAGATTAAGAAGGTTTCCACAGTGTAAGAAATTCAGAGGGAAATCATAATTGGATTATTCTTGCTATGCAATTGTGTGACTATATCATTATTAATATAGAGGGACAGTATTGTTTTCTCTGTAAGTCCTTCACCATGTTTTGAACCTTTTCTAGTTTTGTAAGAACATTGTCCCAGAGACTTATGTGAGAATTTGTCAACTTTTGGTGATTTTCCATCATTAAAAAGTTAAGAGTTGAATCAAATAGGAAATCAATAAGCTTTGTGTATCCTGTAGACAGACCCAAACTGCCTATACTGGCTGTGTCAGCTAGATCTTGACTATTTTTATCAGTATCGGTATCAGAGCTGACAAAGCTTCTTGTTCAGGACTCCTGCTTTCCTTTCCTTCCTGTGATAAGAGTATCTTTTGTGGATCCAAAGTACATTTAAATCTGTTTACAGATTAAATATTCTATCATTGTGAATAAAGACATTATTACTGTCTCTCCTTTTAAAATATTTTTATTTTTATTTATTATGTTTAGAGGCAGGGGAAAAGGGAGAGGGAGAGAGAGAGAAAGAGAGAGAAACATTGATTTGTTGTTCCACTTATTAATGCACTCATTGGTTGTTTCCTATATATGCCTTCCCCAGGAGAGCGAACTCACAACTTTGGTATATCAAGATGACCCTCTAACCAACTGAGCTACCCAGGCAGGGCCCTGTCTTTTCTCCTCCTCCTCCTCCTCCTCCTTTTTCTACTTCTTTCTCACTTGGGGATATGTTTTTATTGATGAGAGAGAGAGAGGGGGTGGGGAGGATAGATCAGTTGCCTCCTGTATGTGTACCCCAATTGGGGATTGAACCCGCAACCTTTTGGTATACAGGACCATGCTCCAACTGAGCCACTCAGCCAGGGCAAGGCCCTGTCTTCTTATTGGCAAAGCCCAATTAGCATTACATAGGAATACATTTCTTAACAAGGGAAAGTCTATCTCAAGGACATTTGCAAGCTCTGCAATATTAATATGTTCAACTATTAAAAAAGAATATAGAGTTTGAAAGTTTCATCATCTAGTCATCTTGCATTCAACTCATTACAAAATATTAAAAGAGAATAAAATTGTCATTAGTGATACATTAAAATAAAAAATTTGTTACATAAACTATGTATCCCATTATAATCTCTAGTGACCTAGAGAGTTGAGGGCCTAAATTGGTGATCTTATCTTACAGTATGTTTCTGTATATTTTTATGTTATTATCTGACCAGTATGCACCACCCACCATGCCTCTATGGCATTTTCCACTGGCATTATTAGTAAACAACGTGACCATTCTTCAAATTTTTAAAAAAATTGATGATCTAGACCAGTGGTTCTCAACCTGTGGGTCGTGACCCCTTCACAGGGGTAGCCTAAGACTATTGGAAAACACCTATTTCCCATGGTCTTAGGAACCAACACACCGCTCCTCAGTGTAGCAAAATGTAGCAATGTAGTTTACTGTCGTCATATTAAGATTGTTACCCATGCTACACCACGATTCAAGACAAAATTTCATTTATTTGTAATTAGAAATAAATATTTCACAATATATAATTACATATTGTTTTTGTGATTAATCACTATGCTTTAATTATGTTAAATTTGTAACAACAAAAATACATCCTGCATATCAGATATTTATATTACAGTTCATAACAGTAGCAAAATTACAGCTATAAAGTAGCAATGAAAATAATTTTATGGTTGGGGGTCACCACAACATGAGGTCGCAGCATTAGGAAGGTTGAGAACCACTGATCTAGACCGATTTATAATATCAATGTAATCCTACCTTTTTATGCCAAGAAAACTTAGAACTCAGCCCTAGGAAAACTGGGCAGTGAAGCATAGATCTTCTCACTGTTCACAATGTCCTCTGTAATATAAAAAAATGGTGTTGTCCTTAGGTCCTTTAAAGGTACAGCAAGAAGTAATATTGACTATAATAGTTCCTCAAAGTATTTGCATTAATCTTTCTTGACGTGTTTAAGTTATATTTCTGTATCATAACTGATTTTGGAAATGTAGAGAACAACCCGCTTTGCATATTTTCTCTGTGAATTTCCAAAACGCTGTGACATGTTGGCTGGCAGCTTGCTCTCTGGGTGGCTGTGCCTGATGTGGGATTCCATGTCTGTCGTGGGAGGGCCCTGGGACAGCTGTGGGAGCCTGATGGAGTCCTCACTCCAAAGGCTTTAGAATTCATGGGCTGCTTTATGGGAGAGAACAGAGAACAGGTCACAGGTGCATCAGGGGATTTAAGTTTCTTCATTAGATTTTATATATATATATATATATATATATATATATATATTTAAAATGCATTCTTTTTTTAATATATTTTATTGATTTTTTACAGAGAGGAAGGGAGAGGGATGGAGAGTTAGAAACATCGATGAGAGAGAGAGACATCGATCAGCTGCCTCCTGCACACCCCCCCACTGGGGATGTGCCCGCAACCAAGATATATGCCCTTGAGTGGAATCGAACCTGGGACCCTTCAGTCCACAGGCCGACGTTCTATCCACTGAGCCAAACCTGTCTTGGCTAGATTATATTTTAAGAAGAAAAAAGAGCTTTTAAAATTATCTCTCTTAAAAATAATTCTCCAGGCCCACTAACCTATTCTTATATTTGACCATTCCTCAATTTCATTGAAAGGATTGGAGAATGCCTTCATTTTGCTTCTCTCCATTTCAAAAATTTTGCCCATATGACTTTTATTTCTAGATTTCTCATATCCTTTCTAGAGTGTTTCATCCCACCTATATCCATTATTCTGTGCTCTTCCGTTTTCTCTAGTACCTTGATTCTGCAGTCTTTCCTTCTATTATTCAATCTTTTTTTTACTTCTAGTGTGTGTGTGTGTGTGTGTGTGTGTGTGTGTGTGTGAATTGAATCTGCAGGACTTGCCTACTCCTTTTTTACCTCCATTTTTTTCTTTTTGCCTACTCCTTTTATATCAGACTTTTTTTTTCTCCTTCCTTTCTCTGTCAAATTTCCCAATAATTGGCTGTCCTTTGACTTCTCAGCCTTTGGCACAACTCTTACATATATGATGAATGAATAAATGAATGCTATCACATTCATCTTCTCATTCACTTTACAGCAACCAAACGGGCCTTCTTCTTCTTTTTTTAAAAAAATATATTTTATTGATTTTTTTACAGAGAGGAAAGGAGAGAGATAGAGAGTTAGAAACATCGATGAGAGAGAAACATTGATCAGCCGCCTCTTGCACGCCCCTCACTGGGGATGTGCACGCAACCAAGGTACATGCCCTTGACCAGAATCAAACCTGGGACCCTTCAGTCCGCAGACCAACACTCTATCCACTGAGCCAAACCAGTTTCAGCCAGACAGGCCTTCTTTCTGTTCTTTGAACTCGCCAAGCTCAATCTTCTAGGCCCTGTGGACTGCCTATTTTCTTTTCCTGGAACCCTCTTCCTCAGATATTTGCCCAGCCAGCTTCTCTTATCATCCTTACAAAATATTTACACACACACACACACGTAATTGCAAATGTCAGTCAAGTCAAAAGTAAGATGAAATTTTATTGACTGGTTGATTTTATAGCGAGAGGAAATGGGAGAGAGAGAAAAACAGATTTGTTGTTCCACTTATTTATGCATTCATTGGTTGATTGTTGTATGTGCTCTGACTAGGGATCAAACTTGAAACCATGGCATATTGGGGTGCTCTAGCAACAAAGCAACCCACCCAGGGCAGTAAGAGAACATTTTAAATAGGAATTTTAATTGAAAGCCAAACCAGACATTAAATTGATAATTTTTATCTTTTTGCTTTCGTTTGAATTTTCCAGTTTATATATGTATATGATCTCAAATTACAACTTAAATTTAGGAAAGTGCAGAGTGTAAGTGGGTCTTCACTTTCTCCCAGGTGTAGAGGAGTCGGTGTGGGGAAGGAGGGATGACTTTGCTGAACATTCCTGTGAGGTAGGATTGCTCCTATTTCTCTGGTAGGACACTGAGGTGCCAGGATTCCTGGTGCTTAGGCTGCTAGTAAGGTGGGGGTGGGACGAGGTTTGCACTCAGTTCTGCCATCAGAGCCAAGAAGCATAAAAACATTCTGGGTCCCCAGTGTCAACCTGAAAGATGTCTAGTCTTACATCCTGAAGGAGGTCATCTGGTTCAGTCCTGCCTTTTACAGATGGAGGAGCCGAAGCTCTAAAAGGCAGAGCAACCAGCCTGCAGGAGAGGATAGAAGGCAGTGTGGGCCTGTGGGGCCAGATCTTGCCCAGCCCTTACAAACAGGAAGCCTGAAGTGAGAGAGTGAAATTCTGTCCAAGAAAGAAAAGGCAGAAAAGTGGCTGTTTTCTTTCTGACACCCAAAGTGAATTCCTTTATTAAGTCATAATAATTTTCTAAAAATCCCGAGTTCTGCTACTTTAGGCTCTCAACTCCACCATTTATCTCTTTCCTCACAAGCCCCACACTCTTCAAGATGCTTCACAGTACAGCCAGGGAATGAGGCTGCATGGGAGTGGGGGTATGTCATCTGTTACTCCTGGCCCACGAATTCATCCTCTGTTACTCCTGGCCCTGGTTCATTTGGCTGTACCTCTAATCAACCATCTTTTAAGAACTTCCCTGGTACTTCCTCACTGTCCTGACAAAATCTTTACCAAGGCCTTGTCCTTACATTTACATTGGTACAGAACTTTTGCTTTTATAAAGTGCTTTTCTGTCCAGTTTCCCACTTGGTCCTCATGATAACCTGGTGAAGTAACAGGGATGGGATTTTTACTCCCATTTTACAGGGAAGGAGACTGAGGCTGTCCTCTGGAATCTCCAGTGTTGTTAGGAACTAATTCCAAGTCTCAGCCTCACACTGGCCCAGCAGTGCTCCTTTGGTACAAATTCCAGGTTTTCTCTTTTGCCACATGTTTCCTAGAATCTCAATGGGTTCTATAGAGCAGACACGTTACACAGATGGCTGGTGGTCCATGGTTAACCAAAGGCTGCAAGCACAGGCTTTATGTTGCTTTGGCAATGTCCTCCAGGTTCCTTAGCCAATTGCCAAGTTAGCATGTGCCACTCCCGACCAATGCTTGCAGTCTTTTCTTTCACTGTCTAATCAGATTTTCCAGTTTACAATCTTCCAATTTATCCAAATGGATCTGTTTGGTTTATTTTTTTCTTGCCTAAATGTTAGGCATCCAACCTAATGGGTTTCAAAAATTAATGTAATTTATTTGCTACCTTATCAGTGCAAAACAAAAACATTATTAAGACAACACACTGAAGAAAAGGAGAGGGGAAAAAAAAAAAAAAAGAAGACAGTGCACTGAAGACCAGGCTCTTTCCTCCTCTTCTCCTTCTGATTCTTGAGTCATCAGCAAGTAAACAGTTCTGTAAACATGTGTGGGTCTGTGCCCTGCGTGCGTGGACCCACTGTTTTATTCCGTTCTTAACTGATTTTGTTCCAGTAGCATCCAAGTGGCCTGACCTATTCAAAATGGAGATTCTCGTAGCATCTGGACATTCATCAAGGCCCGTTTCAGCTGCTCATAGGTTACAAACATCACCACATTCCAGATTCCCAGTCGCAAAAAGGAGGGTGTAAATCTGATGAGAAAAACAATCAAGATATAAGGCAGAGTGGAAAGAAATCTGTGCTTTCCCCATCACAGCGTCAGTGCCAACGACCGAGACTTGTGTTAGTCATGAACATTTTCTAAGATCTGTTCAGTCTTTTTCTTCTCTGCTGAGGAATTCAGGTAGAAGGAAAGGAAAGGAAACTAGCATTTTTAGCCAGGTTACTATATCAGGCAGTTATTCCCACAGTTCTATAAGATAGCTGATTGTTGCCAGTTGTCTTTTTTCAGAAACTGCCACCAGGGAGGTGAAGTAGCTCTTTTATAGCCACATGACTCCCTCTGCTACTGCGTGATTCTGGGCTCACATCCTGAATGTTCACCCCTGATGAGGTGCCTGCTAGGGCAACGAGAAGCTGGGCTACCGCAGGGCAAAGATAGTGTACCATCAAGTTTAGCTCATCTCCGGAGAGCCTGCCTGTCCTGTCCCCACCTCAGCTTTGCTTCAGACTCAGGGAGGAGTCTGTGACTTGGCTCTGCCCTCCTCCTCAGTCTCTCTTGCTGATCCCCTCCTGGTCCTCTCTGCTCCTGACAGACCCTTATTTCCATGCCCTTGCCCATGTTGCTCCTTCTGTTTGGAATGTCCTTGCCTGGCTGGTCGCTAATGGGTCTGTAGGAATTGGCTTGGTCATCATAACCTCACGCCAAGGCCTCTCCTGAACCTTCAGCCTCAGTTCCTCATAGGGAGCATAGACCTGAGGCAATGAACGAGAACTCTAGAATCAGACCTGGGTTTAAATCCTAGCTCTACCAGTTTTTAGAGTCATGATCTCAGTTGAGATCTCTCTTTCTGAGCATCAGTTTCCTTCTCTGTAAAAGGAGAAAAATATAGTAATGGTATCTACCTCATAGAGTTGTTGTGAGGAGTCAATGAGTTATGCACAGCACATAGCACAGGGGCCAGTATCAAAAAATGCTCAATAGATGGCACCTACTTGTCTGATGCTCTTTGGGGAAGCATAGCACCAGCTCCGCACCCATCAGATGCAAAGCAAATGCTTCCCAAGTAAAATAATAAACAGAGACAAGTGGCTACAATTTAAGATTGTAATGATAGGGGCACTTATAGGAAGAGAACAGACTGTCAGTGGAAACACAGACTGATGATATCATTCCAAGGAGTTAAAACCTGTTTGCTTACTGAGTTCAGTCTAACATGGGCTCTAGAAAGTTGTCATCAGTGGTGGGAGGTGAGAAGGTGAAGAAAAGAGCTTAGCACCACAATGAACATGTTGGGTAAAGTCTTATGGTTTGGGTTCGAGCTGTGGCTCTGCCATTTACATTTTGTGATTTTGGGCAAGTGACTTGGTATTTATGAGCCTCTTCCTCAGTAAATGTGAACAATACTTTCCAGTTCAGGGGTTGTTAGTGTTCAGCACAAGGCCTACTACTCAATGACTTGATCATGATGATAACCTATGTATTGAGTGCTGGCTTTGTGCTTGGGATTCTGGGAGATGAAAGATGTATAAATCACTAGTCCTTGGCTTCCAAGAGCTTGCATTCTAACATGGAGGATAATTTAAACTTACAAATACCGTAACACAAAGTAGGATACCATACAAATGGTATCAAGGAAGTATTGTTGAAGCTCACAGGGTACTTGAGTATCAGGAGGAGGTGGCTTGTGAACTAGTCTTGAAAGACATTTTTACTGTTGCCAGAGCATGTTGAGGGGATGGGTAAAATGATGAAGGGATTGGCCGACCAGTGTGGCTTAGTGATTAAGCGTCGACCTATGAACCAAGAGGTCACGGTACATGCCCAGGTTGCAGGCACAATCTCCAGGCATTCAGGAGGCAGCTGATCAATGAATCTCTTAGATCATTGATGTTTCTATCTCCCTCTCCCCCTCCATTCCTCTCTGAAATCAATAAAAAATATTTTTTAAAAAGGTGAAGGGATAAGAAAGTATAAATTGGTAGTTACAGAATATCCATGGGGATGTAAAGTATAGCATAGGGGATATAATCAGTAATATTCTAATAACTATATATGTTGCCAGGTGAGTACTAGACTTATCAGGGTGATCACTTCATAAGTTATATAAATGTATAATCACTAGGTTATACACCTGAAACTAATATAATAATATTGTACATCAACTATAATTGAAAAATAAAAATTATTAAAAATATATTAGGGCTGACACCTTCCTGGCCCAGTGAATTTGGGGATAGCACTTGACCTATGCTAGACTCCCTTTTCTCAGGTTAGCCTCCCTGACTCTCCAAATTGGATTTGGCTCATTTTCCCCCCACCCACCCGCCAACCTCCATAGTTCTTGATACTCTCCTTTGTGGCATATACATCTGTATTGTTCACCACTGCATCCCAGAGGGACTCATGGTAGGCACATTATTCATGAAAGGAAGAAAGGAAAGAAGAAATAAGGAAAGGGAAGGAGAAAAGAAAGGGAAGCAGAAAAGGGGATGGAGAAGGGAAGGAGGGAGAGAGAGCAAGCCAACTTTTCTGGAAGGGCGATGGAGGAGGGAGGGGTAGGCTCACCCCTTATAGAAGGCTGAGGGACCCTCCCGGGCCACCATCTTCAGCATACAGTCCAAGGGGCTGCGGTATTGGCCAGGGAGCGAGTTCATATACCGGGTCTTCACTACATCCACCGGGGAGGCCACCACTGTGGCACAGAAACCGGCTCCAAAGGCAGAGACAAAGTGGCAGGGGAAGTTGTCTGTGGCAGGAAAGGGAAGAGCAAAGACAGGGCTGTGAGATGGGATGAGCACTTGTTTTCTGTTTCATGTGTGCTTATCGTATGTCCCCAATAAAACAGTGAACTCCTTGAGCAGTAGGGTGGTATTTTCCATCTCTCACTGCCCTGGGTGGAGCCCCTGGTAAGAACTGGCAAGATAGAACTGAGCCGACCCACAGTTGGAAGGTCATCTTGTTTGAGGAAACTGGAGTCAGAGTAGGTGATCCCCATTTAAAGATACACGGTGAGAAGTGGTGCTGGGCTGGAAGCCAGGTCCCTGGCTTCCCCGTTCAGGGCTTCTTCCTACTCGTCTCAATGATGTACTGGGCAATGCTCCTCTCTGAGCCTTCTAAGGCCCAGTTACCGCAGGGTGGTGCCCACTATGTGGAGTTTCAGCTCCCTTTCCTGCTGTGGGAGGGCTGTCTGCCTGGAGCCCAGGGCCTCACCCGTGAGCAGGTGATATTCCAGCAGCTTCTCCTTGATGATGTCATAGGTCACCATCTCAGCACAGTTCACTATGGCATTTCTTGTGATGTTGGGGAAAGTTCCTGTTGGAAAGGGAGTGTGGGCTGATAAATGGGGAATAGGAGAAGTGGGCCCCTGCCTGCAAGGCCATAGATCCCAATTTGGGGGGCATGGTGCCCCCTTCCAGTCATCTCAGAGAGCCCATCCACATCCGCTGAGCAGATTACATATAACCTAGTGTTAACAACTCTCAAATTATCCATGTCCTCCTTAGAGGCAGAAAACAGAGCGGCCCACTTGGGCAACATTTTGGAGGATAGTCTGCAAAATCTATAAAAATTTACATATACCTCCCTGAGACTTGTCTAAGCGAGGAAAGGAAGTCTTCCTTTGGAAGAGAAAGGTGGGCTCTTGCAACAGTGACAGAGTGCAGTGTTGGCAGGGTCCAGGAGAGCATCCAGACCAGCCCCCTGGTTTCTCAGGAGGGCCAGGCTCCAGGAGGGCACAGCGCAAATGAGTGCCAGACCCGGGCTCTGACCCAGGTGTCCGTCCTGCTCTTAACCTTCACTGGGTCACTGTTTCTTTTGAAGGATTCATGGGACCCTGGTCTCCATATGGGAGAGACTCCACCATTTGTTGGGGTTGCCACCATTCAGACACATAGGGACCCCTAAAGCCATGCTCCCAAGGAAGCTCCCTCTTCACAGCATCTCCTATGCCCCACTCCTCCCTGCTGCCTCTGTGTCTTCTCCACGCCTTGCAGTCACCTCTCTTCAGCACTGGCTTGGAAGGTCCTCCCCTGCAATCTCCACACACTCCGAGTCTGCTGAGCCTTTAAGGCCCAGCTTCAGCGTCACCCTCCCTCCAGAGCCCACATGGCCTCTCCTGCCTCTGGGCCTGCATCTCTTGTGAACCTAGCACATCCTGCCCTGTGCTATGGCTGCTCCTTGGCATGGCTCATCTCCTCTGTGCAGGTGGGGAAGGTGTCTTCTATTTCCTCCTGTCTCCCTCTCAATAGCCTGCATGTGGTGGAGGGTCAGCGGATTGAGCTGAATTGGGAGCACTGTGGCGAGTCAGGAGGTATTTTAGGTAGGACACTCTTCCAGAGTCACTGGAATACACTCTGCCGGGAGTTCCCTTGTGGCTCAGCTCTCTGCCCCAGCCCGAGGATAGGGAAAGCTTTGCTGAAGGCCCCCTGAGACTGGAGTCCAGACTTACCTTTCCACAGGCCCCTGAGCCCTTCCTCCCTCGCGATGGTCCTGTAGGCATCCATAGTCCCACTGTATTTCTTGTTGCCATCAGGCCCAAAGTGCTTGTTGGCCTGGAATCGGACCTTCACCACATCCGTGGGCTGGGCACAGGTTACTGCCATGGCCCCTGTGGTGCAGCCCGCCAAAATCCGGGTGGTGATGCTGGAGTCTGGGGAGAAGGAGAGAGAGTGGGCCAGTGATGTTGGGGAAAGTTCCTGTTAACACCTCTCTGGGTCTGATGCCATTCTCCGCTGCCTGATGTCTGCCTCTTCTCCTAGGTCAGAGTTCTGGAGCTTTCTTTAAGAGGCCCTGAGTATCCTCAAGAGCGTCTGTTACCAGCTCCCCACAGCCCAGCCCTGCCTCTGCGTCTGCACTGCCCTGGTCTCTGGACCCATGCACTGGTGTCCACGGGGTACTGGGCACTCACGGTCTGATCCTTTGGGGGTATATAACTGCTTGACAGAGTCATAGAGGCCGATGCGGATGGAGGCGAAGCTCATCTGGCGCTGCAGGCCGGCAACCAGCCCGTTGTAGGGGCTGCGGAGACCCTCGGTGCGCACCATGGTCAGGATGGTGCCCAGCACGCCGCGGTACTGGACGCTCCGGGCCACCTGGGATGTCTGGTTCTCCCCCTGGATCTGAGGGACACCCCCCACAGAGGTGTGAAAAGCTTGATGGGGGGTGGGGGGGGCTGATGGGCTGTGTTCAGAGGCGCCTGCCTGGGGCTGGACTTGGAGAACAAGCATGACCAAGCTCTCACAACCCAGGAAGAGTGACGGAGGTTTGTGCCGCAGCTTACAGCTCACAGGGTGGCATTTGCTTCTCAGAGCAAAGAGTGGGCAGATTGTTTTTCCCACCAAAGTGGTCAGTGGCTTGCTCAAGGTCAACCAGTAATTCCTTACTTTTACTTCACTGTTTACGGTTTATAAAATAGGGCTAGGCCTTGAAGGGCCCTGTCATGTCATGCCAAGGAATTAAGATTGTTTTTGTCTTGGGCAATGGTGATGGGGAGGCAGCAAGGCAGGGTCGGAAGCAGTGGAGGGAGTGGCCTGCTCAGGGTCCTGTGTGAGGAAGAGCTTGTTGGGAGGCGGTACAGGTGCCGTGGTAGAGACCTCAGGTCTTCCTTTGATGCGAACAATGACCCTTGGCCAAGGGGCACCTACCTGCAGGCGGACTTTGGCTGTGTCCAGTGGGAAGGTGAGGAGGTCAGCAAAACAGGCCGCCATGCCCGCCCCCAGGAACTTCACAGCTGTTGTCTGAGGCATCTCTGAAGGCTTTAGTCCAACCATGGTCCCAGAACTTTCTTCCAGTCCCTTGAGGGCCTAGTTCAGGTCCAAGGAGAGAGGCCACTCTGCAGCCCTGGGCTTTAGTGCAGGGAGGATGCTGTGGAGACAGGCCAGCAGAGGCAGATGGAACCAGTGCTGCCTGGCTTAGCACCAAGAGGGGCTTTATGAGTGAAAAGCCTGGGGCATTCCACATTCAGCTGTGTGGATTTGGCTTAGAAAAACTGACCATGTGACTTTGCCTTATTTCTTACAAATTTTTTAAAAATTGATTTCAGAGAGGAAGGGAGAAGGAGAGAGAGATATAAATATCAACAAGAATCATCGATTGGCTGCCTTCTGCACACCCTACATTGGGGATTGAACCCACAACCCGGGCATATGCCCCAACTAGGAATCGGACCATGATCTCCTGGTTCAGAGGCTGATGCTCAACCACTGAGCCACGCTGGCCAGGCTGACTTATCCCTTTTGACCTTTCCCAGAATGAGGTTGCATTTAAAACTTTATTTTTATTTAAAAATTTAAAAAATTTGAGGTACAGTTTCCATATAACGGTTGTATGCATATTAATGAGCTGTAATGGGACTTGTGTGTTGATTCTGGAATGTTTGGTCAGGACAGCAGATGGGGGAAGAGATTTTCTAGGCGGGGATCTGACATGGCATCCAAGCATACGTAAGTCAGATCATGTCACTCCCTGTTATAAAACTGTCCAATATGCCCCCTCCATTATTGAGAACAAAGTCCAAAGTCCTTGCCGTGGTCTGTGGGCCCCTCCATAAGACATGCCTACAAGTAACTGTAGTGCAAAATGGGTTGGACCAATGTCAGAGGAAGGAGCAATCCAGAAGGGGCTCAAAGAAGGGAGAGACCCTCTCTCTTGTTTGTAAGGCAGAATTAGAACAATTTTATCAATTTTATGGGGGTTGTAGCTAGAGGGTTGCATGAATTAGGCCTTGAAAGGTGGGCAGAGAGTGTTCAACTGGAGAAGAGTGCGAGGTGCAGGAAAGGGCATGAGCTGTGTGAATGTGCGGCCCGGTGGGAGCAGGGAAAGGCTGCTGAGTCGTGAGGACCTCGCAGTGAGCTTTACATACTGTCTCATGGAATTTTCATAACTTTTCTGAAAGAGAGCTTTCCCTACTTTGGATGAGCAAACCGAGACTCAGAGATACACACTAGCTCATTTGCTGGTGTCAGAGCCTGGTTCCCTCTGCTCTCCTAGGCTCAACATAGCCCCAGAAAGAAGGAAGGACACTTTGTAAGTCCCTTTTACAGATGAGAAAATAGAGGCTTAAGATAGAAACTGGCTCAAATTCACAGAACTCCAGCCAGGTTCTTGTGATGGCATTAGGCTCCCTTCCCCATTCCACTCAGGGACCCAGTGGTTGTGGTGGGATGGATATCCATGACCTTGCCTTTATAGTGAGGGCATTCAAGGGCTGGTGGGCATTTGCCCAGTTTGGTAGGTGAAAAAAAAAAGGGCCCCCAAGAGGCTGAGGCCTCTGCAGTTTGGTTTCCTCTGTAGTGCTCTTCCCACAGCTGCTCCTCCCACAGCCCGTCTACCTGCCTTTCTGTGTTGCTTTCCTGACAGGTCCAAGAAGGATCTGGTTTCTTTGGAGGATGGTGTAGAGGACTGTCCACATAGCTGAGCCTGGCTGAGGGAACAGTATGGACGTCATGGTGGGGAATACCATCTCCCCGCCCCACCTCCTTTCAACCTCCCCTTTGCCCTACAGAAGACCAGCAGCTGCCAGGGCTGGCTTGGTCCCCAGCAGGGAGGTTCTGGCTCCTCAGCCTGGGGCTAGATGGCAACCGCAAAGACCTCCCCCAATGTGAGCATTCTGTTGGCTTCTCTTCCCTTAAGCACTAGGGCCTCCCCTGCCCTACCCTTCCTTAGGCCTGTGCTGGGCTTCTTGGAATCTTAGCCTGGGAATGTAAGGAAGTGAGTCTCAGAGCTGGGAGGCCCTTTGGGGGCTGTGCTCTCTGGTGTCTCTTACTGGTTGTTGGAATGTTCCTTATTCACAATCTTTTGGGGGTTACCCAAGCTCTAAAAGAAGATCCCTCCAAGTTAGGTGTTTTTACTCCACTTTCAGAGTTAGAAACTGAGGCCCAGACAGGTGGAATGACCATTGGAGGTCATAGGTGCACAGGGCTATGTGACTCCAAGGCTTATGTGTGATGTGCTGGCCTGGCAGGGAACACTTCTGAACTTCCTCTGTCCCCAGGTACTCCTGGTCCCATACCATACTTTCTTATAGGATTAGCTCATTAACTGCAGTGGTTCCTCTCTTGATGAAGGACCCCAAAGGCAGGGACAGGGCTAACTATCCTCCTTCTCTGCAGCCTGGCACAGGGATACCCCAGGGCTTGAAAGGCCCATGGAGGACCAGCTGACCAAGGAGCCCCACTTGCTGAAGGGGAGAAATGGGAAATAAAATCAGAGGTGCCCACAGCAGCCTTAAGTGGGGGGCCTCGAGTTCCAGGACTATACTGAATCTAGCGAGAGCGAAGAGTGGTTGGAGATTTTGAGTTGAGGAGTAACACTAGCACACCAACGTGCAGAGCATGCTGGTACAGACATTTGGACTGGAAGGGAGAGATAGAAGCCTTGAGACTAGTGAGCAGGTGATTGGAATGGTATAGGGAGAGGTGCTGGAGCCTAAACAAGATCAAGTACAGTGGCTCCAGCCCTGGCCAGTTTGGCTCAGGAGATAGAGCATCAGCCTACGGACTGAAGGGTCCCAGGTTCGATTCCCGTCAAGGGCCTGGGTTGTGGGCTCGGTCCCCAGGAGGCAGCCAATCAATGATTCTCATCACTGACATTTCTCTCTCTCTCTCTCTCTCTCTCTCTCTCTCTCTCTCTCTCTCTCTCTCCCTCTCCCTCTCCCTCCCTCTCTGAAATAAATAAAAATGTCTTAAAAAAATAGAACAGGAAATCAAAATGGCAGCATAGGTGAACACCTAAACTGCTGCTTCACACAACAATTTCAAAACTACAGTTAAAAGACAGAACGGACATCATCCAGAACCACAGGAAAGCTGGCTGAGTGGAAATTCTACAACTAGAAGGAAAGAGAAGGGGACACGGAGATTCAGAGGAGCTGAAAAAAGCTGAGGTAGAGAGACATGCGTGTGCAGAGGATGGGTGGCTGAGTGCCTGCTTGGCTTTCTCTAATGGGAGGGAGATGGAAACTCCTGACTGCACTGAACCCCAGTTCCAACTGCACTGAATCCCAGTTCCGGGTGAGACCCTGGGGTCCCAGACTCATACCGGGGGGAGTCTGGACTGTCAGGAAAAGAGAGGAGTGCACAGAACTCAGGGGAGCTGCGAAAGGCAGAGGTCTGGAGACACGTGCGCAACTGCGCACAGAGAGAACTCACTGCTGAGTGTGCTACTGGCTTTCTCCAGTGGAAGGAAGACGGAACCTCTCCACTGCACTGAACTCCAATTCTGATTACAATGAACCCCAGTTTTGGGCAAGACCCTGGGGACCCAGACTCATACAGGGGAGTCTAGACTGTCGGGAAAAGAGATGAGCAAACAGAAACTCAGGGGAGCCACAAAAGGCAGAGGTCTGGAGGCGCACGTGTGAGTGCGCACAGAGAGGACTGCAGTGATTACTGAGGGAACTGAGACCCAGAGGCCTCAAAGGGCAGAGCTGATGGGAAGCCAAAGTTGTCTGCTCAGTCCTGAGACTCCGCCCCATCCAAGCTGAGCACAGAGGCTTTTGCAATTTTGCAAGTCTTGTCTCATAAAGCTGTCTCCAGCACAGAAGTCCTCCCTGTGTAGACACAGTTGATCCTCACAGCCAATTGGCCTGGAGGTCAATTCCCCCTAATAATACCAACAACAATCAAGAGTTAACTACAAGACTGTACACACCACAAAGGAGTGCACCAAGAGAGTCCACCTCAGGTAACTGGGGAGGCTGAGCCACTGGGCCATATAGGACACCTCACACACAAAGCTACTCTACCAACTCAGGGAAGCAGCGAAAATGCGGAGACAAAGAAACAGATCACAAACAAAAGAAATGGAGGAAAATAAACAACTGGATATAGAGTTCAAAACCACAGTAATAAGGTTTTTCAAGAATTTCTTAGAAAATATGGATAAATTTAATGAGACCTTGAGGAGATGAAAAAGTACCAACTAGAAATTAAACATACACTGACTGAAATTAAAAAAAAAATATTATACAGTGTACAAACAGCAGACAAGAGGAATGCAAGAATCAACTCAAAGATTTGAAATATAAAGAAGCAAAAAACACTCAACCGGAAAAGAAAAAAGAAAAAAGAATCCCAAAATTTGAAGATAGTGTAAGTAGCCTCTGGGACAACTTCAAGTGTACCAACATCAGAATTATGGGGGTGCTAGAAGAAGAGACAGAGCAAGATACTGAAAACCTATTTGAAGAAATAGGTGGGGGACTAAAAACTTCTCCCGCCAGGTGAAAGAAATAGACTTATAAGTCCAGGAAGCACAGAGAACCTCAAACAAAAGGAATCCAAAGAGGACCACACCAAGACACATCATAATGAAAATCCAAGAGCACAAGACAAAGAGAGAATCTTAAAAGCAGCAAAAGAAAAAGTCAATTACCTACAAGGGAGCACTCATATGATTGTCAGTTGATTTCTCAACAGAAACTATGCAGGTCAGATGGGAGTGGCAAGAAATATTCAAAGTGATGAATAGCAAGAACCTACAACCAAGATTACTCTGCCCAGCAAAGCTATCATTCAGAATTGAAGGTCAGATAAAGAGCTTCAGAGATAAGAAAAAGCTAAAGGAGTTCATCAACACCAAACCAGTATTATATGAAATGCTGAAAGGTACTCTTTAAGAAGAGGAAGAAGAAGAAAAGGGTAAAGATAAAAATTAGTAACAAATGCATATCTATCTACAAGTGAATCTCAAAATTAAGTGAATGAAAATCTGATGAACAGAATAAACTGATGAATATAATAGAATCAGGGACACACAAAGGGAGTGGACTGACAATTCTCAAGGGGGAAGGAGTGAGAGGGTGTGAGAAGAGACTGGACAAAAATCCTACATCTATGGATGAGGACATTGGTGGGGAGGTAAAGGCAGAGGGTGGGGTGGGAACCAGGTGGAGGGGAGTTATTGAGGGAAAAAAAGAACAATTGTAATAGTCTGAACAATAAAGATTAAATTAAAAAAAAAACACGAAAAGCAAAACAAAACAAAAATAGTGGCTCCAGCCCTAGCAAGTTTGCTCAGTGGATAGAGCATCGGCCTGCAGATTAAAGGGTTATGGGTTTAATTCTGGTCAAGGGCAGGTACCTTGGTTGCAGGTTCCTCCCCGACCCAGGCCCAGGTCGGGACTTGTGGAGAAGGCAATCAACCAATTGATGTATCTTTCTCACATTGATATTTTTGTCTTTCCCTCTCTCTTCCACTCTTCCTAAAAACCAATGGAAAAATATCCTCGGGTGAGGATTAAGAACAAGAACAAAAAAGAACAGTGTCTCCACCCTGGCTGGTGTGGTAAGTGGTTAGAGGATTAGCCTGCACCCCTGTGGTTGCTCCCTGCCTCTGGTCCCGGCACGTGAGGGAGGCAACCAGTTGATATGTCTCTCACATAGATGTTTCTCTCTCCCTCTCTCCCTCTCTCCCCACCCCTTCCCTTCCCACTCACTCTGAAAAAGCAATGAAAAAAAGTGTGGATTAACAACAAACAACAACAACAACAACAAACAACAACAAAACACAGAAAAGAGCAGTGGCCCCAGATGAAGCAGGGGCATAGTCCAGAGGCAGTCCTGGCCACCCATGGGAGGCAGAGTGGATAGGCATGGACTCAGGTCAAAAGCCACACGTTTTGGGGAGGCTTTAGAACTTCTAATGGTCAAATTGGGGTGGGGGCAGGGAGGCTACAACGGTGGCACAGGTAAGGGCTGCCCTGAGACCAGTGCTCCCCACCTCCTTCCCCCTTTACTCCAGCCTCCTGATATGCTAGGAACCCTAGCAGCCAGCCGACCTTTGTTACTGGAGGGTAGAAGAAGCTGAGAGCAGAACCGTTCTGCTAGCTCTGCTGGGGCACTTGAGGGATGGGATGGTCTAGTCCACACGGCCTGGGGTCATTAATGCTTGCTGAGTGCTTCCTGCACAAGACACCAAGCTGAGGGCTTTCTAGGCATTGAAAAATTCAGTCCCTTTATAAGACTCTAAGGTATGTAGTTACTATGGTTTTTCCCACTTTGTTACCAAGGGTCGGGAGGCTTTGAGGGTTCAGCCAGTTGAGGCTGAGAGATGGAACTGGGATTGGAGCCCAGATTTGCCTGACACCTGTGCCTGTTCTATTGCTCAGTCTCAGGCTTCAGGGAGAGATCAGGATTACGGAGTGGATTCTCAGCCCTCAGCCCGAGATCCCGATTCAGGTCTGGGATGGGGTCTGGGCATCTGCATTAGAACAAGTTCTCTGATGTCTCTGAAGCAGCCCCATTCTGAGACACCCTGCCAACCCCATCATCCTGGCAAAGCCCCCTCTGCATTCCCAGTAAGGAAACGCCTGGGCGGAGAGTTCCCACGGGCTCTGTAAAATTCCCAGCATGCAACATGGGCGAGGCCTCATTCCAGACATGCCTCCACCTTCCGTTCTCAGGAAAGGGGTCTCCAGAGCCCTTATGGGGAGAGAATTTTATGCTCTGAAGGAATCCTGAAGGATTCTGGGCCAGATTAAGGAGAAAGCCACTTACGTATGGGGATGTGCAAAGTCACAGCAGAGGCAGTCAGCGGAGCAAGGGGCCAGTCTTGAGTGACATGGTGGTGGGGTTGAGTCCCAGCCCTGCCACAGTACCCTCACCAGGGCTTCGGTTCCCTCCCCTTGACAAGGTGGGGCTGGGCTAAATCTCCATCAGCTCTGTTATGCCATGGTAGGGGTCCCTGCCAGTTCCTGGCTGCTCTCTGTAGGCTGCAGTGAGGGGAGAACATGAGGAGGTGGGTAGAGATTGGGATCTTACCTGAGTTCAGCAGGGGTAGGGGAAGCTCAGGACTTCCTTAGGGCTCCATCCCAGGAGGCGGCAACAGGACTCTGATTGCGCCCTGGTCATTCACGGCTGTCTCTGCTGCCTCCGGCTTGGCACCTATCTTTATACACTCTGGCTGACCTGAAACCTTACCCTGCAGATGCTAGTGACAGCCTGATCACTTGACAAGAGGCGGCTGGTGAGGGGCAGGAAGATGAGGGAGGAGATCAGAGTTCTAGATCTGGTTCAGTTCCTTTCAACTGAGGTTCTTTAAAATAGCACTGAAGGGAGCTATTGAAGGAAGAGCTACCTCAGAGGAAAATATATATGTGCATGTGTGGGGTGTTGGACCGGTCACCTGTGAAAATCCAAAGGTCAAGGCCTCCCTCCATAGGCTGGGCAGGTCTCTTCCCAGCCTCCTCTCAATAATAACACTGATAATAACTCATTTCTTGGTGCTTACTATGAGCTAGACACTTTACATATATTATTTCTATTTTTCACAACCCTAGGAGGTAGGTACTAATAGGATTCTAAGTTTATTTATTTTAAAATATATTTTATTGATTTTTTACAAAGAGGAAAGCAGAGGGATAGAGAGTTAGAAACATCGATGAGAGAGAAACATTAATCTGCTGCCTCCTGCACAACCCCTACTGGGGATGTGCCCGAAACCAAGGTACATGCCCTTGACCGGAATCGAACCTGGGACCTTTCAGTCTGCAGGCCGATGCTCTATCCACTGAGCCAAACTGGTTAGGGTGATGTTTATTTATTTATTTTTAAATAACAGCTTTGCCCTGGCTAGTGTTTCTCAGTGGTTAGAGCATCTCCTCATACACTGAAGGGTCTCAGGTTTGATTTTCAGTCAAGGGTACATAGCTGGTGGCAGTTTTGATCCCTGGCCCTGGACAGGTTGCATGTGTGAGGCAACCAATTGATGTCTCTCTTTCACACTGATTTTTTTTTTCTCTCTCTCTCCCTCATCCCTCCCTTCTACTCTCTCTAAAAATAAATGGAAAAAATATCAAGTGAGGATTAGCAAAATAGAAAATAAAAATAATAGCTTTACTGAGATATAATTCACATACCATTTACCTACCTATTCAATGTTTTTAGTATATTTACAGTTATACCACTTCAATCATCACAATTTTAGGACATTTTCAGCATCCCTCAAAAAAAATCCCCCTACACATACATCAGCAGTCACTTCTCTTCTCCTCAACCCCAGGTAATCACTATAGATTTGCTTGTTCTGAATATTTCATATAAATAGAATCATTTCATATAAATAGAGTATGTGACATACCCTGTGACTGACTTCTTTCACTTAGCATACTGTTTCCAAAGTTCATCTGTTCGTTCCTTTTCATGGCAGAGGATCTTAACATTTGTAATGCTCATTTTACAGAAAACAGAGTCTCAGGGAAAAGACAGTGACTTATATAGATCACACAGCTAGTGCGAGGCAGAGCCTGGCCTCTAGCCTCTAAATTATAACATACTTTGGGTCTGTCTGCTGTGACCATGTTTTCGATGACATTAACATTTGGAGGCTCCAGCAAGAACACTGCTGGAGCCAAAGGCAGCTGGGAGGGTGTGGGGGGCAGGATGGGATGGGTCCTCTGAAGCAGCTGCTGTCGGGTAGACACTGGGGGTAAGGGTTGGACACATCTGAACCTGGAACCCAGGTGACAGAGAATAGAGAAGGGGAAAGGGTCAGGGGAGGAGAGGGCAGGGGAAGAGAGGAAGAAAGGGTTGGGAAGGGAAGGGAATGAACTGGGTGGGGCAGAGTAGGCAGAGGCCAATGCTGGGTTTGGGCACAGAGCCATGGCCTCGAGGCAGATGATCCTAAGTCCAGATGCTCAAGTCCAAAGCCTGCCCTCCTTGAATTAGGGCCTGTTCTAATGTCAGCAGGACAGGCAGCTGTGTAAGTGTTGTTAGAGAAGTGGCTGCTAGGGCACTGAGGTTGGGAGGGCTCAGGACATAGGTTCCAGGCTCCACCTGAAAATGCTGGCCTCCAGGTGGTGGGTGAGTTGCAGTGGGTACTGTATCTGGGGAGGGATAAACAGTAGGAACCCAAACAAGAGGACAGCGGGCCTTGGAGAAAGTCAGAGGGCAGGCAGGTGGGGTGGCTCAGTTTACACTGGCCTGAGAGCTTGTTGAGGGCGGGGCCAGGCCTGTCTGCTTTGGTTCTGTCCCCAGAATCCAGCCTGCTCTAGAAGTCCCAAGGTTGGTTGCCCTGAGCTGGGATCAAGTCTGTGGGTACCAGAAACACCCATTTTCAGGTCTCCACAAAGGGAGAACTCACAGGGAAGTGGGAGAGACAAGGCTAGCGCTGCTGGTGGTGGAGGGAAGCAACAGGTACCTCATACTGCATGATCCTGCATGGTGTTTCACCTGAGCTGTCACTGGGAAATAGATCCAGCTTCCATGGGTGCAGTGGGTTTCAGACCCTCAGTGTCTATGTCATGAAGGCTGCCTCGGCCTGAGTGGAAGCAGCCCGTGTCCTCCTGTGGCCTTATCCTAACTCGACCTGATTAGGCTATTTACAGGACCTGAAGAGGATTTGTTGGTAGAAGGAATACTCTTCACCAGCTTCACACCTCAGGCCTGGGCCCCTGACTGCTCCACTGTAAATTCTTTGGGGTCTCAAGGGAGGAAGAGCCCCAGGCTTTAACATTCTGGGCAGGTGGCTTGAGAGGGAGGCTCTGGGGAAGGCGTGAGCTGGCAGGGGAGGGGGCTGAGGTGAACAGATGGAGGGCAGAGTGGCCTGAGGGCATTTCACTGATGAGGAGACCGTGTCCCTCCCTGGAGGTTCTGCATCACGGTGTATCCTCCAAGAGCATGTCCTACCTATCTCTCAGTTATTGGTGCGCTTGCCTGTCCAGAAGTGTGGAGGTGTGGGCGGGACTGACATTTCCTAAGCTCCGCTAAGTGCCAAGTGCAGGCAAAGCACTTTCCCAAATGTCATCTCATTTCATCTTCACACCGACCCTATGAAGCTGGGGTTATTATTGCTATTTTACAGATGAGGCAACAGAGGTTTCAGATGCAGGGAGTCAAGCTGGAGAGGACCGGCTGGGGCAGTGATGTCTTCTCTATCCCCAGGTGCATGTGGCCCGAGTACCCGCTGGGTCCTCTCTCTGGGCTCAGCTTGACTTCTCTGTTCTAGGAAGCCTTTCCTGACTGTTCCAACCCACATGGTCTTTCTCCATGTATTCCCTGAATATATAGTCCCATATAGTCCCTAAATGAGAATTACAAATGTTAGAGAAGTGGCTGCTAGGGCACTGAGGTTGGGAGGGCTCAGGACATAGGTTCCAGGCTCCACCTGAAAATGCTGGCTTCGGGATGGTGGGTGAGTTGCAGTGGGTACTGTATCTGGGGAGGGATAAACAGTAGGAACCCAAACAAGAGGACAGCGGGCCCTGGAGCAAGTCAGAGGGCAGGCAAACGGGGTGGCTCAGCTTACACTGGCCTGAGAGCTTCACAGCACTTACTGGCTGTGACCTGTTTTGGTCACTGGGTACAGAAGCCTTGCAACATCTCTGGAGATATGTGGTGGTTCACTTCCTAGCTACATCCCAAGAGGCAAATTAACTTCATTGAGCTTTAGTTAACTCTAAAATGGGAAGCCTAACATGTGGGTGATAAGAGTTTTGTTTTTTGTTTTCGAATTAAGTGAAATGACCTGTGCTTAGGGGTAGAAAGCAGGACCCTCCAAGTTAGCTCCATTCTAGCCTGTCGCAGCCACTCTGCACATCTTTGCCCTTATCTTCCCCACAGGCCTTGTTTATAGTAGCTGTTCAGTTTGAGGTCTGACAGTGGAAGCCAGAGCCACGCATCACGCATCACGGAGAGGTGGGGAATTCTGAGACGACTTGTTGCAGGAGACTCCCTTTACTTTGCTAATGGATTTGAGGCACCAGCAAATAAGTAATGGGCGTCACCCTAATCTGGATCAACCCGGTCTTTGGGGAACTCAGAAGTCTCATGGTGACTCTGGCCCCTGGTCTCAGATGAGTTTCTAAGGGATTGTATGAAGAGGTCAAGCTTTTTTCTGCCTGTTAGAACACAAATGAATTCCTAACACTCCCATCCAGTGGCCAACCCAGGAAATACTTGTGCACAGAATACAAATACCAATATGATTTTATTCAAACACAGGCAGGAAAAATGACCTTCAGAGCTAGGTAAAAACAATAAGTTAAAAGCATGGTTGGAATTTCAGACAATCAGATAAAACATTTGAAAGAGGTGATTTCCCCTTCCTCTCCTACTAATTAATTCAACACAGCATAAAAATAATTTAGATCTATAAAATATCCTTATTCTCAAGCAAATGAACTGAAGGTGATATAGCATTTCCTCATTTATGCACAATGCATACAATCTATACTTTCCCCCAAAATCTTGTAAGGCAGAAATGGCCCATCATAGGCAGAGTGAGCTCATGGACACTGGGAAGAGTTTCTCAGCCAAAAGATGCCTGCTTGGGTCCCTTAAAAGACAAGTGGGCCAGTTGGGTGCTGGAATCCATTTTGTTTCTAGTCTTTGCCTCAATATATCAGGAAGAAGCCAAAGTCTTTGCAGGTGAACAAGGGGCCTGTTTGGGACGCTCTCGCTGTCTATGCTGTCTGGCTCTCGGGGTGCCCATGAACTAGCCTCGTGGTTTCAGGACTCTGACAGCCCAGAGAGGAGACCTTGCACTCCTGCAAGCTGGACAAGGCTGAGGGCAGAGGGCAGGGGCTCCTTTCTTCAGTTTCTCAGCTGCTTTAGTCTTTCTGAGAGTACTGGGAAGAAAATATCCGTGCAATTCTGCGAGTTTCTTCTTCAGGCAGGTTGGGAGGCAGCGAGTTAGGTCTCGGGCGACAAGGCCTTTGGTTCAGGGCGCTTCCAGTGCTTTCATTCTTGTCCTGGAGAGGAAGTCAACTAGGTTAGCACTGAGGATGTGGCACCACCAAGAGATGGCTTTGTTCCTCTCATCTTTTGGTCCTTTGGCTCCCAGTGATGCAAAGCACTTTACATACCTGATCTTGTATAATCCTTACTCAACCCCATGGGTGGGTATATCATTCCCATGTTATAGATGAGGAAATTCCAGTTCAAGTGAAATAAACTTCAGGTTCCACAGCTCGGAGTAGCAGAGCTAAGATGTGGAACCAGCTCAGACTCTTTCTAGGCCTCAGGAGGAGGGGCAGTTCCCTCAAGGATGGGTTTGAAGCCTCATCCGTTTTGTGTCTGTATGAATCTAGATGAGACATTTGTCCTCTGAGTTATGTCTATCCCATGTGTGAAACCGAGAATAAATACAACTTCTGGGAAGATGTTGGTGAATAATATACTCTGTTGGCCTTTTGAGTTCCTTAAGCTGACATGAAGCACATACTTACAGTCCTACTGTTAAACATCTCTGACTCGAGGGGACAGGTTATCACTAATTCTACCTTTAAGGTGCTTGCATTTGGGTTAGTCCCCTGTGGTCCTTGACTCCTTTATGACTCACTCATTTGCTCAATCTTAGCCTGTGCCAGTATCCTGCCCTGAAGGAGCTCAAATCTCTATAGCAGTGGTTCTCAACCTTTCTAATGCTGCAACCCTTTAATACAGTTCCTCATGTTGTGGTGACCCCCAACCATACAATTATTTTCATTGCTACTTCATAACTGTAATTTTGCTACTGTTATGAATCGTAATGTAAATATCTGTTTTTCCAATGGTCTTAGGCTCATCTCGACCCACAGGTTGAGAACCGCTGCTCTATAGGAAAGCTACCCTTGGCAGCTGGCCGAGGGCATGGCCCTGGGGAAGAGGAGGAGGCCTCTCAGGAGAGGAGAAAGTGCTAAGAGGAGATGGAGGTGGCCACCACAGGCAAACGTGGGTGACTTCACAGCATGCAGCCCCCCCTGGATGGACCTCTCTTCCCGCCCTCCAACTCCAGGAGCTGTGATCTTCAATAGTTGAAGAACACTAAGAACACACTGCACACCCCTCAGGCACTGAGGAGCTTGAGACTAACACTCTGCTGCTGATGGGAAACTGAGGTCCAGCTATAGCTGCTTCTGGGGTCAGTAACATTTAGTGATCTTTTTCTTTATTTCCTTACCTATTTATGCAGCCTACTATGAGAGGGAGACAGAAATGGACAGAATTAATTTCTTAACCTCAGTTAAGCAGGGGAGACAGAAAGATCTACTGAAAGAATTAGAATAGCAGCCAGCATACAAGGTGAGTGGAAATCAGGCATCCCCACTCTACTACTTGGGCATCAGTTTCTCACCCATGGAAAAGGGGGAGATGGGCAACCTCGAGGGTCCTTGCCAATCTGGAATTTAAAATGCCAGTGGAGTACACACAACCTGAGTAAGCTCTCAGGTATGACAGGATTTCTTGGGAACCAAGAGTTAAGTGGTACTAGGGGCTGAACAGAGACTAGAAGATATGGCTCCATCTTCCAGGCAAGCTAGCCTAAAAGGAGACAAAGGAAACCAAACTTTTGTTAGTGTATGCATTTCTTCTTTCCATAATGCTTCAGACCAGGGAAGGCCAGTTGCCTAGCCATTGCCTGTTACCTTTCCCTTCAAGACTGAGTGGTCCTAAGGACATGAACTGAATCTATGCTTGTGATTCCAACTGGTCCAGATCCAAGATAAGAGCCTGGTAGCTGTTAGATCAGTGGTGGGATCAAGCGACTGTGACCAGAAGCTTAAATTGAGTGGGGAGGAGACTGTTTCTTGTAGCAAATACCTCATTCATTCATTGTGGAACTCATAATTGCTACTGCCTCCTATGTGCCAAGTCTTTAGAGTAAATCCTTTCAGCAGCATTTTAAGTCTTGGCATACCTTTCTCTACTCCCAAGATCCAAGACTGTTGTTTCCTGAACTATTTAGAATTTAGGAGTGACACTAAGTACCATTCCAGTCATCTAGTTGTACTGTAGATGAATCTTCTGGGTCACCAGCTTAATTTCCATTTTTTTTGACTTTTCTTTCTTGATTAAGGTATTACGTATGCGTCCTTATTTCCCCATTCCCCCTACCCCCAACCTCCCCACTCATGCCCTCACTCTACTAGTGTGTGTATCCATTGGTTATATTTATATGCATGCATACAAGTCCTTTGGTTGATCTCTCCCCCTTACCCTTCCTCGCTCCTGCCTTCCCTCTGAGGTTTGACGGTCTGATTGATGCTTCTCTCTCTCTGGATTTTGTTCATCAGTTTATGTTGTTCATTATATTCCACAAATGAATGAGATCATGTGATATTTGTCTTTCTCCAACCAACTTATTTTGCTTAGCATAATGCTTTTCAGGTCCATCCATGCTGTTGCAAATGGTAGGAGTTCCTTCCTTTTTACAGCAGCATAGTATTCCATTGTGTAGATGTACCAACATCTTTTAATCCACTAATCTGCTGATGGACACTTCAGCTGTTTTCAAATCTTAGCTATTGTAAATTGTGCTGCTATGAACATAAGGGTGCATATATCCTTTGTGAGTGGTGTTTCTAGTTTCTTGGGATATATTCCTAGAAGTGGGTCAAAAAAATGTGCATTCATATTCATGCATTTGCGTATCATCCTTGCGCAAGGGCCATGCTAATTTTCTCTGTATCGTTCCAATTTTTGAATATGTGCTGCTGAAGCGAGCATAACTTCCATTTCTTTCTCTGCTACAGTGAAAGGAGACCAAGGAGATACCAATCCTCTCTCAAATTCTAAAACCAGGCCTCTGTGTCCTGACAGAGGGGAAACATTCTGTTTTTAAGAGGCTCTGATGGGCCTTGCTCTCCATGATTGGAAGGGCCAAGTACTTCAGTTCATGAAATGACCATAAAAAGAACTTCGCTGATGATTCATCAAATCTTTCAGGAGCCTAAGATCTGTTCAGCATAATCAATTCTTTTTTTTTTTTTAATGTTTTAATTGACTTTGAGAGAGATAGGAACGGAGAGGGAAAGATAGAAACACTGATGACAAAGAAACATAATTGATCAGCTGCTTCCTGCATGCCCACTACTTGAGATTGAGCCTCATCCGGGCATGTGCTTTGACCGGGAATTGAACCAGTGATCTTTTGGTTTCTGGGTTGAAGCTTAACCACTGAGCCACACCAGCTGGGCCAACATGATCAATTCTGCTTCTTCTTTTTAAATAGATTTTATTGATTTCAGAGAGGAAGGGAGAAGGAGAGAGAGATGGAAACATCAATGATGCTCCCTACTAGGGATTGAGCCTGCAACCCGGGCATGTACCCTGACCAGGAATGGAACCATGAATTTCTGGTTCATAGGTTGATACTCAACCACTGAGCTGTTGGCCAGGCCAACCTAATCAATTCTTAAGGATAAAAGATAAACCCTGGTTCCTGTCCTCACGGGGCTGCTCAGCGAGAGGGGAGACAGATATTGACCTTCTTAACAAGAACAGAGATGAAGCCTAGAACTTGGGAGCATGGAGAGAGGAGCAACTATTAACAGATGGAAAGGTCAGGACTCTTCACACAGAGGTGGGATCTGAGATGAGCAGGGTTTACGCAGAGCTGGGGGAGGACATGAGGTCATCCCACTGGAGGGAACAGCAGGAGCACAGGCCTGCACTTGCTGCCTTGGCCAACTGTCCTGGAGCTGAATCTAGTGTGACTGGTTCAGCCAACCTCCCAGCACCCATGCCCAGACTCAGCAACTTAGGGGTCCTTATCTGTATGGCCCAGGCCCAGGGACCAGGGCTTGGCTGTGTGTACAGGGTGAGGCAAGGGTGTGGAAAGACAGAGAACACACCTTCAGCAGCATTTGGTTTTTGTTGACTTCAATAGGGTTTAAAAAACATCTTGACTAGTAATAAGTTTTTTTTCTTCATCAGGATTGCTACCCTAAAATACACAACCTGGAGAAACTGGGCAGAGGTGAAACTAGCCCTTTTGGCAGAAGCAAGTTGTCACCGTAGCATGGGATTTGAGGAACCTGGGGAGACAGGAAGAACCCACATGGAAGCAAGATCCTCCAACTAAGGGGCTGTAGGTGACCTGGAGTCAGACAATGGGTGTCATATATGGGGTGACATTCCTGGAAGGATACTTTGAAGAGGGACTTTAAAAATCATGAAGGTGGAATCTGAATAAGGAAGGTGAGAGAGGGTGTTCCAAGTGGAAGCTCAACTTGAGCAAAAGTGTGAAGAAGGAATTTCTTTGCTGGGAAAATAGTGGGGATGAGCATGGTTGAACTGTACATAGAGAGGATGGGAAACAAATCTAGAGAGAGGGACTGATGCTTGCCGAGGGAACTTCCTAAATGTTTGGGGAGAAACTGACCATATTCCTCTGTGGGACCTGGGATGGAGGTCTGATTACAGACCTGGGTTGAAGGACATAACTGATTTTTCCAATGGTTTGGGAAAGAACAGTAGCAGGCCAGGGGCTCTCCAAGAGCCCCCATTAACCCCACCCAGCTTTCCCATTAAATTCTTCAACTTTCAAATATGGGAACCTCCATTTTCTGAGCACCTGGATATCCAAGTCATGAAGAAGAACAAGACTCAGTGCCTATTATTTGAGTCAGATGTATCTCAAAGACTTTAATGCCAAAGGTAGAACTCCACTGGGGTGAAAATAAAGTGTCATGGAAGGAGTGAGATACAGTGGTGGAAGGAAAATTTGGGACTTCCTGGGCATCTCAAATCAAGAGGCTAACTCTGGCTGGGAGCTGGTTCTAGCTCTGGCTCTGGGCTTCTTACACAAGTGATTTTGGGCAAGTTACTTTCTCTCTGGGCCTTGGTTTCCCCATCTGAAATGGATCAGGAGAAGCAGATAATGCCAGAGGAAGTTCTGTAACCCAGGGACTTATCCCAGCTGTGGTTCCCTCTTTGGCCATGTCCCTGTGATGCACCTTCTCCAAGGCACTGTGATTTGGGTTCCCTCCATTCCAGTCCCCAGATAGGTCCCCCTGAAAAGGCCACAACATGTTCCCAAGAGGGTGGTAGGTGCAGGTGCCCTCACTGGGACTTTCTCACAGAGGAGACAGTGGGGTGGAGTGGGAGGAACACTGATCTGTGGCCAAGCTCAACTGCTCCACTTGCTAGAGCCAAGATATTTTCTCACTCTGAGTGTCAGTAACGTCATTGCCAAATGGAGCTAAGAACTTCTGTTTGGCCTTCTTACCTCAGATCTGTGAAGCTGAGAAATAAAATTCAGATGTGACCAAGACTCTTGCCTGTTGCAAAATACAGGTGCTAAGTTGGAGCTACAGTGGACACCAGCTGCAGCAAGTAAAAAGAAGCCTTGCTGTTCTCTGACCCTAGCAGAGAAGAACTGGGGTACAGCACCTCCCCAAGGTATGCTAGTCCAGGCCTGGCCAGGCTCTCCCCATTTCACTGAGCCCTGCCCAGTTAGCCTCTGGGCCTGGCATTAGGACTGAAGTTTTGTTTTTTTCCCCAGAGCAGCTCCCCTAAGTGGCAAACACTGACTCAGGAGCTGGAAGCAAAACTTTCCAGAGCTGAAAACTGTTAATAGCCTCCTGGTTCTGGCTGGCTAGGTGGGCTTGCCAACAAACCACTGCTTCAGACAAGTGAGGGCTCAGTATAGTTGCCTGCCTTGCTCAACTTTCACCCCCTTGGCGCTCTGCCTGCTCCCTGGGTGAGGGTGGGGCTTGGGCTCACAGAGTCCTCTCTGAAGGCTGGGACTAAGACTTGGTGCTAAAGAGAGCAGTAAACCTAGCAGCTGTGGCTAAGAGCAGGGGGAAGTGGGGACAGACCACAGGCCTAGCCATGAGAGGCCAATCTTAATCTGACCCACCCCGCCCAGCTGTAGCACGGCTGGGGCCCACGCTCTAAGCTCACACTTCATGCCTGCATTAGAGCTTTAATCATGTGGGTCTCACTACCTACATGCTCCCTTTGAGGAGCCTTCCCTGACAACAGGGCCTAGGATCACTCCCTTACTTTAGACCTGTCTTCCCATCTACCCAATGAAGAGGCCTGACTAGATCCAGATTCCTCTATCTTTTGAACCCATGCCCTGTCAGTGAGAAGGCCCAAAAGTCCAGATTCCCGAGAGTAAAGGGTTAAAGTGACATTTCTAGAACTACCAGCTCCTCCCGGTTTCTGGCCTCAGTGAAGCTTAGGCAACTTGGGCCTAGAACATACACAGCAGACCTGTGGGTCCTTTCTCTTGAGGAGCCTGTCAAATTGCATTCTAGGGCAGGCTGGGCATCAGCCAATTTTAGCTATTTCCCCTAATTTCTGTGCATCCTTGGCCAGGGAGCTCATCTCCTTCCCTAGGCTTTGTGTGGCCCTTATCAGAAACCCTTTGATCTTTAGGTATCCACTAGGAGCTCTGCAGAGGACCAGAGTCTTGGTGGCTGACAAAAATGGGCCTTCAGCTCCAAGAGGAACAGTTCAGCCATTCAGCCTGGAGCACAGGCTGAGGACAGAAGACATCAGGCTCAGGAAGTTTCCCTGCTGATTTGATCTGGTGATTTTGTGGTGGTTGGGTTTCTTTGTCAGGAGTGTATATTTTTAATTTTAATTTTATTGATTTCAGAGAGGAAGGGAGAGGGCGAGAGAGCTAGAAACATCAATGATGAGAGAGAATCATTGATTGGCTGCCTCCTGCACATCTCCCACTGGGGATTGAGCCTGCAACCTGGGAACGTGCCCTGAGTGGGAATAAAACCATGACTCCTGGTTCACAGGTTGATGCTCAATTATGGAGCCACAGAAGCCAGGCTTTTATTTTATTTTTAAATGTTTTTATTGATTTCAGAGAGAGGAAAGGAGGAAGAGATAGAAATATCAATGATGAGAATCATTGACTGGCTGCCTCTTGGATATCCCTCACAGGGGTTCGAGTCCACAACCCAGGCACATGCCCTGACCAGAAATGCTCAACCACTGAACAACACTGGCCGGGCGATTGTGTATCAGATGTCTCTGGGTTTGGGGAAGAGACATCAAGGGACAGAAAAATTCCTTGGGCTCCTGGGAGAAAAGAAGCAGCCTTAATGCCTTAAGACTCATAGGCAGGCAGGCCATGGACTGCTGTGGCTAGGGCTCTATCACTCTTTGGTGGGGCAGTGTGTTGTTCTGGGCCTCTAACTCTGGGTCTAAATTGTAGCTGTAAATGCTACAGCCCTGAACAATGCTTTCCATATTTCTCAGCTCCCCATTCCCAGTGCTAAGCTACTGATCATGTCTCTATCTTTCATATTTCTTTTCCTACCAGTCCATCCAAGATGTAACAGCCTAAAAGAGAGAAAACATTTAAGTAAAAATGATAAAAACTACAAGTTAACATTTGTATAGTTCTTACTATGTTGCGTGCCAAGAACTGTTCAAAGACTTTACATTATCTTATCCAGTTAATCCTAAACAAACCCTAGGAGGCAGGTACCATTGTGCCCATTTTTAGATAAATGAAGCATAGAAAAGTTAGGTAACTTGCCCCAGTTTAAACAGCTGGTAAATGGGAAAGCTGAGCTTTAAACCTAGGCAGTCTGGATTCAGAGGCCATGCTCTTAACCACTATACAAACTGCCTGATTGGAGAGAAGAGGGAAGTATAGCCATAAATCGAGACCAGAGAAATCTTGCCCTAGACTCCAGAAAGGCAGCAGCAGAGCCTGGGCAAGGCATCAGGTTTGCTCTCAGCTTCCCAGCTGGCCTGGAACACCCTGATTACTAGTAATGTCTGAAACACTGTGGTCTGGTTGAGGGTTGGTGAGAACACTAGGGTGGGAGAGGGTGGGCAACCTGCCTGGCCTTGTCTCTGACTTCCTGCCTCCTACACTCACTCTTCTGGAACAGCATTTGGTAAATCTTTGCCTGTGGTTAATCTAGAGGCTCATTCATGATGTGGCAGAACCTGGCCGTCAGGAAGGAAGGCACAGAACAAGACAGGGCAATCTCATGGTAAGGAACTGTTACGTAGGCAGCCAGAGAGGCCAAGACTCAGATGACAGGTTGCTTCTTGCTCTTTGCTTCTGATCCCTATCTTAACTTGTTTTGGTCCAGGCCTATCTCTGGCCTTCTCTCTAGACTATATTGTTTGTACCTCCCAGCTGCCAAATTCTGTGATTCTCTGACAGATTTCTTTTCTTCCAATCCACAGCCTACAAAGCCTTTCCTTCACCTTTGTTGAATTCTACTCAAGGACCCCATGTGTTGTTGTCTTCCTTTCCCTATTCTCATTTTATTTGCTTTGTTTTATTTAAGTGTTAATGTCGTTTAAGGAAGTGAATGATTTGGAGGCCAGTGCCCTCAAAGAACTGTGCACTCCCAGAAGGCAAGCTATGTAGCACCAGATCCAGCTCTTTAAATATTACAGGTGTTTTGTAGGAATTGGTGGACTTAGACAAAACTGGTTCCCTTGTGGAACTGTGAGCTCCCAAAGAAAGGGCCATAGCTCCTGTCTTCTGCATTTGCTTTGGGACTATGTCTTCATTCATTTGCCAAAAGATGTATATTTCAAGTTTGAGGCTCAAACTACCTTCCTACTCTCTGGTTCTGGCCTTCCTGTGCTCAAGCCCAGCTCTGGCTCTCTTAATCACCAAGTGAAGTTATTTAAGGGTTCTCAGCAGAGAAGTCACATGATTTATTCAATGACTTATTTAACACTGAAGGGGCAAGGGCATAAGTGGAGAGGCAAGTTAGGAGGCTCCTACAATAATCTAGGCAAGAGATAATGATGGGTTAGGCCAGGGTGGCAATGGAGGGGGTGATAAAAAGTGGTTGGATTTGGATATATTTTAAAGGCAGAGCTGCCATAATTTCCTGGTGGATTGGCAGAGGCATCAGGAAGGATTCTAAAAGTTTGGCCTGAACAACTAAATTAGAAGGATAGATTATCTGTGCACTGAGATGGGGAAGACTGAGGAATAAAATCTTGTTGAGTTTTGGACATAGAGATACCAGTTAGATATCCAAGTGGCGATGTTGAGGCAGTTGGATATATGAGCCTAGAATTATAGGAGAGATCTGAGCTAAGTACTCATAAGGAGTCTTCACCATATAGAGGGAATTTAAAGTCCTGAGATCAAATGGGGTCACCTACAAAGTAAGTGTAAATAGAGAAATCTAACAACTATGCTCTGGGTCACCCTTCTATTAACAAGTAGGGGAAATGAGGGAGAACCAGTACAGGTCAAGCAAGAGCAGCCAATGAGAGAGGAGGAGAACCAAGAGAGACTGATGTCTTAGAAACAAGTGAAGAGTGTTTAAAGGAGAGAGATCAACTATGTCTCTTGCTGCTGAGAGGTTAAATAAGCTGGATAACTGACTCAGGAATATGAAGGTTTTTTATTTTATTTTATGTTATTTTGGCAGCCTTGAAGAGGCCCTCCCACTACAGTGCTAAGGTGGGGGTAAAAGTTTGATTACAGTGAGAGATCACATTGGCTGCAGTATGGAGAGTGAATAGTACTGGGAAAGTGTGGATATGAGTGATTGGTCAGAAATAGTCACGGTTGAGATGACTGGAACTAGATAAAGAATTCATGAGAAATGGATTCAAAAGATATTCAGGAGTTGGCATTAATAGACCTTGGTAAGAGACTGGCTGAGAACCTGGGGGATAGAGTCAGAAGAGGGGAAGATAACACCTGTGCTCTGATTGAGTTTACCGAAATAAGTGCAGGCGGTAGAAGGGGTATGCAAAGGAACATGACAGGCTCATGTTTTGGATATAGTGAATTGTTTGTAACACATCAAAGAAAAGACATCTGGATACAGTTGGATCCATGTGTATCTGCAGCATAGGAGAGAAGTCCAGACTGAAGATAGAGATTTGAGAGTCATCAAATTATAAATAACAACCGAAAGAACTGAGGTGGTTGAGATTTTCCTAAATAAATTCCTATAAGAGCAGAAGACATAAGTCTGGGGAAAACAACATGCAAATTACTTTTATACTTTTTCCTCCCCTTTTAGGGAAGTTGATAAAACTAGTTTGCTCATAGTGACTAAGCAAACAGAGCCAGAGTAACTTTAAATAAAACCAGGAAGTTGTCCCCTAAAGATGTACTTCGTCACTGGAGGGAAGAGAAAGCTGAGGCAGCTGAACTTGACAGATTCACAAGCAATGTGAAACCTGCTAAACCTGCCATCCTTCTCTCTTCTTTTTATTTTTTAAATATATTTTTATTCATTTCAGAGAGGAAGGGCGAGAGATAGAAACATCAATGATGAGAAAGAATCATTGATTAGCTGCCTCCTGCACGACCCCTACTGGGGATCGAGCCCATAACCAGGCATGTGTCCTGACCTAGAATCAAACAATGATATCCTGGTTCATAGGTTGATGCTCAACCACAGAGCCATGCCAGCAGGGCTCCTTCCTTTCCTTCTTCTTTTTTAAAAAAAATATATTTTACTGATTTTTTAGAGAGGAAGGGAGAGGGATAGAGAGACAGAAACATGGATGGGAGAGACATTAATCAGCTGCCTCCTGCATGCCCTCCACTGGGGATGTGCCCACAACCAAGATACATGCACCTGACCAGAATCGAACCTGGATCAGTCCACAGGCTGACGCTCTATCTTCTGAGCTAAACTGGTTTTGGCCTTCCTTTCCTTCTTGAAGAGGCATCATTTATAAGGTGAAACTGTCGAGCCAACCTGTGTGGCACGTGGTATTCTACAGGACAACCACCCTGTGAGGCCTGATAATCCCATCTGGCAGATAAGAAAACAGACTCAGGACGGGGAATCCAAGATGGCGGCATAAGTAAACACCTACACTGCTGCCTCGCACAACAATTTCAAAACTACAACCAAAAGACAGAACGGACATCATCCAGAACCACAGGAAAGCTGGCGGAGTGTAAGTTCTACAGCTAGAAGGAAAGAGAGGGGCTCACGGAGACCCAGAGGAGCTGCAAAAAGCCGAGGTACTGAGACGCGCCGCGCTGAGAGAGCGGGTGCTGGAGAACCTGGCTGGCTTTCTCTGGCGGGAGGGAAACGGAGACTCCCAACGGCATTGAACCCCTTATTTTACGACACTAAACCCCAGATCCAGCGAAACTCATACGGGGGAGGTTTGGACTGTGAAAAGGAAGAGGTGCACGGAAATTTAGGGGAGTCGCAGAAGATCAGGTCTGGTCTCGCACGTGGACGGTGCTGCGCAGGACAGATTGCTGATTGTGCCGCTGGCTTTCGAGAGTGGGCGGGAGACAGACCCTCTGAACTGTGCCACTTCTGACTCCACTAAGCCCCTGTTTCGGGCAAAACCCTGGGGACCTAGACTTGTGTGGTCCTAGTGCTCAGGGGAGCTGGAAAGGCAGCGGTTAGAGGCACTGCGGGTGCGCACGCGCACAAGGACCGCTCCAGCCATTACCCAGTCATGTGAGACTCAGGGGCCATGGAGGGCGGGGCCGACTGGAAGGCAAGGCGGTCCCTTAAGCCCTGAGACTCCACCCATCCCAAGCTCAATAGAGGCTTCTTTGGTTTTGCTTCTGGTATCATAAGGCTGAATCCAACACAGAAGTTTCCCCGGCATAGTGAAAATGCCGAAACAAGGGAAGGGATCACAAACAAAAGAAATGGAGAAAAAAAAAACAAAAACGACTGGATATAGAGTTCAAAACCACGCTTGTAAGGTTTTTCAAAAATATGCTAGAAAAATTCGATAAATTTAGTGAGACCCAAGAGGAGATGAAAAAGGACCAACTAGCGATACAAAAGAGCCAACTAGAGATGGAAAAGGTCCTACTAAAGATGATAAAGGACCAAATAGAAATTAAACATACACTGACTGAAATAAAAAATATTATACAGAGTCCTAACAGCAGACTAGAGAAAGGCAAGGATCAAGTCAAAAATTTGAAATATAAAGAAGCAGAAAACATTCAACTGGAAAAGCAAGAAGAGAAAAGAATCCAAAAATGTGAACATAATGTAATGAGACTCTGGGACAGCTTTCAGCGTACCAACATCAGAATTGTGGGGTTGCCAGAAGAAGAGAGAGAGCAAGATACTGAAAACCTGTTTAAAGAAATAATGACTGAAAACTTCCCACATCTGGTAAAAGAAATAGACTTACAAGTCGAGGAAGCACACAGAACCCCAAAGAAAAGGAATCCAAAGAGGACTACACCAAGATACATCATAATTAAAATGCCAAGAGCAAAAGAGAAAGAGAGAATATTAAAAGCAGCAAGAGAAAAACAGTTTATTTACCTACAAGGGAGCACCCATACGACTGTCAGCTGATTTCTCAACAGAAACGATGCAGGCCAGACGGGAGTGGCAAGAAATATTCAACGTGATGAATAGCAAGAACCTACAACCAAGAATAATCTATCCAGCAAAGCTAACATTCAGAATTGAAGGGTAGATAAAGAGCTTCACAGATAAGAAAAAGCTAAAGGAGTTCATCAACTCCAAACCAGTATTATATGAAATGCTGAGGTAAAAGCCAAAAAATTATGAACAACAAATACATATCTATCAACAAGTGAATCTAAAAATTAAGTGAATTAAAAATTTGATCAACAGAATAAACTGGTGAATATAATAGAATCAGGAGCACAGAAAGGGAGTGGACTGATAATTCTCAGGGCGGAAGGGGTGAGGGGTGTACAGGGAGAGAGTGGACAAAAATCATACACCTATAGATGAGATCAATGGGAGGGAGCTAAGGGCAGAGGGAGGGGTGGGAGCTGGGTGGAGGGGTGCTATGGAGGGGAAAAAAGAGAAACAAATGTAATAATCTGAATAATAAAGATTTAATTAAAAAAAAAACAGACTCAGGAAGACCAGAAGACTTGACTAATGTCCACAAAAAAGACCTGTGTCCACTATACAAGGAGTAGGGAGGGGAAAAAGCCTGCTCCACAAATTCTTGAAGTAGAGACAGTCTGGAGTAGCGGTCGTCAACCTTGTGGACCTCACAGACCACCAGTGGTCCGTGGACCACCAGTTGTCGACTGCTGGTCTGGAGAGTTTCAAGGTGGAGTTTCAATCTAAGGATTAAGCCCTCCCTTAGATCTTATGGTGAAGCCAGAGCAATTGAGCCAGCACTTACAACCTCTCTTTTTGGGGATGGATCACTTGCCCAGGCCCTGAAGCAGGTCAGCTACAACACAGCCAGCTCAAGACACTGGCTGAGAAGAGCCCAACAGCCTCTCAAATCCTATTCTTCTGCCTTCAGGCCACAGCTGGCTTTAGGAGGCAGAATAGATGGAATCCTCAAATGGGGGTACAGGATAGGGCTCCTGTCCTCCCCTCCTTATTTCTCACTTTGAGCTGTTGATTGTGCCTATTTTCACACCCTCTCCCGCATCTTCCCCTTCTCCCTTTCTCTACTGGATCACTGCATTAGCATACAGAAAGTTCTAGCTGGTCCCATATTTAAAACACAAAACCAAAACACCTCCCCTTGAAATCACTGCTACTCCAGTCCCTATGCTGTTTCTCTGCTCCGTATGTACAGCCAAATTTATGGGAGGAGTTGGTGTCTCCATTTTGCCAACCTTCAATCATTTTTAAGCTTTTAATTAATAAGATTTTGTGATTTCATCATGTAATGCATCAAAAAAAATCTATGTAACACATGTAAATTATGGAGATAATAAAAATTAACATCTGTAAATCCACAAAAACCTAAGAATGAAAACATTATTAATAATGTTGACCTATGTGCTCCCCTTCCTTGCCTTACTCTCTCTCCACAACTATGAACATTGTAGTCAAACTGTTGAAAACCATAGAGAAAAATCTTAGCAGCCAGAGATGAAGGTCACATTACATTTAACAATAAGAATGATGGTTGCTTCTCATTGGAAACTGGAAATCAGTAGTGTAGACAGTTCTAAATTCTAAAAGAAATAAAATTCAAGTTGTTCTACATCCACTGGGGAAAAAAGCCTTTAAAAAATGAAGGCAAAATAAAGATATTTTCAGACAACTGAAACTGAGAGCATCCAGTTTCCAGTAGATCTGCACTACATGAAATTCTGAAGGAATTTCCTTTACAATGTATGAATTCCCTTCATACTGAAGAGAAAGGCCCTAGACTGAAATCAGGATGTGAAGAATGATAGAAACACAATAAATAAGTATGGGGTAAATATAAAATACTGTTTTATGTCTTAAAATTTTCAGAGTAAGTCCACTTTTAAGTCCTTCTGAGGTCCCAAGCTGAATTGATTATGGTGCCCTTGTCCAAATATAATTCACAATTAAGTCTAAAATAAATCATCCACATAAAGAAGGTAATGAGTTCTGATTTATCCCCTGGTGACTATTTCAATGTTTTTAAAAAAATATATATGTAATTCTTAAAATTTCTCCCCTCCCCCTAATCCCTTAATTTTTGGTGCCTTTACTTGCTGTGCCTTAAATACATACTTGATTCCTAGGTTAGTTAGCATTGGCTGTCATCTAGCCAAGAGCATGACTCAGAAAATGAAGTTACAAATTCATCAAATAGTGAGAGAGGCCATGATCAGTGAGGATGACCAATCTCCTGAGATTTCCTGAATTGTGGAACTTCAGTGCTGAAAATGGGGCAGTTTTGGGTGTGACTGTGATGACTGGTTATCCTAACAAGGACCCCAAAATGAGATCTTGGGGAGAGAGCTGACCCTGAGATCAGCAGACAAATAATATTTTGTGGGCAAGAAAGAGACTGGAGCACTAGCTGGTTTGCCTGTGGACTGAAGGGTTGCAGATTCAATTCTGATCAGTTGCAGGCTCGATCCCTGGCCCCACTAGGGGTTCGTGCAGGAGGCAACCAGTCAAGTGTCTCTCTCATATCGATGTTTCTCTCTCCCTCTCCCTCCTTCCATTCTCTCTGAAAAATCAATGGAATAAATTCCTTGAGTGACAACAACAAAAGCTAACCTTAACTGAAGTGAAAATTCTTTCTCTCTCTCCCATATTTTTATCGTAAGTTTCATAGATCTAAGACAGTATGTCCCCTTGGGAGTTGGCATATTATGAAGGCGGAAACACAAGGGTAGGAACATAAGTTCTGCTTGGCAGGTGAAGCATAACAGCTCGAAGTGGCTCACAGACCTCCCTTCCTAAGGGGCATGACTCACACTTCACCCATTTGGCTGATAGGGGGAGAGGGAAAGGAAGCAAACAGTGTCTGTTTCTTTCCTCTAGGGTAATTCTTGCTATCGGGTAAGAACTTTATTAATATGGTGTTATTTATAAGGAACCTGAGACTCGGAAACGTAGCTACTGCATAGCAGATTAAGTATTTCACTCCCTGGATGTTTTGCTCACAAGCTTATGCTTGTTGCTTGGACGTAATCCCATGACCCTCAAGTAAATGCTGATGCGTATGTATGAGACATGCAAGGAAGATGTAGAGAGGAAAGAGATGAGCTGGTGACCACAACCAGACTAGGAATAAAGGCCACAAAAATGCAGAGTTCCTGGATGGGAACTGTTCCTCCGAGAGAGGATGTACAAATTTGATAAAAATTGATATGTGTGAGAACTTAGGTTGATCTATGTGCCAAATCAGTGAGATGTCCTGAAAATAGGGCTGGGAAGTTGAGGGAAAGAGAGAGAAGGAAAACCAGTAAAAGGACCAGACATCTAACAGCTTTTCTTTAGAACTATACCCTCAGGTTCTTAGGATACTTCTGCACTGACCTCATCTGTCATCAAAGTAGGCTCTGGAAAAGCATAAAAAATGTTTAAATGTTAATTGCAAAATGAAGTATACTTAACAGAAGGCAAATTGGCTAGAAAATATACCATAAGACAAGTGTCACGATTTCAAAGTGGTGTAATAAAAAGCAGAGTTTGGAGTCATGTATTTAGAATGACTTACTAATTGGGAGACCCTGAGAAAGGGACTGAATCTTTATGTGACTCTATAACAGAAATAATACCTGTAGGCTGGCATGGGAAGCTCTGAGCCTCAGTTTTCTAATTTTTTTAATGGGAATAATAATAGTACCCACCCTCATTGGATCATTGGAAGAGTTTACATATGTAAAATACTGTTTGGTGCATAGTAAGCATTAAAATGGGGTCAATGTTATTATAATAAACAAGTAGTATATGTATTATTCTCTGAAATTATCTTTTTTTTCTTTTCAAGTTTCATGAGGCAGGTGCTTTGTGCCTAGTTTACCCCATCATTGAGAATAGTGCCCGGCACGCAGTTGTACTTCATAGCATCTCTCTGCACAACATCACTGCAATTACTCTTTCAAGGTCACCAATGACCACTGTGCTGTCAAATCTGAAAGACAACCCATTCTCCACTCAGCACATTGGAAGAATCCTTTATCATTGAATTAGCTTTTACTCTTCTGCTTAACGCACTTAGATGGATAGCCTTGCCTTTAGAATAAAATCAGAAGTCTTTTCCATGATTTACATGTCCTTTATGATCTGGCCCTTCCAGTGCCACCAGCTCTGGGTCAGTTTCTAGATCATGCTGAGCACTTTCAGCCTGAGGGCCTTTGCATTTGTTGTGCTCTCCAAGTTGCTTACATAGTACAGTAAGTAGTTAGGAACAGAGATTTTGAAATCAAACTTACTGATTTCCAGTTCAGGCTCTACCTCTTACTACCTGTGTGAGGCAAGTTATTCAACCTCTGTGTACCTCAATTTTCTCACCTTAAAGAAGGGGAAAAAAATTCTCTCTCCTTACGTTGCTGAAGTATGTCAGTTAATATAAAGTGATTGGAACTGTGCCTGGTACCAGGCAGGCACCACACTGATCATCTTTCAGCTGAAATATGAACTCTTCAGAGACTCTATTTTTATTCAGAGCACCCAGTACTCATCAAAATCTGTAAATATTTTATTTTTTGTTTACTCTTTGTGCTCCGTGAAGACTGGGAATTGTCTTATTTACTATTGTATGCTCAGCACCCAGCACAATGCTTGATAATAAGTATATATTGAATGATTATAAAAGTAGTTATTTTTCTTGCCACCCTCAAGGAAGGTCAGGTGCTGTGCAAAGGTGGAAAAGACAAGAACTGGGATTTGTACCAGTGTTCCAACCACCTAATTCAGCTGAGTGGTGAATAGTTATGTGGTGTTCCATAAACTAATAGGTATGCCACTGGTATTCTCTTCATCCAGGCCTTACTCATTGTCTGGTCTAAGGTTGCACCTCCTGTAGGAAGCTTCTTCTGCACACACCCACCATGGCTTAGCTGGAACTCCCAGCGCACTAGGTATGCATTTCTTAGCTGAGTCCTGCTTTTATGCTTCTGCACTGTTTCCTTTATATCATCTTAGCTGATGATGTCCTGCCCTTAACACTTTTGCTCTTCACTTTCCTGAGCTCCTTGCCAATGTCGGGCCCACAGAATATGCTCAGTAGAAGCTTGGAGTGTGACTCCCGTCAACTGCCTTTTCAGGAAAAGGCAGGGTAGCTCTGCATTGTGTAACATTTTCATGGATGAGATGATGACTCTATAAGAGAGAAAGTTCTCTTACCTGATCTGTTGTGGCTGGTGGTGGCAAAGCTGTAGAGAATGAGAGCATCCGCAGAGAGGCCTCCAATTGCTGGGGAGGCAAAAAAAAATTGGGCACCACAATGGGCTCTGGGCTATCATGGTAGTTAAGGGACACATACACCTAGAAATCTTCCCACCTGCCAGGCCAGAAAAGTCACTGGTCTTAATTATCCTTTCATCCCCCTTTACACCCGCCCCAAAAACCTATTCCTGTCCATGAATCCTCTGCTCATGGTTCGCTCTGTCTGGAAGGCCTTCCCCACTCCTAACAAATCATAGTCTATGCTTTCTTTATGGGCCAGTGTAAGTCCCACCTCCTCTGGGAAGCTTTCTCCTGATCTTAGCCCACAGTGATTTCTCCTTCTAGAGCAGAGTTTGCAAAACAGGATAATGTTTGATGATTTAGTGATATGAATCTCCATGTGTTTTTCTCAAAATCCCCCCAAACTTCTCCAAGGCAAAGATGGCAAAGTTTCCATCAGTGACCTCATCACTTCCCCAGAGTGCCACATGAGGCTGGTAGGTATAAAGCATTAATGATACTTGTTGAGGGCCTGCTGGCCAAAACTGAGCTGTTAGAAGTTAGTCAGACAAGGTGGCTCCAAGGGGCAGTCTTATAGACTGGAAGAAGATGCCTAGTAAAAAAGGAGGGTCCCCCTGGTTCTCTTCTGCTTATACACAGAAATGAGGGTTCCGACTAAGTGGGCACAGCTGGATGTAAGTAAGCCTTTTTAAGGCAGATACTGGATCTTGTACTTCTCCTTTGTATACCCTGCAAGTATCCAGCATTTGAGAATTTGTTCAAAGCACTTATTTAGTTGGGAGGGAAGGGATTGGGTCATTTTGAAGTTTAATTTTTAGTTCTGCTCAATAAGCTAAGTTTGGTTCTGATTCAAATTGGTTTATCAATGTTTTTCCATGCTGGACTTTGAACTCCAAGAGGGCATAGATTATCTCTTTCATAGCCACATTCCTGCTACCTGGCATAGTACCTGGAACACAGTAAGTGTTAAATAAATATCCACCAAATAAATAAAATGCAGCGTTTCCTGCTTTGGTTCAAACCCCTGACTATTCTTCAGAGGCCCTGTTGAGGCAGGGCTTATGCTGTTGCTGCTCTGACTGCTGGGGACTCTGCTGGACAGTCAGCTGATGGTGTGAGGGAGGAACAGCTTTGCTGTGAGGTCTCAGGAGTGTGTCTGGAAACAATGAAGTTCCTTTCTTCTCCCATCACCTCTTGCCTAAGGGTCCTGCTCCATCAGTGACTTCTGTCAATATTAGATAATGAACTTCAGGAAAGTTCACTTTTATGCCTGTTTCTTCATCAGTAAAATGGATATACTAATAGTACCTTTTGTTTTGAGAATTAAGAGTTTATACATGCAAAGTGCTGAGAACGGTGCCTGACACATAGCAAGCATTCAATGCTGGGTATTCTTGTCCCCCTGGTTAATGGGAAAAAGTTGCTTTTTCTCACTGTCCTTATCATTGGTTCCCTCACCCACTGAAAACTGCTTTGCATTCTCCATTTTGCACTGTCCTCCTTAATGCTAAAGCCAGTGAGCACAGGTCAAGTCTATTATCTACTGAGTCTGTCAAGTGTCAGTGTTGATCATTAATTCTTAAAACTCTGCTCCCACACTGCCTCTCTCCTGCTGCTCCATCTCTGACCAACTCTTCTCTGTGGGTATGTTCTGTCCATCCTTTACATTAGGACTTTGTCTTGTGTGGTTCTCCCTTTCCATGTTCTCCTTGCTGCCCTAATCTATTTCCACAACCTATCTTTATAGCTGATCTCATCCTGAACTCCAAGCCTAATTAAAAATCTTACAGGGCCGAACCAGTTTGGCTCAAGTGGATAGAGCGTCGGCCTGCGGACTGAAGGGTCCCAGGTTCGATTCCGGTCAAGGGCATGTACCTTGGTTGCGAGCACATCCCCAGTGGGGCGTGTGCAGGAGGCAGCTGATCGACGTTTCTAGCTCTCTCCCCCTCTCCCCTCCTCTCGGTGAAAAATCAATAAAATATTAAAAAAAAAAAAAGTCTTACAGGCACAGGTCCAAAATAGAAATCTGCTCTTTCCCAGAAACTGTTTATCTCTATGTGCGGTTCCTTATCCAATAAATGACATCATTACCTAGTAACTTGTGATAGAAATATCTAAGTCAGATATTTCTCACATTTGATGTTTTCCTCTTTGTTATCCTTTGTCCTTCATAACTAATCCTCTCAAATCTACATCATTTTCAACATCATTGATGTTTCTCTCTCTTTCCCATTACCTTCCTCTCTCTGAAATAACAAGAAAAAATATATTAAAAAAATAAAGCAGCCTATGCTTTTATTCAAACTTTCTTCTGGTCTCCTCGGATCTAATCCTCTCTTTACAGGGTACTGGGTGACCTTCCTAATATGTAAATCTGACCATATCATACTCTTGTTTGCCAGTTAACATTTTCTGAACACTCTTTATGTACCAGACACTGTATTAGGTAGTTTATATCATTGTTTTAATTTTTACAACCACCCCAGGAAAAGGTCTATTATCTCCATTTTAAAGATAAGGAAACTGAAGTTTAAATTGCTTGCAGGATAGTCTAAGCAACTTAGCCAGGCATACGAAGCCCTTGAAGATCCAGCTCTCCCTCAGCTCTCACCGTGTTTACACGTGGGCTCTAACCACAGTGAACTGCTGTGCCCAAAAGCCGGCTCTTTCACGGGTTATGCCCCTGCACACAACCCACGTTCTCATCTCTGTCTACAGAATAGCCCATTCATCTTTGAGGCCCAGCTCTAACGTCTCTTATTGGGATACCTTCCAACAGTTATAGCAGCTTCCTCCTCTTGTTCCCGAGCATACAGTTCATGTATCATCACAGCACTTAGGACACTATCATGGTCTGTTTATTGCTATTGTCATTACCTCACAATGGGAATTTCTTGAGGTAAAGTCTGATTAAAATCTCTGTTCTCAGTACACAGCACAGGGCGAGGCAATACTCGTTTTTTTTTTTTTTTTGGAAGAATAGTTGAGGGAAGGTCTGAATTAGGACCTGTGATTGCTCCTCCACTGACCATAAACTCTGAGCACTGTAAAGACAGCAGTGTCAGAAGCCACAATGAGGGAGTCCAGGAAAGAACTCCACCAGAAAGTTGGCTGTTAGTACTCAACCTCCAGTCATTAAAGTCAACTGGTTAGGCTGTATATGTAAGGGTTGTTGTTGATCTTAAGTGGTTTCCTTTCTCCATAATGTATCAACTGCATTTCAAAGGAGAAAGGTGACCCCTCTCCCCATTAACACTGACATTTCAACTATGCCTACTTCCCCTCCTCTTAGTTCCATCACTTGCCTTTAAAAAATATTAGGCAGCCGAAACTGGTTTGGCTCAGTGGATTGAGCGTCAGTCTGCGGACTGAAAGGTCCTACGTTCGATTCCGGTCAAGGGCATGTACCTTGGTTGCGGGCACATCCCCAGTAGGGGGCGTGCAAGAGGCAGGTATCGATGTCTCTCATCGATGTTTCTAAATCTCTCTCTCCCTTCCTCTCTGTAGAAAATCAATAAAAAAAATTTTAAAAAAATACTAGGCAAATCACTACAACTCTGAGCCTCAGTTTCCTTGCAAAATAGAAATGATAATATCTACCTTAAAGACTTGAGAGATTGAGTAAAAAACGTATGCAAGTGCCTGGCACAAAGTAAATGCTCAGTCAATGGTAGTATTCTTCTATCCCGTCTGCACCCTCCACTTCTATTTCAACTGAGATTAAGGGTCTCATTCCTAGAGCCAGCTGTAAAATACCCAATACAATAATCAGGCCAGGATAGGCTAATGAATGAGCTCCCTGACACCTAAACTCAGTTAAAAGCCTGTGCTTCAGAGGGCTGGTGTTAATGGGAGAACTGGAGCACCTTGTCAGTGCAGGTGAGTCTTCTGAAGGGTCTTCTCAGGCCCCTCAGTAAATCCAATGAAGGTGGTGGCCATTGCTCATGCCCACTAGGCTGGCCTAAGCACCAGCATCCAAAATGCCTACATTTGGCTACTTGTGGGAAACATCAAAGGATACAGGAGATTCTGCTTTGTGGAAACCTCTGATCCAGATGCCGCCTGCTTCTGCCTGATGTCAGGGCAGTTGATGGGTGGCCTCTTATGATTTTCCCTTTTGTTCTGGGAGGCTAGGTGTAGAGGGAATTTATCCAAGCTATCAGAAGAGTCACTTAGCTCACTGAAGGCAGCTTCATCCTTAGCCAGGACCTTTGGCTTAGGCTCCTGGTCCTTATCTACCTTTGGTGAGCAAGTGTTGTTCTTTAGAGCTCTTGAGAGTGTCACACCTGGACTTTGAGGGTCTGCTGAGGCAGGCTCTCCCACCCAGGTCTTAGGGCTCTTATCCTCACAAGGAACAAGACTTTGGCTAGCAGAACCTTGCCCAGGCAGGTGGGAGTTGACAGCTCTTTCTGGACTGGACAGAAAGCTATTTCTGACTCTGATTTCCTCCCTAAGGCAGGGCTCGGGAGAAGGACAAGAGGGGCCTACCCTCTGCACCTCATCAGGATGAAGGCTAATGATCTCACTTGAGTCTGATACAAAACTGGACCAAGGGCTAGTTTTGTCTGTTATGGTGGTGAACTCATTGAGTGTCCTGGGTTCAATGATGTCTTCTTCATAGTCTTCATCACTGTAGGCTGGGCCTGCCTCAGTGTCCTCATTGCTCTGCATCCTTGTAATGGGTATTGTGTGTCCAAGGGACTCATGGAGCATTACTCTTCCACTCGAAGACTCTTCTGGAGTATGGGGAGGAGGAGAGTCTGCACCCTCATCTGAAGCTCTTGCCAAGGGCAGTTCTGAAATTGTGCTTTGTTCTTGCATGGCTCCTCTGTTCTGAGCATCTGGGAGAGAGGTAACTTCTCTGCTTCTACTCCTGGCTTGGTGAGAACTCAAAGATGCTTGAGAATTCCTGGTGATAGTCTGCAGATCTGAACAGCAACAGATATCAATTCTTACTACAGGGTAGGGTCACAGACCACTCAACTTTCCCACATTAGCCTCTAGCTTTAGAATTATTCTTAAACAAACAAACAAATGGAATAAAAAGTATTCTTGCGATCAGATTTTGAACAAATCTTAAAGATAGTTAATCCACCCAAGAGTAAGTGAAACTATATTCAAGGCAGTATAATTTCTAGCACTTTATTCTAATATCAGAAGACCAAAATCTAATCTATTTATGGTTGTGGTTACATCTGTAGAAACGCTTTCAGAGACTATCTGCTCCTGCTCAGGAATTCTTGGGAGCTGAGAGTCCATGTTCATGCTTCCTTTTACTTCAGTAATTACCTATATTAAAAACCAAAATGAGAATCCACTTATTTACCTATTAGATGACAACTATTTGAACTATCTATTTTACTTGGAAAATGAAAGCAAGGAAATATCTATGACCCAAATGATAAGGTAGGGGAGGTTTACAGAGAAAATGGAGGCAGCATGGTGTGTTGGAAAGAGCAGAGGCTTTGGAGCTGGTCAGTCTTCAGTTCAAATCTCTACCAACTTTGTGGTCAATAGCAAACTCTTTTCTCTGAGCCTGTTTATCTTTAAAATATAATTTATGCCACCCTTTCCACAAGGTTTTGATATAAAGAATAGATGAGACAAATGGGCACACACTGTGTGGCACATATATAGATACTTAATAAATGGAAGCTACTAGTCACTTCAAATTGTTTTAAAGATGAGATGGTAGGAAATAAATTAATAAACAGGTGTAGTAAATGTCATGTTTACATGATTATTTGAGAAAAGAAAGAAGCTGGGAGGCAAATCTGACTCCCAAGAATAGGCATTACATCTCCCTCACACCTAATGGAGTATGCAGTCTGAAGAAGGTCCTGGCAAGGCTTAATACATTGACAATTTTCAGGTCTCAAAGGGAAGTGAGTAGATGTATGAAAATGGAACATCCATGCTGCAAATAGGAACAGGAACCAGGAAGCATATTTAATTGCTCCTGGCCCTTTGGTCTGAACTACCCTTCTATCTTAGAGCAGTCTTTCTGCTTTTTGAAAATCAATCCATCCTTTAAGGCCCCATTCTACTGCATCTCCTTCAGGAAGCCCTTCTAGATGCACCAGCTAGAAGGGATAGCTACATAGCTTTTTTTTTTCTACATGAAAGCATAAGAACATGCTATTGTGTAATTGTCTGTTACATATTTCTCCTATTAGATTGTGAACTTCTCAAAGGCAGAGACCATGTATATATGATTCATGTTGCAACTTCAGAGCCCAGCCCAGCACATAGATATGGCAAACATGAAACAACCATTTAGTAACTCCCTCTCAAGTTTCACTCATACCTACTTGTCTAATTACTTCATTAAAAGTGTATTGAGATGGAGGCAGAACCTGGTTTCCCTGATCCAATCATCTTTCAAAACTCATCCTTTCCTTGTGAATATTAATTCTTATCCTGTCATCCCCTTGCTTAAAACTCCCCATTTTCTTCCAGGTATATGATTAAACACTCAAACTTGCCTTCAATGCCCTCCAGTTTCAATCCTTCAGTTCTTTTCTCTCTCCTCTTAATGTAACCCTTTAAAGGGATTCCCTATTTGCTCTCACCTCTACCGCCAATGAGCCTTTCTCTGTTTTTCTCTTAGCTCTCTTTTTGGGGGGCAGTTTCTTTGGTTGACTATAGCATGTACACTAATGAAAGCAGAGACAATGCCTGTCTTGTCTACCACTGTACCTTCCTGGAACTAGTAAAACATGGTTAGTGCTCAATAAACAGCTGACAGAATATTATTTCCAAGCAAGAGGAAATCAAATACACAGCATACCTCTGGGGTCCTGGCTACCAAAAGGTTAGATATCTAGAAAAAGAAAGTAGGAATAAGATTTCTGGTGTTTTTTTTTCCCCCTTTAAAGAAGGAAAATAAAACTTATCTATTCGTGTGTACAATTTACATATTTTCTTGAGCAAAAATGACACCAAGTGAGTTGAATTCAGGTACTGATCTAATGATTTCTCAAAAATCCTCACAGCATGGGCTTAACCCTGGATTCTGATTTAGTAGGACCCTGCAATCTGTATTTCAAAATAAACACCACAGGTGATTCTTATCTTAGGCAAGTTGGGAAATACTTTTTCTGGAGTGATCTCTCTCTGGGCTGCTTAGTGGAATTACCTGGGGAATTATGAAAAATACTGATGCTGGGTCTCACTCTCAGAGATACTGATGCAACTGACATGGTGCAATCTGGGCATATGGATTTTTAAAAAAACATATTTTCATTGATTTCAGAGAGGAAAGGAGAGGAAGAGAGAGAGAGAAACATTGATGAGAGAGAATTACTGATTGGCTACCCCCTGCACACTCCCTACTAGGGAGTGAGCCCACAATCCAGGTATGTGCCCTGAACAGGAATCGAACCATTATCTTCTGGTTTGTAGGTCGACTCTCAACCACTGAGCCATGCTGGCGGGCTGGGCATTTGAATTAAAAAAAAAAACAAAAAACATTTTATTAATTTTTTACAGAGAGGAAGAGAGAGGGATAGAGTTAGAAACATCGATGAGAGACATCGATCAGCTGCCTCCTGTACACCCGCCCATTGGAGATGTGCCCGCAACCAAGGTACATGCCCTTGACTGGAATCGAACCTGGGACCTTTAAGTCCGAAGGCTGACTGACACTCTATTCACTGAGCCAAACTGGTTTTGGCGCATTTGGATTTTTAAAAGCTCCCTTGGTAACTCCAATATGCAGCCCAAGTGAGAACTACCACTAAGGGATTTTCAAAGGGTAGAGTACTAACATTCAAAAGCATCTGGGGTGCTTGCTAAAAATGCAGACTTCTAGGCTCTTTTTATATGTAGAATTAGAATTTTAAATATGTATGTAGTTGATTTTTTCTGAAAACAGAGAGGCACAAGTTCAAGAAGTGCTTCTGAAGAACTCATATAATCCAACCGCCCGCCCCTTTTTTTTGGTTGGAGAAACCTTAAGAAGGGAAAGGGTATGCTCAGAGTCAAATAGTAAGTCCATGCTAGAAAACCACCAAGGACCCCTCCCAGGTCTCTTGCCTCTCAGTCCAATGCTCTTTCCATTGCACATGTTCTTGTGCCATGCTACTATGCCTCTCCTTTCAAAAGGAAGATGATAAATAAAATGATGAAAGCTGTTGGTCTCTGTTGTCATAGGAGCTTGTCTCAGGATAGACATTCAATTGCTTTTTGAATAGCCACCCAGTAATCATGACTTCTCAACAAGAGGGGCCTGGGCCATACCCGTGATTAAAGAGCTGACTTGCAACACCAGGTTATTGGATTTCTCCAGGATGCATTGGCTCTCAGGATCTAGACTGCTGGCTTCTGGCCCACAATGGTCCCCATGGCTCTGTTGGCACTGCAAGATAGTCTGAGTCTGAGGACTGAGGGGAAGTACAGGCTTGGTGAGCTTCTGGCTGAAGTACTTCTGAATTTGATCTAGCTCACTCAGATTCTTCCTGTAAAAAAAGAAGGGGAGAAGAGGACAAAAGGGTCTTTCACTGAAATTATAAGCATCTTTTATGTTCCCCTGACATTCTACTGCTTGAGCTAGGACCTTAATACCTCTCATTTGGTTTATTAATATTAGGGCTCTCTTTCTCTCCAATCTACCAACAACTCATCCTTCACTTCTCTGATTACAATCGCACTGCTGGGGACAACTTTCTCCCTTTTCTGTATAGCTCATGCAATTATTCTTCTGATGTACAGCAAAAATCCCAACTCCTGGTAGGAAACACTCTTGATCATCATTCCAGTCCTCATGCCCTCTACCTCTGACAGAAAAAGGCCTTACTCTGGGATAACACTGACCTTTGCTACCTCATAACCATTCCTGATCCTTCAAGGCCTAGCAAGCCTTCCCTGCCCATCCTCTAAATTGGGTCATCTGTGTTCTACAGTTCTATACTCTTCAATCCCATCACTTGCTTGTTTCACATTGTTTCCTCTGAAGAAGTATAAGCTCTGTGCTCATTCTTTTATATCTACTACACTCAGCATACTGCTTGGTAAAAATTAAATCAACATTAAATGGATATAAAAAAATGACTGTTAACACTGTTTTAATAAGTGATGCTTGCCACACTTCTTACAGAAAGTCTGACGGGTTTTAGAATGTTCACCACGTTTGTGAGAGTGCTATCAGCATGGAAAAGCAGGCCTTTTTATTCTTACCATTCTCCAGTGGTTGTTCACCAACCACTACCACCTTCATTTGCATAGGATTTAATATTTTATGCTTTCAAATACATTACCTTGTTTAATTCTCAGCCAACAATATGAGATCAGTAATTACTTTTTACAAATGAGAAATGAAAGGATTGGAGAATTGAAGTGATTTGTCCAGGATGAGTGGTATATAGCTACTCAGAATTTGGGACTCCAAGTTTTGTGCTTTTTCCATGTCCCAATAGGGATCATTCCTGTCTCACAGCTCTGAATGCTGGAACCTGAGTTCAAGCTACTCCCCTGCTCGGTCCTTATTCCTTTCAACTATTTCTTTCACATTTCTCCCTTTCAAAGTCCATCACCCCAAATTATTGATCCACATCTCCCTTAAACTCCTTCACTCTTGGCATCTCCACTGACTTGCTGAATTAGATTTTCCTTTAGTTTTCTCATTATGTTTTAGTTTAGTTTCCCTAAGTAGGCCATGAGCATCTGGTAATAGAAGATAATATCTCAAACTTCTCCATTTCTCTAGTATAGTCAATGTGCCTGATGCAACTGGCACAGCATAGATACTAAATACCTGTGAAGTAAACCAAAAGTCTTTCTATCCTTTTGTTAGGAACAGTCTGCATGTCTTAGAGTCAAATCCAAGCTAAATGAGGGGACAAAGATGATCCTTATTCTATCACTAGAAGCCATGACTCTACTAAACCACAGTGGGTTTACTTAGGTATCTATATCTGGGTGTATGCCATATGGATAAATACCTGTAGCAGGAAATGCAAATAAATGTAAACATGGTGAAGCTTTAGAAACTATGCAAACACAACAGGCCTTGTCAGAGGTTCTGGGTGAAGAATCTACTGATATCAAGCTACAAATTTCTCATCTCTGAAAGAAGTTTATTAATACTTGCTCTGTAACGCAAGGAAGTAATGCAAGATTACTTGGCATTAGAAGAAGTTTAAGTTTAAAAAATTTGGCTCTCAAAAGAAATTTCAATCATTGTACTGTTGATATTTGGCTCTGTTGACTAATGAGTTTGCTGACCACTGAGCTAGTCTGCTGACCTGCAACCATGTATAGGCTATTGAGAGGGAGACAGAAGTGAATAGAAGACACCTTCCACACCTCCAAAGAGGAGATGAGCCATGTCAAGATTATCTCTATTCCTCTCTATTTGGTAAAGAGTCATCCCGGAAGCTCTAGTATCACCTGAGAACTTGTAAGAAATGCAAATTCTCAGACGGGAAAAATAAATGGCGGTGGAACAGACAGATGTGTCCCGAGCCTTGTTCCTGAGCAGACAGAGAGAACAGCTGAGGGTCGCACTGGGAGCGTTTGTTGATGAGTTAAGGGACAGTTATCCTGCAGGAGAAGGTGGGGGACTGCTGGATGGGGCTGCCCTGACTGGGCAGTCCCACTGCTGCAGGGTTTTTTCTCCCGGATCCACCAGCTCGGACGCGGAGACTGCGCCATCTTGAAGGGGAAAGTGGATGTTTATGGAAGCCTGAAAATCTACAGTTGTGGCACCCACTGAACAGCTACGAGCCCCAGAACACCGGTCTCCAATCGGCGCAAACACTCGGATTCAGGGGAGCTCTACACGCTACACAGAAAGGTCAGATTTCGCCTGGGATAAAGTGAGGCCTCTGGTCCCACAGGACAGAGAAACATGCGCATTGGGAGCTGGAGGACCGGGGGAAATCTGCACCTAAAGAAATCCATGGCTGTTGGGCCTGGTGTGATCCCTGAATGTGGAAGGGGTCCTCAGAGCTGCTAACAGAGGGGATCTCTAGAAAGCTACCCATTTTGATCTGATGTAGGACAGCCTGGGAGTTATTAAAGTGTGCCAGTTGCTCGGACAGGACTGGAGAAGGGAGACTGCACAGTGTGCTCTTTCCTTTTCAAATCCTTGCTTCTGATTGCTAAGCCCAATACATAGAATCACCCAGTTGGGGACAACCTGGGAGACTGCAGGGGAAAGTTGTATTTCTGGAACCTGGGGATGGGAGAGGGGAGTGACAGCTCTGGGGCAGCCCACTCCCACAAATCAGTATTGAGTGCCACAGGGAAAGTAGGATGTAAGCACAGGCTAGAGAGGACCTATAGTCTCAGAGGTCAATCCCGAAACACTGCCACCAAGGGGTTGACTCAAAAATTGACTCTTGTGTAATCACAAAAGAATAAAGAGATTAAGACATACCATCAGTTTAACCACCAGGACTGCCTTACAACACTGAGCACCAGTGGAGCGGCAATACTGTTCTGAATGGAAAACAGGCATGCCAAACAGAATAGAGAAAGTGAATGATCTTCATTGTGGTACATTCTATTTTTTAAATTTTTTCCTCACTTGATTTTACCTTTGTAATTTCTACATTTTTTCTTTCTTTTTAAAAAATTAAATCTTTATTGTTCAGATTATTACATTTGTTTCTCTTTTTTTCCCCTCCATAGCTCCCCTCCACCCCGCCCTCTACCCTTACCTCCCCCCGCAATGACTTCATCCATAGGTGTATGATTTTTGTCCAGTCTCTCCCTATACCCACCTCATCCCTTTCCCCCTGAGCATTATCAGTCCACTCCCTTTCTGTGCTCCTGATTCTATTATATTCACCAGTTTATTCTGTTGATCAAATTTTTAATTCACTTAATTTTTAGATTCACTTGTTGATAGATATGTATTTGTTGTTCATAATTTTTTATCTTTTACCTTTTTCTTCTTCCTCTTCTTAAAGAGTACCTTTCAGCATTTCACATAATACTGGTTTGGTGTTGATGAACTCCTTTAGCTTTTTCTTATCTGTGAAGCTCTTGATCTGACCTTCAATTCTGAATGATAGCTTTGCTGAATAGAGTATTCTTGGTTGTAGGTTCTTGCCACTCCCATCTGGCCTGTATCATTTCTGTTGAGAAAACAGCTGACAAACGTATGGGTGCTCCCTTGTAGGTAATTAACTGTTTTTCTCTTGCTGCTTTTAAGATTCTCTCTTTGTCTTGTGCTCTTGGTATTTTAATTATGATGTGTGTTGGTGTGGTCCTCTTTGGATTCCTTTTATTTGGAGTTCTGTGTGCTTCCTGGACTTGTAAGTCTATTTCTTTCACCAGATGTGGGGAGTTTTCAGTCATTATTTCTTCAAATAGGTTTTCAGTATCTTGCTCTCTTTCTTCTTCTGGCACCCCAATAACTCTGACGTTGGTACGCTTGAAGTTGTCCCAGTGGCTCCTTACATTATCTTCACATATTCAGATTCTTTTTTCTTCTTGCTTTTCTATTTGAGTGTTTTCTGATTCTTTATATTTCAAATTTTTGACTTGATTCTTGCCTTCCTCTAGTCTGCTGTTAGGTCTCTGTATAATATTTTTTCTTTCAGTCAGTGTATGTTTAATTTCTAGCTGGTCCTTTTTCATCTCTAGTTGGTCCTTTTTCATCTCCTCTTGGGTCTCGCTAAATCTATCTAACTTTTCTAGGAAATTCTTGAAAAACCTTATAAGCGTGGTTTTGAACTCTATATCCAGTCATTTGTTTTCCTCCATTTCTTTTGGTTGTGATCTCTTCCTTTGTCTCCGCATTTTCACTATGCCGGGAGAACTTCTGTGTTGGATTCAGCCTTATGATACAAGACTTGCAAAACTGCAAAAGCCTCTCTGTTGAGCTTGGAATGGGTGGAGTCTCAGGGCTTAAGGGACCGCCCTGCCTTCTAGTTGGCCCCGCCTTACTCGGTCCCTGGGTCTCATGTGACTCTGGGTAATCGCTGGAGCGGTTCCTGTGCGCACGTGCAGTGCTTCTAGACCGCTGCCTTTCCAGCTCTCCTGCGCTCTGGGACTGTATGAGTCTGGGTCCCCAGGGTCTTGCCTGAAACTGGGGTTTAGTGGAGTTAGAAAGTGGAGCAGTCTGTAGGGTCTGTCTCCCGCCCCCAAGCCAGCGGCACAATCAGCAGTCCGTCCTCTGCGCATAGTGGAGTGCGCGCTCGCAGACTTCTGACCTTTCGCGGCTCCCCTAAGTTTCTGCGCACTTCACCCTTTTCACAGTCCAAACTCCCCTTGTATGAGTTTTGGCTGGAGCTGGGGTTCAGTGCCATATAATAAGGGGTTCAGTGTAGTTGGAAGTCTCCCATCTCCCGCCTGCCAGAGGAAGCCAGCCAGGCAATCCGGCACCCGCTCTCTCCGCACGCGCATCTCCGTACCTCAGCTTTTTGCAGCCCCTCTGGGTCTCCGTGAGCCCCTCTCTTTCCTTCTAGTTGTAGAATTTCCACTCCGCCAGCTTTCCTGTGGTTTTGGATGATGTCCATTCTGTCTTTTAGTTGTAGTTTTGAAATTGTTGTGTGAGGCAGCAGTTTAGGTGTTCACCTATGCCGCCATCATGGATTTTCTCCTCTACATTTTTATTTCCAATCAGTATTATTACTACTACTATTTTATCTTTCTGGGAAAAAAAAAAGGTGTAATTTTATTTTCTCTTTATTTTACTTGTGGATAAAAGTTCTACATTCTATTTTTATCTTTCCTTTAGCATCATTTTACTCTATCTCAACTCTACCTTTATGCCATAACCCTCTTCCTAACTTTGCCACTTTTGTTGTCTTGTTTCTCTTACCCTTTTCCTACTTGACTATCCCTATTCTTTCTTTTTACCCCCTTTTAAAATTTCACTGCACTTATATATATCTAATTTCCAATCCCCTGCTCCAAGTCCATATACACCTCTCTCTTCTCGATTTTCACTATCCAAAAAATTATTTTTCTCTCTGTACTTTTGCTGTTGTTTGCTTGAATGTTGATTATATAGATTTTTTTATAGTTTTTTGTGGGATTGTTTTGGTTATTCTTCTTGTTTTGTTTTGCTTTTTGTTTGCTTTATTTTTGTTTGTTTTTTACTTCTGTTTTCCCTTGTCTCCCTTTATATTAGTTGTTTTCTATAGTTTGTATTAATCTCCAGGTACTTGTTGCTGGCATTTGTTGGGATTAGGGACTGTTCTATTGGAGTGTTCTCCCCATATGTATAATTTGTTCCCCTTCTCTGTCTTATTCCATTACTTTTCTCTCTTATTTTTCTTCTTCTTCTTTTCTCTTTGTTCCCTTCTTCCAATTTCCTTTTGGCAGTCCGTTCCTTTCTTTTCCTTTTCTTTCCTCTTCCCCTTGTCTTCCCTTCCCTTCCCTTTCTTCTCTTCTTCTTTCTCTCCTATCCCCTGATTTGTCTCTCTCTGATGGTCAGCTTTATTTGTGGCTATTAATATTGTGAATACATTCTGTTCAGTGCCTTGTGTGTTGTACCTGGTTGTGTTGTATTTTGTGCCTTTAAATCAATGCAGGAGAGAGAGAATTACATAAGCAGACATCCAGAAAAGAGACCATGGGCAGACAAAGAAACAGCTAGCATCTGAAAGAAAAGTAGGCATTACCAGAAAAGGAAGTAAACGAAATGGAGGCAAGCAACCTGCCAGAGAAAGAATTCAGAGAAATGGTCATTAAGTGGCTGAAAATAATGGAAGACAAATTTGACAATATGAGTAAGAATCAAGTGGAAATGAAGAAGAACCAAGAAGAAATGAAAAAATGACATCGCTGCTATAAAGAACTCAATAGAGGGCATCAAGAGTAGACCAGAAGAAGCAGAGGACCACATCAGTGATCCAGAAGACAAGGTAGGAAAAAATACCCAAGTACAGCAGCTTCTAGAAAAAAAATTAATAAGCAGGAGGAAAGCCTAAGGGAAATTTGGGACAACATGAAACAAAACAACATCCACACAATAGGAGTCTCAGAAGAAGAGGAAACTGAGCAAGGAATAGAAAATCTGAAGAAATAATGAAAAAAAACTTCTCTGATAAAAGGAAAAAAACCCCCACACAAATCCAAGAAGCTCACAGAGTCCCAAGCAAAATGAACACCAAAAGACCGACACCAAGCCACATTATAATTCAATTGGCAAATGCCAACGACAAAGTAAGAATCTTAAAAGTGGCCAGAGAGAGACAAAAAGTTACCTACAAAGGAACCCCCATCAGACTAGTGACTGATTTCTCAACAGGGAAATTCATAGCTCTAAAAGTCTACGACAAAAAACAAGAAACAATGGTAATAAATTACCTAACCCTACAACTCAAAGAGTTAGAGAGCAACAAGAAAAGTCCAGTGTAAGCACAAGGAAGGAAATAATAAAGATCAGAATGGAGATAAACAACATAGAGACCAAAGAAACAATTCAAAAGGTCAACAAAACCAAGAGCTGGTTCTTTGAAAGGATAAACAAGAATGATGAACCTTTAGCCAGGCTCACCAAGAAGCAAAGAGAGAAGACCCAAATAAACAAAATTAGAAATGAAAGGAGGAGAAATAACAACAGACCCCACCAAAATACAAATGATTATTAAAAAATACTATGAACAACTCTATTCCAACAAACTGGACAACCTGGAGGAAATGGACATATTCCTAGAAAAATATAACCTCCAAAACTCAGTCAGGAAGTATCTAAACATTTCAATAGGCCAATAAGTATGGAAGAAATTGAAGCAGTCATCAAAAAGCTTCCAGCAAACAAAAGCTGGGGCCAGACGCCTACACAGGGGAGTTTTACCAAACATTCAAGGACAAATTAAAACCTATTTTCCTCAGACTATTCAAAAAAATTCAAGAGGAAGGAACACTTCTAAGCACCTTCTATGAAGCCAGCATCATCCTAATACCAAAACCAGATAAAGACAACACAATGAAAGAGAATTTCAGGCCAATATCCCTCATGAACATAGATGCTAAAATCTTCAACAAAATTCTAGCAAATTGGATCCAGCAGTACATCAGAAAAATCATACACCATGACCAAGTACGATTTATCCTAGGAATGCAAGGATGGTACAATATATGCAAATCAATAAACATGATATATCACATAAACAAATTGAGAGATAAAAATCACATAGTCATTGGGAATCCAAGATGGCGGCATAGGTAAACACCTACACTGCTGCCTCGCACAACAATTTCAAAACTACAACTAAAAGACAGAATGGATATTATCCAGAACCACAGGAAAGCTGGCTCACTGAAAAATCTAAAACTAGAAGGAAAGAGAGGGGCTCACAGAGACCCAGAGGAGCTGCAAAAAGCTGAGGTATGGAGATGCGTGCATGGAGAGAGCAGGTGCCAGAGAACCTGGCTGGCTTTCTCTGGCGGAAGGGAGACGGAGACTCTCAATGGCATTGAACCCCTTATCCTACGACACTAATCCCCAGATCCAGACAAAACTCATACGGGGGGAGTTTGGACTGTGAAAAGGGAGAAGTGCACGGAAATTTAGGAAAGTCGCAAAAGATCAGAAGTCTGATGGCACGCACGGCACTGTGCGCAGAGGACCGACTGCTGATTGTGCCGCTGGCTTTCACAAGTGGGCGGGAGACAGACCCTCCCAACTGCGTCACTTGTACCTCCACTAAACCCTGGTTTCGGGTGAAACCCGGGGGACCCAGACTCATATGGTCCCGGAGTGCAGGGGAGCCAGAAAGGCAGCAGTCTAGAGGTACTGCGCGAACATGCGCGCGCACAGGGACCGCTCCAGCAATTACCCAGTCACGTGAGACTTAGGGGCCATGGAGGGTGGGGCCGACTGTAAGGCAAGGTGGTCCCTTAAGCCCAGAGACTCAACTCATCCCAAGCTCAACAGAAAGGCTTCTGCAGTTTTGCAAGTCTGGTATCATAAGGCTGAATCCAACACAGAAGTTCTCCCGGCATAGTGAAAATGCCGAGACAAGGCACAAACAAAAGAAATGGAGGAAAACAAATGACTGGATATAGAGTTCAACACCACGCTTATAAGGTTTTTCAAGAATTTCCTAGAAAAGTTAAAGTTAGTGAGACCCAAGAGGAGATGAAAAAGAACCAACTGGAGATGAAAAAGAACCAACTAGAGATGGAAAAGGACCAACTAGAAATTAAACATACACTGATTGAAATAAAAAATATTATACAGAGACCTAACAGCAGACTAAAGGAAGACAAGAATCAAATCAAAAATTTGAAATATAAAGAATCAGAAAACACTCAACTATTATTTTCAAGAATAGAAAAGAATCCAAAAATGTGAAGATAATGTAAGGAGCCTCTGGGACAGCTTCAAGCGTACCAACATCAGAATTGTGGGGGTGACAGAGGAAGAGAGAGAGCAAGATACTGAAATCCTATTTAAAGAAAATAATTACTGAAAACTTCCCACATTTGGTAAAAGAAATAGACTTACAAGTCCAGGAAGCACACAGAACCCCATATAAAAGGAATTCAAAGAGGACTACACCAAGACACATCATAATTAAAATACCAAAAGCAAAAGACAAAGAGAATATTAAAAGCAGCAAGAGAAAAACAGTTCATTACCTACAAGGGAGCACCCATACGTTTGTCAGCTGATTTCTCAACAGAAACAATGCAGGCCAGAAGGGAGTGGCAAGAACCTACAACCAAGAATACTCTATCCAGCAAAGTTATCATTCAGAATTGAAGGGCAGATAAAGAGCTTCACAAATAGTAAAAAGCTAAAGGCGTTCATCAACTCCAAACCAGTATTATATGAAATGCTGAAAGGTACTCTTTAAGAAGAGGAAGAAGAAAAAGGTAAAAGATAAATTATGAACATATACATATCTATCAACAAGTGAATCTAAAATTAAGTGAATTAAAAATTTGATCAACAGAATAAACTGGTGAATATAATAGAATCAGGAGCACAGAAAGGGAGTGGACTGATAATTCTCAGGGGGAAAGGGGTGAGGGGTGTACAGGGAAAGACCGGACAAAAATCATACACCTATGGATGAGGTCAACGGGAGGGAGGTAAGTGTAGAAGGAAAGGTGGGAGCTGGGTGGAGGGGAGCTATGGAGGGGAAAAAAGATAATCAAATGTAATAATCTGAATAATAAAGATTTAATTAAAAATAATAAAAATAAATTAACAAAAAAAATCACAGTCATATCAATTGATGCAGAAAAAGTATTTGACAAAAATCCAACACCCTTTTTTTTTTTTAAAAAAAAGTATTTTATTGATTTTTTACAGAGAGGAAGGGAGAGGGATAGAGAGTTAGAAACTTCGATGAGAGAGAGACATCGATCAGCTGCCTTCTGCACACCCCCCACTAGAGATGTGCCCACAACCAAGGTACATGCCCTTGACTGGAATCGAACTTGGGACCTCTCAGTCCGCAGGCCGACGCTCTATCCACTGAGCCAAACTGGTTTTGGCACAACACCCTTTCTTGATAAAAACTTTCAGGAAAGTGGGAATAGAAAGTTCAAAGCTCAACATCATAAAAGCCATATATCGCCGAGACCGGTTTGGCTCAGTGGATAGATTTACCATGGCACCAAAAAAGTTAAGATACCTAGGAATAAACTTAACTAAGGAAGTAAAAGACCTGTACGCGGAAAACTACAAAGACACTGAAAAAGGAGATAGAGAAAGATGTAAACAGATGGAAGAGCATACCAGGCTCATGGACTGGAAGAATCAATATTATTAAAATGTTCATACTACCCAAAGCAATCTATAGATTCAATGCAGTTCACATTAAAATATCAGCGGTAATCGCTTCTCGGCCTTTGGCTAAGATCAAGTGTAATATCAACGGCATATTTCACAGACCTAGAAAGAACTCTCCAAAGATTCATCTGTAACAAAAAAAGACCCTGAATAGCCACAGCAATCCTGAGAAAGAAGAATAAAGTAGGTGGGATCTCAATACCAGATTTCAAGCTGTATTACAAAGCAACTGTTCTCAAAGCAGCCTAGTACTGGCACAAGAACAGACATATAGAGTAATGAAATAGAATAGAGAATCCAGATATCGAGCCAAACCACTATGCTCAATTAATATTTGACAAAGGAGGCATGAACATACAATGGAGTCAAGACAGTCTCTTCAATAAATGGTGTTGGGAAAATTGGACAGATACATGCAAAAAAATGAAACTAGACCGCCAACTTAGACCATACACAAAAATAAACTCAAAATGGATACAGGACTTAAACATTAGATGGGAAACCATAAAAATACTAGAGGAATCCACAGGCAGCACAATGTCAGACATATGCCGAAAGAACTTCTTCACTGATACTGCTCCAAAGGCAATGGAAGTTAAAGAGAAAATAAACAAATGGGACTACATCAAAATAAAAAGCTTTTGCACAGCAAAAGAAACCATCAACAAAACAATAAGAAAGACCACTGTATGGGAGAACATATTTGCAAATGTTATCACTGATAAAGGTTTAATCTCCAACATCTACAGCCAACTTATACAACTTAATAAAAGGAAGATAAATAATCCAATAAAAAAGTGGGCAACGGACCTAAATAGAACCTTTTCGAAAGACAACAGAAAGAAGGCCAAGAGACACATGAAAACATGTTCAAAGTCACTAATTATCCGAGAGATGCAAATCAAAATGACAATGCGATACCATCTCACACCTGTCAGAATGGCAATCATCAACAAATCAAAAAACGACAAGTGTTGGCGAGGATGCGGAGAAAAAGGAACCCTCGTGCACTGCTGGTGGGAATGCAGACTGGTGCAGCCACTGTGGAGAACAGTATGGAGTTTCCTCCAAAAACTAAAAATGGAACTCCCATTTGACCCAGCAATCCCACTCTTAGGAATATATCCTAAGAAATTACAAACACCAATCAGAAAGGATTTATGCACCCCTATGTTCATAGCAGCACAATTTACAATAGCTACAATTTGGAAACAGTCTAGGTGCCTGTCAGCAGATGAGTGGATCAGAAAACTATGGTACATCTATACAATGGAATTCTATGCTGCCATTAAAAAGAAGGAACTCTTACCATTTGCAGCAACCTGGATGGAACCGGAGAACCTTATGCTTAGTGCAATAAGCCAGTCAATGAAGGAGAAACACCACATGATCTCACTCATTTGTGGATAATAAAGAACATTATAAACTGATGAACAAAAGGATAGACACAGAAGCAGTAAAGCATTAAACAGACTGTCAAATTATAGCAGGAAGTTTAAGGAGAGGTAGGGTAGATAAGAGATCAACCAAAGGACTTGTATGCATGCATATAAGCATATCCAATGAACACAGACACTGGGGGGTTGGGGTATGCCTGGGAGGGGGATGGGCAATGGGGAGATATGTATACATGTAACACAATAAAAAAAAAGAAAAAAAGAAAAAAAAAACCACTGGGGGAAAAAAGAAATGCAAATTCTCAGGCCTGATTTGAATCAGGAATTGTATGGATGGGTCCCAGCAATCTCTGTTTTTACAAGTCCTTTCATTCAATTCTGATACACACTATATTTTGAGAACCAAAGCTTTAGGACAGTGTATTTTCGCCTGGTGATTTTGATCCCAAGAAGACATCTGGCAAAGTGTGGAGACATTTTTGGTTGTCAGAAGTGGAAGAGGGGTGCTACTGGTGAATAGTGGACAGAGTCCAGGGATGCTGTTAAATATTATGGGATATGCCCCCCAGCAAAATATCTGGCCCGAATGTCAATAGTGTTGAGGTTGAGAGAAACTGCTCTAGGGTGAAGGAGAATTTCTTTTTCTCTCTTCTTAGTGGGATCTAAAATATGTTATGTGAATGACCTAATAAATATAGGCACACTATGGATAGTTTACTTAAATAACCTGTCCCCAGCTGAGAATCTAAAATGAGAATCTGGGCTCTAGCTGGTTTGGCTTATTGGCTAGAGCATCGACTTGGGGACCGAAGGGTCCCTGGTTCAATTCTGGTCAAGGGCATGTACCTTGGTTACAGGCTCCTCCCTGGCCTGGGCCCTGGTTGAGGTTCATGCAGGAGGCAACCAACAGATGTGTTTCTCTCAGATTGATATTTCTCTTTCCCTCTCTCTTCTACTCTCTAAAAATCAATGTGGCCCTAGCTGGTTTGGCTCACTGGATAGAGTGTTGGCTTGCAGACTGAAGGGTTCCGTGTTTTCTGGGTTCCAGGCTCAATCCCCAGTAAAAGGCATGCAGGAGGCCATGATTCTCTCTCATCATTGATGTTTTTATCTCTTTCTCCTTCACCCTTTCTCTCTGAAATCAATAAAAATATATTTTAAAAAAATCAGTGGAAAAGTATCCTCAGATGAGAAATAAATCCTTTTCATTGCACTATACTTATCAGATAATTCAGGGCTGATCCAGATGATCTATAATGGCCCTTCAATTCTCACAGTGTTTCTTTGGCTCAGATGCTGACTAAACGAAGAAAGAGGAAAGCATTAACAGGACAAATGCTTGTCTAGAAGAATTCAGTGGTTGTGAGGATAAAGAAAGTGGACAGAATTAGGCTTTGTAAATTGTAAAGTAGATGAGAAGTTGTGCAGCTATGAGGGTAGTTATCAATAAGTTTGGCGAATAATCTAAAGTGCTCATATTTACGGTGCATTAATAGAGCCTCGTGAAGGAATAAAAGGTCCAAGCAGAGACAAGTTCATGTATGAGGAAACCTGTGAGACAACAGGGTCCAATTTGACACTAATGTGCATGAAAGCCCCTATTAAACCTCCCAAGGGGTGACAGTTGATGGAAAAGCTGTATTGCAGGTTGCCACTGCCCATTCACCTGTGCTCCACTATAGTTTCCTGTGTCTTTTCTCAGCAGAGGGCCTCACCTCAGAGAAGTCAGAATGGAAGTATGGGAGGACCAGGGCGGTGTGGTCAGTTTGTCTTCACTTGATGAGATTGCCTCTCCCTGCTGCAGAGATTCATGAAATCGGCGGATATTCTGCACATGCTCTTCATGCCGTGATCCCTGGCTTCTTGCAACACTTCTGTCAGGAATAAATGGGGGCAAATAAATTTCCATCCAATGAGAAAACTCCTAGTGTGACAATACACAAATCCCCTTCCTGAAATAATATTGCAAATCCATCCCACTACCACAGTTCTGGCTTTATCAACTTCTTGTATTTCAACAATCTCCTAAATAATGTTACCTTCAGTATTACCCATTCCTCTTGAATAAGTTTTCCACATTATAGCCTGAGTGATTTTTGAAAACACAGATCTGAAATAATGAGAACATTTATGGAGTCCTTATTACATGCCAAGCAATGCTCTAAGAATTCAACATGTTCTAACCTATTTAATCATCATCATTCCTTTCTAGTTTTGCCTTCTTTTTTTTTTTAATCTATAAAACAAATTTCAAATTCCTTAGTTGGGCATTCAAGAACTTGACCCCAGCAAATAATCTCTTTATTTTTTATTATTATTTAAAAAACTAGAGGCCCTATGCACAAAATTCGTGCAAGGATAGGGTCCCCAGGCCTGGCCAGTGATCAGGGCTGATCTGTGGGGCAACTGCTGGGGTGATCAGGGGCCCCTGCTGGCACCCCTGGGGCCTGCTCACAGCTCCTGAGTTGAGCATATGCCCTGTGGTGGTCAGTGTGCAACATAGCAACCGGTCATTCCACAGATTGTTCCACTGTTTGGTTGATTTGCATATTAGGCTTTTATTATATAGTATTTTTCCTTTTTTTTAAAGAATATTTTAAATTAACAGATTCATTGAGAAATAATTCACATACACAATTCACCCATTTAAAGTGTACAATTCAATTACTCTTATTTTAATCCTCACCTGAGGATATGTTTTTACTAATATGTTAGATAGAGAGGAAAGGGAGGGGGGAGAAAAAGGAGAGAGGAGGAAAGGAGAGGAGAGAAGAGAGAGAAAGACATCAATGTGAGAAACATAGACTGGTTGCCCCTCCTATGCACTCTAACAAGGGATTGAACCCGAAACCTGGTATGTGCCCTGATGGAATCAAATCTGCAACCTTTTGGTACATGGGAAGATGCTTCAACCAATTGAGCCACTCAGCCAGGGCCTACAATTCAATGGTTTTTAGTATATTCACAGAGTTGTGCAACCATCATCATAATCAATTTTAGAACATTTGCATTACCCTAAAAAGTAACCCTATATCTATTAGCAATCACTCCAAATTTCCTTCTCTCTTCCCAACCCCCACCCAGATCTCCCAGTCCTACTAATCTACTTTCTGTCTCCATAGATTTGGCTAATTTGGATATTTCATATAAATGGATTCATACAGTAAGTGTTTTTTTGCGATTGGTTTCTTTAATTTAGCATGTTATCAAATTTCATCCATGTTGTAGCATGTATCAATACTTTATTCCTTCTCATTGTTGAACAGTTTTCCGTTTTGTAGATATATCACATTTTATGTACTCATTGGTTCATGAACATTTGTGTTGTATCTATTTTTTGGTTTTTAGGAATAATGATGCTACCAACATTTGTGTACATGTTTTCATTTCTCTTGGATATATATGCCCACATACATGCATACAAGTCCTTCTGGTCTATATTTCTATCCTTATGCCAGTATCTCACTGTGTTGTTTACTGTAGCTTTGTAGTAAGTTCTGAAATCAGGAACTTTGTTTTTTTCAAGACTGTTTTGTTTATTGTGTTCCTTGAACTTCCATGTGAATTTTATGACTAGTTTTGCCTATTTCCATAAGGAATCCAGCAGGAATTGTGACAATGTGTATTGAATTTGTAGGTCAGTTTGAGCAGTATTGCCATCTTGACAATATTAGTCTTCCAATCATAAACATTGGATGTTTTTTCATTTATTTAGACCTTTAACTTCTTTTTTTAAAATTTCTTTATTGATTAAGGTGTTACTTCTTTTAACAATGCTTTGTAGTTTTCAGAGAATAAATTTTGTAATATTTTTGGTTAAATTTATTAAGTATTTTGTCTTTTTTGATGCTATTGCAAATGGAATTGTTTTTTTCAATTTCATTTTGGATTACTCATTGCTGATATATAGACACAATTGATTTTGCATATTATATTTTAAAATTTTCTCAGTTGAAATTTCTATATGGTAAAAAATGATAAGTATAACATATAAATAAACTGCTTTGAGGTCATCAATCATTTTTAAGAGTATAAAGGTGTTTTGAAGTAGAAATATTTGAGAACCACTGCTTTCCTAAGGTATAGCCAGTATATAATAAACCACATATTTAAAATATAGAATATAGTGAGTTTTGAGATACATGTATATTTAAGGAATTTATTACCACAACAAGGTAATAAATATATCCATTACCTCTAAAAGTTTCCTTTTATGCTTAGTAACTCCTCTTTCCTTTCAGCTACATTCATACTACTTTGTCTTTAGGCAATTAGTGATTTGCTTTCTATCACTTTAGACTAGAATGTATTTTCTAGAATTTTATATAAATGAAACAATATAAAGCATATTATTTTTTGTCTAACTTCTATTTTGATTCACTTTGTTGTAAACCAACATTGCCTTTTTTTTTTTTAAGAATTAATCCATTGTATGAATATGCAATATGGATGGCTAGTTATAGCTCATTTGATATAGCCCTTTGAAGTGGAAACAAACATTTTTGTTTGGACAAAAAGCAAATCACTAAACTTGTAGCTTTTGCAATTACTAAACAGTGGCCTCACCACTGATCTGTATTTCTGTTCTTGTACAGTACACTTATCCTACTCACATATCTCATGGATGGCTATGATCAAAATAACACCTATAAAATAATAAGAGACAACTTGATTTGGGTTGGTGAGTGTATAATACAATATATAGATGATATATTATAGATACTAGTATATCTAAAACATACATAATTTTATTATCCGATGTCAATCCAATAAATTCAATAAAGAAAAAAAACCCAAACAAACCAGAAATGATCTAAACCTGGGATCTAGAATTTGACAGATACATGGGCTTCCTTTACACAGAACACAGAGGCTCTCCTCATGTAGTGAGCAGGCAGAAAGATACATAGCATGTAGTGGGCCTTTAAGTGGGGTATTAAAGTATCTTTCTTGGAATAAAAGTTCTACTCATTAACTGTTGCTATTGGAGTGGCCGTTGTAGGGGAAGATCCCTTGCTTTCTCCAAATGACACCAGGGCCTGGAAGAGAATGGGGGGTGGGGAGAAGCAATCTTATTCTTATACTAGGCCCTTTGACAGGATAGAATATGCTCTAGCCCGATATCCACATGCATAGCCATGATTGGCTTGGGTGAAAAGGATGAGCCAGGTGCATTTTACAAAATAACCTGGCAAATTGGTTTGGAAGAAGAAAGATCATGTTATCTTTCTCACATAGCTAATAACTGATTTTACAGATGAAGGTCAAAAGCCTCCGAAGAATAGAAAAACATATCTCTTGCCTGAAGCTATCCTTTTATTTAAAAAAAAATATTTTTATTGATTTCAGAGAGGAAAGGAGAGGGAGAGAGAGATAGAAACATCAGTGATGAGAGAATCACTGATGAGCAGCCTTCTGCATGGCCCTGACTGGGAACCAAGCCTGCAACCTGGGCTTGTGCCCTGACCGTGAATTGAACTGTGACCCGCCTGGCTCACAGGTCGACATTCAACCACTGAGCCATACCAGCTGGGCTGAAGCTATCCTTTTTTTTTTTTTTAAGAATTTCACAATTTTTTATTGATGGCATTTATCCCATGGTTTAACATGTTAATTATACTGTAATAAACATGGCTTTAATATTAAACTTTTCCTTATTATCCAAAGTCACCACAGTCCATTTCAGTAAATAGATAAAAATATATGCTTAATACTTTGTACAATACTGGTTTTTGGTCCAAACAAAACTGGATCAAAAAAGCCAATAAATTCACTTTAAGAATCCCCAATTTTTTTTTTTAAGATTTCCAAATGGATTTAGGCAGCTTTGAATAATGGGATTTACATAATAAAATCTGAGACAAGACTAAACAAACAACAACAAAAAATCTAACACAAAATTAAAATTTCAAGTTCACAGATTTATGTTATGCCAAAAAGTACAGAAACAAAATTGTATTTACACAAGTTTCATAATAAAATAACGGAAAAGGCAAGACAGGTGATAGAAGAATGAAAATATAGAAATAGCATATAATTATTAAGTGGAGAAGGAACTAGATCTAACAAATCCTTAGTATGGACCATTCTTGAATCAGGCTTCCTCTATCAGAAAATTTTAGTACACAATACACCCAACTCACTCACTTCACACATACACCAGCACAAACTCAGCATAGAAATCATTCATTTCAACATCCTCTAATCTATACAGAATTCCTCAGATATAATTACAATATCAATGCGTTCCATAAATGTGTATCAACGCACATAATGGTGCAGACAAAGAGGTTCTATATAAAGCCATTCACTGAGCTGGCTCCATTCCTGAATTCAGCCAGCCTAAGCCAAATCAGTGAATAATTTGCTGGATCATAAAATATTTTCGCTGAAGAATCAGTCATCAGTCTATTATTTATTTTTAAAGGGCGTGGCGAGAGGTGAGGGCAGGGCTGTTGTAAAGAAAGAAAGAGGAAAATTCCAAAATCAAAGAAGTCCTTAGGCAGATTGACTTCAGGTAACTCCAGCATGTAGTACAATCCAGTATCTAAAAGCAGGACACCTGAAGCTATCCTTTTGACAGCAGTAAAAGTTCTAGTTCTTATATTATAAAAACGTTGTTTTCATAGGATCTTGAGGTTCCCCAGATATGGTAACAGAAGGTCAACAAGGCTCTTTCCCTGTCTTTAGTTTCTTCCTTTAATAAAGGAAAGAGAAGTACCAAGCCAGCTCGAACACTCCTACACTTTGACTCCATTTCGCCTCATCATCAAGAAATCACTTACCTCCCAGGGGAGAAGAAACCAAGCTCTTTTGAAGAGGTGTGAACAAGTTGTTCTGGAGTCTGTCTAGTAATGCAGCTGGGGAACGCAGCATACACATCAGAGACAGGGAAGGAAAAGGGACGGTATATTGGGATCTGTAGAAGCAATGAAAATAATGGTACACGTGTCATCACAAATCCTTTTGGAACAAATATAAACAAATTTGTAAGGTATGTTATACATTTATAAATATAATTTACTTAGTATTTTCTATGTGTTGAGCACTGTATTAAGCAATTTAAATGCATTTTCTCATTTAAACTTCACAATACTCTTATGAGGTAGATACTATTATGCCCATTTTACAGACTATACTAGTAGATTGCCTTTTAGTTGCTTTATTTATACATATTTATGACCTTGTTCCTCTACCTAGTCTGTGAACTCCTGGCTTGACATCATTTTACATTTACATGTGAGGATAATGTGACTATGATATTTCTTATCTGAAAACTACCAAGGTTGATGTGAAGAAAAGTCCTTATTATATAGAGACTGTTTAATTCATCATTTTCTCATGCATTCATTCACTCATTCATTCATTATTTGGTGATGTCCACTCTGTCAGATCCTGGACCATGCACCCATGATAGAGAGATGAATATGCTACAACTTTTATGTTGACAGAGCTCCCCTATCTGAACGGTTTAGAAAATTCCCATTTCCTTTAGAGTTAAACTCCATGAAAGAGTTGTCTGTACTACTTACTATCATCAATTCTCTTCTTCCCAGTCTCTCCTTTTGAACTTTTTTAAAAGGTAGACCAATGATTAAAAAAAATATTTTTTTTGTTGATTTCAGAGAGGAAGGAAGAGAGAGAAAGACGGATAGAAACATCAATGATGAGAATCATTGACTGCCTGCCTCCTGCACGCCCCACATTTGGGATAGAACCCCCAACCCAGGCATGTGCTCTGACTGGGAATCAAATGATGAACTCTTGGTTCAGAGATTAATGCTCAACCACTGAGCTACACCAATGATTATAATGTAAGAGTTTAAAAAAGTTCAACCAATATCACTTCAGATTCCACACTGCAACTAATCTTGTTTTATTTAAAAACTGAGATATATAGTTCTAAAACATTTTTATCATCTCTAAAAGGTCATGAGGTTATTACAAAACACAAATATATAATGTGTTCTATAAGCTAGAAAGTACTAAATACATCTAAAAAACTTTTTTGTAGGTTTTACTCAGTAGAACCCTTTTTGGTTAAGGATGTGAAGTAGGATACATACCAGTGATCCTTGGGTCTCCATCCCACGTCTTGCTTGCCTTTCTTCTTTGAAGTGTATCACACTCTCCAAAGGGGAGACAGCAACTTTTACTTGCCCCTGGCACTCTCCACTGAAGTCTGTGATGTTGTACCAGCCACAGACAAACTGGAAGCCAGAGAGAAGCGGGGAGAGGTCCACTGAGGCAAAGCCAATCACCCTCTCTTCATCTATGGGAGAAAGAGAAGAGCTGGGCAGCGTGACTAAGCATGTCTTGCAACTGAGATTAGAGGCTGCACACGGAGAGACTGATTTAGGGGACTGGGAGGTTTAGTGGTTCCAAAATCAACAGAAAAGACAGATAATGAGGATGAGACAGACAACCACAGCCTGCTTTCACTATTATGGATTAAGTAGAGGCCCAGTGCATTTTGTGCACTGGTGGGGTCCCTTGGCATGGCCTGCATCCTCTTGTAACCTGTGACCCCTTGGGGGGTGTTGGAGAGCCAGTTTTGGCCCAATTATCACAGGCCACGTCAAGGGATCCCACCAGTGCAAGAATCTGTGTACCGGGCCTCTATTATGCATATAAGATCTATGGTTAATCTCTTACTGTCCTCCCCTCCCCCTTTGCTCTGAGATTCAGCAGTCTGTTCCATGTTTCCATGCCTGTGCCTTGAGCATTTGCTTCTTGGTAGTCAGTGTATATTATTATAGCTACCAGTTGAATGGATGTCCTCCTAAGCACATTAGGCTTTTAAACATATAGACTAGAGGTCTGATGCATGAAATTCATCAGTAGGCCTTCCTTCCCCTGGCTGCCAGCACCAGCTTCCCTCTGGCACCTGGGACCCAGGCTTCCCTGTGGCCACTGGCAGGCACCCAGGAGCCAGGTTTCCCTTGCAGACCTGCTTTCACCTGGAAGAACAGAAGGATATCTGGAAGGATGTCCAATCTAATTAGCATATTATGCTTGCTTTTATTATTATAGATTCCCTTTTTGTATGGCAGGGAAAAGCTGGCAGGGTTGAGATGTGTCCTCTTGATACAGACAACTGGAGAGCACTCTTTTTTATTTTTATTTTTGGAGAGCACTCTTAAATATAAGAAACTTGTTCTTGTCCCTAGCTTATTGTGTCTTAGTGATTTTCCTCAAGGGACTGGGTCTTGAAAGAAAGCATTTGAAAGACCATCACCCCTGGAATTTTGAGGAATTTATTTGCATTTTCCCACTTATATTTACATGTATTTTCAAAAATTTTGATAACATATTTAGTTAAAAAATCACAAAGGAAAGATAAATAATGCCCTAGAAAATCAGCATAGGGTGCAAAATGAGCTTAGACTATGTCTCCTAAGGGGGCTGCCCTTAATGACTGAGAAGATCCCTTTGTTGGCCACATAGTTTGTAAACAGAAGAGCCAAGATTTGAATCTAGGTCTGTATAAGATCAAAGGTTTATTCTTTTTTTCCTGATAAGTACTGAATTAATAAGGTGAGCATTGGTCTGCTTTACATTCTCTGGAATATATCAGAGAGAAGAGAAGAATAGAAAGCAAGCCAGGAGTGTGGAGCCTAACTAAATGAAGCGGAATTCCTAGTGTTTATTCAGAGAAAACCTATTTATGATCAGCTCAGCTGCATTTATGAGTTTGGGCAGGGATGGGGACATAAGTGAATCTGAGGAAGCAGCATGGGAGGAACCATATAAACCAGACACACAGCATCACTTCCAAAGAGGAGCACAGGAGAAGACAGGTAAGCTGATTTCCTTTTACCCTGACTATTCTCAGGTCTTTATTAGGCTTTGGGGTTAGCTCTAAAAACTTGCCACTAACAAACAAAAACTGTGATGTTGTGGATGACTCAAATCAACCAAAAGTTTGAAATCAGACCCTAGCAGGAATCTTACAGCAACTAGGTATACAGGAAGGATTTAGTGAGACAAAATTTTCTAAGTATAGGAATTGTGAGGTAGTTGGATGTTCCCACCACCTCCTTTTGAGTCATCCAATCTTATTAGCGTGGTGAAATACAAATGGTGAAAGATATATAGCTAGTCAAATATATATTTGGGTTCAAATCCTGGATCTATCAATTAATAGGTATATAACCTTAGCTAAACCACTAAACTTCCTTGGGCTTTCACATGTATAATTATATTTTTACCTTGCAGGATAACAAAATATTTGTAAAGCTCTTAGCATATTGCTATTCACTAATAAAAAATTAAATAATATTTACTAAGTATCAGGCATTCACTTAGTTCTCCCAAAAACCTATGAGGTAGGTACTATTATCATCATTATTTTAGGAAACTGAAGCATAGAGAAATTCAAGTCATTCACCCAAGGTCGTACTACTTTGTAAGCGCAGAACTGGTATTTAAATTTAAAGAGTGTGGCTTCAGAGTCTGTGCTCTTAACTCTGTTGTATTATGCCTCACTAAGCATGTGGTCAAACAACATGATCTGCTTTGTAAGGATTTAAATTACAGGGTATTCCGTGGGATTCACTTCTAACACATTTGTGGGTACTCAGCATCACCAGTTCTGTTTCATTTGGTTAAAAAAAGAAAAGGACTAGCAAACTGTCAATTGTGTGTGAGCTCATTTTCACAACCAGAGTTTACAGAATAAAGTACATACCTCCTTTATGCCAAACTTTGAAGACCAGAGTTTGTTGTGGGTCCAAAAGAAGCTCTTTTGATAGCCTATTAAAAAAAACAACCACAATAAATGAACTGTGTAGGATGCTTCTGTGGTATAAAGCTTAGGTTTGAAGAATATCTTGTAGTTTGCAAAGCACTTTCATTTTACCTTCAATGTCATCTTCTAGGAAATATTTTTATTTTCACAGTTAAAAGGAGATGGAAAGTCGGAGAGATGAAGTAACTCGCCAAGACTTGAAAACAGGCTCCCCTGATACAGTGGCTTCCCATTCACACTTAAACTCTGTTTTTTTAAGATAAGGGAGGAAGTGAGGAAAGGGAACCCCTCAACACATAATGAACAGTTTTGTTGCAGCGGGTAAGAATACTTCTTGTGCCATGGGAATGGGGAAATGGTGAGAAGCAAAAAAGAGGGGGAAAAAGAACATTTATTGAGTACCTTTTTTGGGCCAGGCATAGCATCAAATGTTTTATATACATGTAATCTGCACATAAACCTATGACATGGGCATTATTATCCCTATTTTATAGATGATGAAACTGGGCTCAGAGAGATGAGTGATTTGTTCAAGATGACATAAAAGTCAGCAAGTGGGAGAGCTGGGATTTGAACCCTTGTTTGCCTGACTCCAAAGCCACTCTGTGCAGAAGGGTAAGGCACCAAAATAGGAAGGCGCCCAACTTTCACACCAGGTAAAGAAGCTGATGTGGAATTCTTTAATGTTTTATACGACATAAATTACACAGTTTTAAATTACCAAGATGTGGAAAGTTCTAAACCAGGTATCACTGCTTCAGGTGAGCAAGACTGGAGAACCAAGAGATTTAATTTTCTTATCCAGAGACCACTAGGGAATTGAATGAGAGGCACTGTGCTAAAGTGAAACAAATACTGTGTTAGAGTTTTGAATTCTAGCTTGGAGTCAAAATTCTTACCTTTGAATTCCAGTTCCACTACTGTCACCTGAGTGACCGAGTCTGGTTTATTTTGGGACAATAAATCAATTAAATGGGATAATAATATCTACCTACTGGTTGCTAGGAGGATCAAATGAAACAATTTTGTGATAAAGAAATAAAAAAAAAAGTACCATTATTTATTTTTCTTCTAATCTTGCCTACAGATTATGTAACCTCCCTGTGCCAGTCTGTACAACTGTAATAGGATTGACATAACTCAGCCTCCAATTTGTTGAGCCCTCCATAAGAGATCTGTTGTGTACCTAATATGTACCATGAGGTAAGTTTCCTAAGTGTCATCTAATTTGGACCTCACAATAACCCTGTGATTTATACCATTTGACAGATTGAGGGATTAAAGGTTCAGAGATGTGATGTAACTTGTTCACATAGTAAATGACAGAGATGGGGCTGAAGGCCACCTCTCTCTAGTTCTAAAACCTAGCCTCTTCCCACTGCACCAGAAATCTTTTCCAAATATGTACAATCCTTAGTCTTTTCTGAGATTTGTTCTCTCGGCCTTCTTCATTTAGATACATTCTTTCATACTTAGCTGAGATATCTTGTTTAAGAACCTTTCCTGAACGTTTAGCTATTACCTTCTAAGAATATAGAGTTGAGAGCAGCATATGCCACTCTGTGTAATTTTTAAATTTATCTTAATCATCTGAAATGCCCTGCTTTGTTCTAGGTACTGGGAGTTAAAGGGATAATTTACAATCCTCACTGAATAAAAAACACAACAAGGCCAAGACTGGTTAGGCTCAGTGGATAGAGCGTCGGCCTGTGGCCTGGTGGGGTCAAGGACATGTACCTTGGTTGCAGGCACATCCCCAGTAGGGGGCGTGCAGGAGGCAGCTGATAAATGTTTCTTATCGATGTTTCTGATTCTCTATCCTTCTCCCTTCCTCTCTGTAAAAAACCAATAAAATACATTAAACAAACAAACAAACAATAAACTTTTAAACCATTGCTAGCTATGAATTTATTTTTCCCTATTGTTTCTTTTCTTTTTCAATTGTAGTTTACATTCAATATTATTTTGTATTAGTTTCAGGTACACAGCATAGAGATTAGAAAAATCACATACTTTACAAAGTGACCCCTTGATATTTCAAGTACTCACCTGATACCATACATAAATATTAGAGCATTATTGACTATATTTCCTATGATATACTTTACACCCATGACTATTTTATAACTACTAATTTGTTCTTTTTAATCCCTTCATCTTTTACTACCTGTGAATGTAAAAGCATTAGTATTAAATAATTGCTTGATAAGAAAAGCATTTCCCAGGTCTGCTAACAATTACTGTATTTGTTACATTCCTTGCTCTGAGTGTGTCTCCTGGAACAAAACCAGATTCTAGAGCTTAAGGGAACATTATAAAATACAAACCTCGACTGCTGTTGAAAATTCCAGATGGGGGAATCTGTATTTTTAACCACTGGGGTGTAGACAGGAGATGGCTCATCAGCTGTTGCAAAGGATACACAACAACTGGGTATTGATACCTTCCGCTCTGTCAAGGGGCTCCCTGAAATAGAACAGAATATAGTGATTGTACTTTAGGGTACCAGAAAGAATTTGTTGGAAGCATTCCATTATACAGATACAAGAGCAGGACTATTCCAGCCGTCTTATACCTTTGGGTCTTTGCTTGAGCTATTCCCTGTATCTGAAATGTTTTCAGTGTCTTTTCTGCTATTAAAACTGTCCTATCAAGGCTTAGTTCATAAATATTCCCAGACAAAAAATGACTTCTCCCATCTCCTTGTATTTTATGGAATGATAGAAAATATGTGACTGAGAGGCAAAAGATAGAACTGCAAAAAGCCATAGACTTAAGAGTCAGGTTATCAATTATTAGCTTTGTCATATATATTCTGTGTGACCTTGAGCAAAGGCCTATCTAGGCCACAGCTTGCTCAAATAGGACATATGATACACATATCCTAAGATGTTCAAAATAAATAATAGTAGATAACACTTATAGTATATCACTATGTGCCAGGTACTGTTCTAATACATGTATATATATATATATTGACTCCTTTAATCTTTACAAAAACATTTTGAGATAGGTATTATTATTATTCCCATTAAACAGACAAAAAAACTGGGGTACAGGAGATTAAACATTTATTAAGTGGTCACACATTTATTATACAGTAGAACTCAAGCATTCTGGCTTTAGAGTCGAAGCTTCCAGCCATCAAATATAATGACTCCACTACAGAATTGACAAATATAAAACACAGTACTATGCTAGAAATTTTTAGGTTTCCAACATAAGACACTCAATCATTTGTTCTCTTTTAAAACAAATGCAAATGAAGATGGCTAATGATACTAGATAGTCTAACTTAGCTGTTCAACTTTAAATTAACGAAAATTAAATAAGATTAAAAATTTAATTCTTCAGTTGCACTAACCATACTTCAAGTGCTCAACAGTCACATGTAGCTAGTGATTACCACACTGGGCAGTAGAGATATAGAACATTTCAATTAAGGTACAAAGTTCTTTTGACAATGATAAATAAGAGTGACTCTATATAATGTAGACTCTATGTACTCCATAAGATCCCTCTTAGCTCTAAAACACTATGAATCTCAGGATTACAAATATAGGGAAGAGAAGAAAAGAGAAAAAGAGTAAGAAAATAAGTATGTTTTAAACAATATTTATGTGATCCAGAAGTACAAATTCTGTATGTGGATTCTAAGCAATTTGTCTTCTATCTGTCTAGCTCAAGGTTTCCCCAAACGGATACTTTCACTTCACCTTATAGGTGAAGTTAATCTTTGAGGCACCATCCTGTTCCTCTATCTGGCTTTTCCTTTCTGTGACTACTCTTCCAAAGACCCAGGCTATCCTGTGACAGAAAGCAATCTAATAAACAAGCCATGGTCAGGAATTGCTGATTTTACTCTCCTTCACTGGCAGTATAACATTTAATAAGTAGCCATTAAAAGGGCTTAACCACCATCTACTCTCAGAAGCCTCTCAACACTGTAGGCAGAGTCATGGAACTTTATACCCTCGGTTAGATTTCTCCAACTTCAGTTTTCTTTTAGGGAAAGAGAAATATCTGCCACTTAGATGTATTTTCCTCAACCAAAAGAGTTTCCATTAGAATCGACCAATTCTTTTCAAACTTTTCCACCAAGGTAACAATAATCCAGAGAAAAGTAAACACTAAACTCTATAAACACTAAACTCTATAAAGCATACAGGTTTCTGTTGCCTTTAAAGAGCAACAATAAGCATTTCTACTAGGAGGCTTGTACTTAACCTAAAAACCCATGAGGCTTTTAAGCTATCTTCCATAATATAGCCCTACTAGAGGCTTGGTGCACAAGATTCATGCACTGGGGGATGGGGTGCCTCAGCCCGGCCTGTGCCCTTTCATAGCCCAGGAGCCCTCAGGGGCAGGAGGTGACCCGGGAATCAGGGAAGGCAGTGCCACCATCACACCTCTGCTGCTGCCACTGCCGGCAGTACAAACCTTGGCTGGCCCTGGTTACCTAAGCCTTGGGTGGCCCTGGGCAGTTGGGCAAGCTGACATCCAAGGGTTGCCTGTGCCTCGGGCTGGCCTTGGGTGGTTGGGGGGCTGAGAGGACTGGGGGACTCCAGAGGCAGATGCGCAGAGCAGCTGGACCCACCTGGGTGTGGGCCTGGTCATGTCGCGCATCTACCGCCCTGGTGGGGCTGAGGGGACTGGGCATCGCCATCTTGTGGCTGTGGGCACTGCCATCTTTGAGGGCGTGACAATCAATTAGCATATTCCCACCTTATTGGCTATGGGCACTGCCATCTTTGTGAGGGTGTGATGGTCTATTAGCATATTCCATCTTTATTAGATAGGATAGGATGGTAACTAAGGAAAAGTATTTAAGCTGATACTCAGGTTTCTGGACTGGGATATTTATGATATGCAAAATTAGGATAGCTGACAAGGTCCATTTATGTTTGGAAAGGCTTTCAGTTTGCTTAAGCTTTAGGCTTGAAAAATATAATAATTATTGATTAAGATGGTTAGCAGTTCTTGCAGATGCTATCATGATTTGAAAGATCTGTGAAGATATAACCACAGCCTGAGGAGTAAGATACATGTTTCTGGGTGAGTAGAACATACCTTTTAAGCTTAAGTGCATTGCTCTTTCTACCAGGATACTGACTGCAAAAGTTCCATCCAATTCAGCAGGACCCTCCTGGGCTGGGCTGACTTCAGCTGTGGTCCTGTTGCAAGGACTCTGGATACAGGTAGTAGGCTTATGGTGGTCAGGTGGTACAGAGAGTTGGATCTCATCCTTCATTCTGGGGAGTTGCTCAGACTCACTGTGGCTGCTGCAGTCCATGGAGTCCAGCTCATGAGTGGGCCCAGGGTGTGGGGAGAGAGAGGAAAGAACCACATGAACTCGCAAGGCTGCTCCTGAGAGATTGGAAGCTTTTCGTCCAAATAGAGGATATACACCTACAAAAGAATACAGGAGAATAAGCCTAAGCAAGCAGGAATCAATAACCGTGGAAGAGATGCTCAAAGAGGGTGCTTGTGGTCCCTCTTCCCTTTTGTAGACCTACAGGTCCCAACACACCAATTTGCAAAAACACCTGTGAAGTTAGTATACATTGTGAAAATTTTTAACTTCCGCAACACTCTCCATACCCCTTATCACGCACTATCTCCAATAATGGAAAGTAGTCAAAGCTTAGATTTGAAGCCAAAGCCAAATGACTGCAGTCAGAGCTGTTGTGGAAGGGATTCATGTGCTGAGGGGCAACTAGGCTTCAATGACTTCTGAAGCCACTTAAAAGTCTAAGATTTTTATGAATCAGGAGCGGCCTGTCTTCTTTTCCACATGTCCCACTGTCTCTTGTTCTTAGGGCTTCTCATCAGGAAGCTGCCCTGATACTCAATTTAGCCTGTTCACTAATTAAATATGTTTTGGCAGTAGACCTGGAGACCATTTGGAAGGGAAGTAGGAGGTGGTGGCAGAGGCAAGAAAGTAAGAAATTAGTATTTGTTGACTATTTTTTCGTGTGCCAGAGTCTCACAGGGATTAAGTACCCTGAAAAGATGACTTTTTTCAATAAGTGGCAGATTTAAATCAGGGATATGAGCTTATTGGCTGTCTGGATATTCAATGGGATTTTATTTATAAAGCATAAGGCACTAATATTTCTTTCAAAAGCCCAAAATTTGCTTTAGTAGACTCATATCAATTCAGGAAAATAGTTAACTGATTTTCAGATAGCATAAAATGGAACCTTTCCTGCCCTGACTAATGTGGCTCAGTTTCCGGTTGATTCCTGGTCAGGACACATACCTGACACTCTCACATCGAGGTTTCTTTCTCCCCCCATTCTCTCTTCAAAAATCAATGAAACATCTTTATGGGGGAAAAAAAAAGACGGCACCTTTCCTGTCTTTTTCTATTAAGGGAAATAATAACCTTACATATATATGAGAAGGATTAAGAATTTGTAAAAAATCTAGTCTGATCTTCTCCATTCATTATGCACTAGAGTTGTTATACTTATTTTTTCTAGTATGCAGTTACATCACTCTTCTATTCAGAACCCATTATAGATTTCCATAGCTCTCCAAACTCTTCTGCTTAGAAGAGGCCTTCAGCATAGTATTCTTGTCCACCTCTCTAGTTTCATTTCCCATCATTTCTCAACCTGTGTATCCTATAATTCAGCAGCACCAAATTACTTATAGTGCCTAAAATGTATCAGACTGCTTCATGCTTCCGTGTCTCCACACACACCCTTTTAAAATCCCCTTGTTTCCCACATTTCTTGGCTTATTCCTAAATCCTTTGAAACTTGGGTCTTTTTCTCTGAGATGTTGTCCTTGAAATAAAGAGATGCTGAACTCCTGTGCTCCCTTAGTTTGTATGCTTCACTGTAATTGTTTATTTACTACTCTATTGAAGTCAGAATTATTTCCTACCCATCTTTGAGTTCCCAGGGCCAAGTACATGTATCATGTATTGAACAAATGTTTGAAAGAAAAGTACCCAGCACATAATGCCACTTGTAAAAATGTTACCTTTTTACTTTCTGCCTGTGAACCAATGTATTACTATATTGATTTTCTTTATGATTTAAAATATGTTGACCAGAAAGAAAGGATATCATAATTTCATTAGCAGGTATGTTTTTCAGTGTAATTAAAAAACTAGGATTCTAGATTATCATATAGGTTCTTACATAAGCAGTTAAAGATAGTCCCTTAAATTTACTCATTACTTCATACATATTGAGTGCTTACAATGTTGTAGGCAGTATGTTAGGTGCAAAAATCTGATGCATTTGGATGTACTCTATAATTACTAAGTTCAGAGCCAGTTCTTAGAGCTATAGTGATTCATGAAGGTAGACTGTCAGTAGATAATGCTCTTTTTAAAGCAGCCAGCAAACCTCTTTTTGGAATCTCTTTAGTTATGAGAAGCATCACTAACTTACTATTAATCTTCAGCACACAATAATGGAAAGAACACTTCCTATGATCCTGGGCAGTTACCCAACCTCTGTGAGCCTCCATTTTCATGACTATAAAATGGGTCTAATATTTGACCCATTTGCTGGATCAAATAAAATGTCTGAGAGGGTATCTCACCTAGTGCTTGTCATAGAGCAGGTACTCAAACAACAAGAGCTGAGGCTGGTTCTTAACTTACCACTGACAGTTAGTGTCCTTGCTGTCCTCTCCCCAAGTCTGGACAGGTCCACATAGGCTGAGCCAATCCAACTGTCCGTATTGTGGGGCCTCTCCAAATTTTCATTGCCATAAGCCCGCCACACTTGGATCTCTAATCTCTCTTCCCTAAAGTACCAAAGCAGTGACGGACCCCTAAAAATTTCTGCTTTTTTGGATGCCTTAAAAGTAACTATGACCTGCTTTTGGTTTGTAGATTCCTTAGGTTTCTTGAGAGGAGTCCAAAAGCATTCATGATCATACAGCTTGTAGCGGAGGTAGCAATAAGTGCTCTTATGAATGTGCTTCTGGCCAGCAAGCAGCACACAATGAAGGGGCAGCCAGAGCCTGGGTGTGGAGATGGTGATAGTGGCTGGCTCCTCTTCATCCATCTTGACAAGATCCTTCAGGTTATTCTCAAAGCTCCAGCCCAATAGTTCAGCAGCTTCCAACACCCGTTCTCTGTCTCCAGGATGGGTGAAAGAAACTGAAAGCTCCAGACCACCCACAATCTTCTGCATCAACTCCAAGCCATGAGGCATGACCCCATCTTCTGGTAAAACAATAGGATACCATCCTGTGATCCCTTATGGGAGAAAACATTTTCAATTATTGTCTTAAAAGTAAAAAAACTTACCAATTATCCACCCAAGAGCTACCATCACTCTAGCTCAAAATTGAACAGAAAACATATTGAACAGAGACCTGTCCAAGTTGTTATAGCTATCCACTGAGCCAAACCCGTCAGGGCTGATTATATGAAGTTTTATTGGAACACATAATGCCCAATATTTACATATTGTGTATGGCCACTTTCCACAACATCAACGTAGCTAAGCAGCTGAAACAGATCATATGGCCCAAAGTCTAAAATATTTATTCTGGCCTTTTGCAAAATAAGTTTACCAGCCCTGACTTACATGGCCAATGACCATTACATAATATTTTGTTTATGTACCATATTATCTTTCTGAAATATGAAAAATTCTAAATTCAGAAACAAATATGGCCTTAAGGGTTTCGGATAGATACTGTGAATTATAGTAGGTGGAATGTAGACTGTGGAACCAGTTAGACCTGGTTTCAAATACTGGCTCTCCCACTTGGTAGCTATAACAACTTGGACAGGTCTCTGGGTTTCCATTTTCTCTTCTACAAAACAGGGATTCTTATCCCAGTTAATCCTCAGAATTTCACAGGATTATCAGGAGAATGAAATGAAGTAATATATATATATATATAAAACTAGGAGAATTTCTGACACGTAGTAAATACTCAATAGAGAAGTTGTTATTATTTTGAATCTAATTCCTGGTCCTTGGTATATGTTTACTAAGTGGCAGTTCCCTTGGTAGAAAATCTGGAACTAGACCTCACATATCCTGATTGCTTGTCCCTTGCCTTTTTCATTATACTATCCTATAGCCTATATAATAAAAGACGTATGGTCTTAGTTTTAGTAACTTTTCCCTTCTGGTTATTAATTTCCCCACAACCTAGTGGTTCTTAACATTTTTGGGTTACAGATCCCCTTGGCTGTTACTCCCAGAAAATCACACATATGCACATACACACAAAATTTCACACCATCTCAGCAATTAAGAACTGCTAGATTAGATGGTTCCTTTTGCTCTGTGATTCAATAATTGAGATTATTGGCAGGAGGAAAGAAAATAGAACATTCAGTTTAGAATAACTCTGAAAACAAAGACAAAGATATGTTCCAAACTGTCTAAAGGTTTATTTCCAAGGGGTTAAATCTAATTTGTAAGTATGAAATTTCCCAGATGGTGCCTTTTGCCTGACAAACTCTGTAGTGAGTTTCAGAAGGAGAGAAACTGAGGTTTTCTATGTGCCAAGATCCTTTAAATGTATAATTTCATTGAATGGTTCAATAATCCTGCAAAGTTGATCTTATTATTTCCAATTTTCAGATGAGGAAACTTGTGATCTAGATAAAGGGATTTTTTCTAGATCACAAACAGTAAGTGACAGAAGTGAGAGTTAAACTATTATTAAGTTGTACAGACTTCTCTCTGCCAGGCACACAAGTGCCTGCTTATTAGAGTATTGCTCAGGGAGCTGTGTGACAGAATTTTGGAAACTAGATTACATAACCCTAGGGAGGAAAATGGAGAAGAGAAGGAAAACATTTACTGAGTGCTCATTATGTGTCAATATTATCCTATTTAATCAATTCCTACCTATAGACTGTCTCTATCCATGAGCTAAGAAAACTGGGGCCCAGAGGACAAGGTCACTTTTTCAAGGTCACCAGGCTAGTAATAAGTAGGACAGGACCACTAATTCCAAACTGCCTTAGTGATTATATCTTCACCTCATGTCTGTATTCCTTTTTCATTGAAAGAAGATAATTTAGAGAAAAAAAAAGGGGAAAATCTGGATTTGATTTCCAGTACTGCCACTCACTGGCTGTGTGGCTTTTGCAAATCACCTCTGTGAGCCTAAGTTTTCTCTCATCTGTCAAATGAAAATAATAAGGTCCTGTGTCCCTGCCAGTCTTAAACAAGATTTAAGAAAGTATTTTACCAAGTACTATATAATGTAATAGATATCACCATGTTTATTATTAGTAGTATCATTATCATTATCTTTTCTAGAGGAAGATGTTATGAGCTTCTTTGTTTTATTAGAAAAGTACAACATTTTGAGCTTCTTTATTAGAAAAATTTGAAATGATTAGGAGAAAACCTAAAATGCCTTTTCTTTTTTGTTAATTCTCACCTAAGGATATTTTTTCCCTTTTTTTTTTTTTAGAGAGAGTTGGAAGTGAAGGAAGGAGGAAGGGAGAAACAGAGGAAAAGAAAAGGAGAGAGAGAGACAGAGAGACATTGATGTGTGAGAGACACATTGCTTGGTTTCCTCCTGCACATGGCTGGGGACTGAATCTGCAACCTGGGTACATTCCTTTGAGAAGGAATCAAACCTGTGACTCTTTGGTACATAGGCCTATGCTCTAACCATTGAGAAATAGTAGCCAGTGCTTAAAATGCTTTTGAGAAAACTTTTGAGGTACTTGGGAGAATTCAGAAGCATGTGTTACAGGGTCATATTTTCCTTTGCATATTTTATGGCAGCTAGACAAGATGGTTTCTTACAGGGAAGTGAATGGGAAAAGGTAGGATTAGAAAGTGATAATCTAGTATCCTTACCAGATCTCTTGAGTAGCAATTCTTTTGTTGGAACCTTTACTACTCCAAGCAGATACTTTTTTAATGACTGAATACTGGTTATATCACTGGCTGTCAAATCAAACAAAAAAGATAAATTATTTGGTGGTCTACTGACCAAAGAGTTTTTATTTACACTATAGTCATATAACCCTTCATTTACTCACTAAATCTTAGTGTTACTAGATGCATTAGAGATCATCTTGCTCCAATCAAATGCCCTTTATATTGTTTTAAATTAGTCATTTATGGATGAGTATGTGTGTAATTCTAAATAATTTTATTTTGAAAAAATTCAGGCATACAGAAAGTTGTTAAGAATATTACAATGACATTCACCTAGATTTACCCACTAATACCCTGACACATTTATCTTTCTCTATATTCTCTCTCACACACACAGTCAATATATATTCTACTTATTTTCATTATACCCTTCAGAAGTTAAGTTGCAGAGAATATAACCCCTCCTCCCTAAATACTTTAGCATGTACCTTCTAAGAAAGATATATCATTCAAAACAAAGTCCCTTTTAATTATGATTGTGATGAGCTATTTGGTGCTCACCTGACTTGGTATCTTCATGATAGATGGCAAAAGTGACCTCTGCAAACTCCAACAGCTCTGCCAGGAAACTGGCCTCTCCACTGCAATGCTGAGTTACTAAGTTACATGAAAACTCTGTGTGATGGGAAAACTCAGGGCAGAAGGTACAGGCCACAGGGCGGGTTTGGCGCTGTTCTTCCTTGGGCAGGAAGGAGAGATGAATGGTGACAAAGGCATTGACCCCTACTGAGGCACTAAACTGTAGAGAGGGTTCCTGCTCAGCCAAAGCCCTGTAGAGGAAAAGAGTGAGCAGGAGAAGAAATAAATATAAAAAATCAGCTTGCCTGCTCAGAAAACATCTCCACCATTTCTATGAGGCCAAGAACATTAAGTGACCGTATTTCCTATCTAGGCTTTTGGCAGTGACAGTGTGCTTTCTTAGTAATCTGGGTTCAGAGTGTATGTGTGTGGGGGTGGGAAGAGACAGCAGTCATCTGTGCACACCAGAGTGACACTTCACAGACACTTCATTGTTTGGCCTATGTCCTTTAGCCAAAGGCTACCAGGATCCAACTACAACTGAACAAGTTGGATTTACTGCTCACTGTAATAGGGAGAACTGCACACTGTGGGAATCATGGGGCACCTTTATAAGAAGTCTCAGAAAGGACTTATAGCACTGGCCTCGTGTTAAGTGATTTGAAGGAATGTGTGTTTAAGGAAGTGGAGCTTTGCTTTGGATTGGTATTCTTTTTTTTTTAATCCTCATCCGAAGATATCTGTTTCACTGATTTTTACAGAGAGTGTGAGGGAGGAAGAGAGAGAGGGATGGGGGGAAGAGAGGGAGACAGAAAAAGAGAGAGGGATGGAGGGAAGAAAGGGAGAGATATGGATTGGTTGCCTCCCATGCGCTCTAACCACTTCAGAGCACCTGCTACCTGGATACCAGAGTGAAGATTCAAAGGAGGAATAATTTTAGAGCACCAATAATTCCTCTCTTCAATAAGAGTCAATGTAAAACTTATTTCTGATTTTACTATATTCTACTAGCTAATAAATGTAGCATTAATTATCTATACAAATGGAAATAATCACAAAAACCTACACATTGGTATAGAAGTTGGTAGTTTAATGTTGACTGTCATCCCAATAGATTTAATTTTTTAAAAAGATGGTTGTTTATAAAATGACTTATTTGTTCATTTTTACACTAATCTTTATAAAATCGGAGGGGTGTTTATAAGTTTTATTTTCAGATGAAGAAACTGACCTTTAGAGAGAAAAATAAACTAGCCCAATATCATTCACAGCTAGTGGGAGATAGAACTAGAAGCCAATGGATACAATTTCTAGTGGAGTTCTGTTTCCATTATACTATGCTTTGCCTCATATCCTGTGGCACTCTCCCAACCTATCAGAAGAATGTAGTGTTAGGAATAGCCTGGCTTCTTGCCTTTTTCCTTACCAAAGTTATTAAATAGGCCAAATGTAGAACTTACAACAAACTGTCATCCAATCTGATTTTCCCTATGAGTCCCCAGCGAAGGGGACTACTGAGTTTCTTGTCTTTTATTGAGTGTCTCTGAGATCTACTGAGTATCTATCTAATTCCTAGTGATTCTTTGCCAATTAGTTAATTTAACACCATATTTAAGAATTCTGACCTTAGCTGGATCTTACACAGAATAGGTACTTTAGACACACAAGTTCCATGACTTTGGAAATGTTCTGGTCAAAATTATTTGACCAGAATAATTTTCAGTCCTCTTCATTATTTTGGTAAACCCTACTTTCCCCCCAAGATTCAGATTAAAATATGTTGAAGGGTCTTGAATGCCAAGTAAGTACATTGGACCTTATCCTGCGAACCAGTAGTCCTTAAAATAGATTGTATATAACCTACAGAGTTCATAGGGTAAACTATATGGGCATAGGAAAAAATGTTAAAACTTCTATTTTTGTTATCTGATACATAAAAATTTCACTACTCTGATATATTTTATAATGTATTTATATATTGATATAGTACACACAGATAATTTATACATAGTAAATATATACATATTCAAAGGGTATACTAAATTTTATCTTTTCCATTAGCAGGAATACATAATTCAAATTAGGAGACCACTGCTACTGACAATGGGAAACCATCAGAAGTTTTAATGTAAGTGACATGATTAAAAAACTGCCATTGTATCACTGACTAACACTAAATGTTCTAAGGCAATTATTGAAAAAGTCTATTAGAGTTTAGTGAGGAAAAATATTAATTATACTGAACATTTTACTAGCTGTTTCAGTATCTGATCTCACATGGGCAATAATTCAATTAGCTATTTAGAGATCATGAAGTTAAAGGCAAACAATTTGATTTTAGGTTACAAGGAAGAAGTTAAGGAACACTAGCTTCTTCTTTCTTGAACTCATGTCCAAAATGAACTAGTCTGCAGCAGTATGACTAGTTGCCTTTCTTACCGAGTACCAGTTATGTGCTTGGACTATGCTTTGTGGTGGCTGGGGGACAGAGAGGACTTCAGGCAGTGTCTATGACTAGAGGAGCTCACAAGTCTAGTGGGGGAAAACTCATGTATATAAATAACTTAAACAGAGTGATATGTGCTGCCACCACGGTGCTAATAGACAAAGTGCCAATTCTGTCTACATGTTGGAGACATAAAGGAAGACTGCAAAATCTTAAAAGAAAATATTGTTTAGTGGATGAAAGGAAGAATATTCAAGGTAGAGAGAAGCATGAGCAAAGACCTGAAGAAGGCAAAAAGGGCCAAGCTGCTTATATATAGAAAAGGTGTTCCAGGCAGAGAAAACAGCAAGACAAAGGCCCTAAGAGGAAAATGAGCTTGGTGTGTTCAGAAGCAATTAAGAGGGCCAGAGTGGAATCAGCAGGGGAAGACTAGCAAAAAGAGATGGAGTCAGAACAGGTGGAGCCTTAATACCATTTTAAGAAGTCTAGCTTTTACTTGGAATGATATGGAAAGTCATTGGTAGGTTTCAAATAGAGATGTGTCTAATAAAAATAAATATATAGAGATGTGTCCATATCTGACTTAAGTTTTCACGGGATAACTGGCTTCTGTATTGGGAAGCAACTTGAAGGCGAACAAGCTAGAAAAATGAAAGCTGGTATTCTGAGACAGAACATGAGATAACAGAAGAGTTGCAATGACTGGTCCTGGCATGTTTTGAGAGTGTAGCGTAGGACCGTCGATATTAAATGCTTAAATAGGGTTGAGGATAAAGTTGTTGGACAAGGTTAAGAAACTACATTGCTGACAACAGTTAAAAAATAGCAGTTTGCAAATATTTATTCACTTATATTCTTATATGCTTTCTTATTAAAAAAAAAAAAGGAGAGTTGTGGTTAATGAGTGAAAATTGTACACAAGAAAGTTTGTGTATCCGAGCACTGTAAATTACTGCAGTGGAAAAATGTTTGAGAATTGCTTTTTAAGGGAACTTACTTGGCTGCTGCTTGCAGACCACAGGCTCTGATAATCTGGACTGAGATAGAGACTGCTCGGCCAGCAAGAGCTCCCTCTGCTGTCCTTGGAGTACTCCTGTACCTCAGGCCCACATCTAGTAAACCTGAAGAGTCAGGAAAAAAGGAAAACAAAATAAAAAGGTGGGTTGGAAGAATCTCTGTTCTATCAAGCCCCAAATCCTGGTTAGGAAGGAAGGAAGAGAATAAACACTATAATCCTAATGAACAGTAACAGTCCTTAGCAGTGAGATAATCTGTCCATGGTCAGAATCACATTATATTATTGTACTGTACGATTAATAAAGATAGCATGGTTGTGTGGTGTTGACCTATGAACCAGGAGGTCATGATTCAATTCCTGGTCAGAGCACATGTCCGAGTTGTGGGCTCTAACCCTGTGGGGCATGCAGGAGGCAGCCAATCAATGACTCTCTCTCAACATTGATGTTTTTACCTCTTTCTCTCCCTCCCTTCCTCTCTGAAGTAAAAAAAAAAAAAATGTATTTAAAAAACACACATTAATAATAGTTACTTTTTATGCTTTATATTCAAGATTCTATGGCTCAGAGATTCAATTGTCTGCCAAGATTATATAACTATCAGAGGCAGAACTTATTTCCAGGTTTTCTAAACTCCTAGTTATTTACAGAATTGAGATGAGCTGTAGCTTTTCTTCTTTTAAACTTTTAAAAGGTTTCCATACTCATATTCCTATCACCCTCCTGCCACCACCATCTGAAACACCCTTTACATACCATCTTTTTTTTTTTTTAAAGGAACAACAGAACAAGCTGATCAGTGAGCATCAGGAGGAAATATTCAATCTTAATCATGACAAGATAAAACCTTTTGTTTCACAGATACTCCCCAGCAAGCTTATACCATAACTTAATTTAGGAGGCTAATCCTATTCATCTATTACGTTATGTACTTGGAGGTTGGGTCATCCTAAAGGAACCATTAGGATAGAATTCAAAACTTCAAATTCTAATTAATTCTTTCCAACTTTAAATCCTAACCTTCTCCATTACAGTGAATTCCTAGTTCATATTAAATATATTCACCAATCCCGCATCTGCTTATATTGCCTTGGAATAATAATTCTCTGAGTACACCTATATATAGTAATACTTAAGATTTAGGCTGCGAGGTTTTATTAAACACTTGCTGAATTTAAAGGTGAAATGAGACAAGAAATATTTATATAGACAGTGTATGGAAGTATAAATTTTCCAAAGCTGTATGCAAAATTTGGAGTGTATATTCTACACAAATTTTTCTAACAGAAGGTACCTGAAAGTTTTAATCAGATTTTTAGAAGGGTGAATACCATAAAATGTGAAGAAACACTAATTTAGAGAAAAAGAGATATTTATGCATACTGACTTTGAAAGGGAAAAACAAAAATAGTCCTCAATTACCTGATGACTGGTTCCTCAATTCTTTCCTATTCTCAAGCCTGGGGGTTAAAGGGAGATTAAAGATCTGCATTCCCACATCCTCACGGTGCTGCATGGTTACCATGGCACAGATCCTTGATAATGGCAAGGTTCCTTTGGCGACCATCTGGTCTCTCACATTAGGATAATAGTATCTGTAAGCCACAAAAGCACAATCTGTCAGGTGGAAGAATTAGGCAGATAAATGATTCAGTCTGTTCAGGCTTCAACTTTGGAGCCTGATCTGTACTTGTGGTATACAACTGTGGTTGTGTCTGGCCGAATTTACTGCCCATTACATGGAGGTGGAACCCCATAAATTACTATGTTCAGGATAAAGCCCAGCTTCCCACAGGCGTTTTGTTTGAGGTATCTGCATCTGGGTTGGACCTTTGGGAGCATCCACTCCTGAAAATATCCATCCTGCAGTAGCAAAGTGGTTGTAGGTGGAGCAGTCCAAATTTCTTCATCTTCAGGCCCAAGCCCCTCAAATTTGGAGGTGTAATGAGGATCTGTTAGTACCTACACTATTTCCCATTCTTAGATCACAAAGTTATCAAACCTAATTTCCACCTGATCCTATTTAGGAAAAGGTTCTGGCAAGTGGCTGTTCTCTTCCCTACTTCTGTTCCTGATGTTGGTTCCTCTCCTTTTAGAATTATACTCTCTTAGTCATTTTAGTTGGCTTCTTGGAAATGGAAATGCAAGGGGAGGAGTTTGAACACTTGTTTTAATGCCATTATTTTTTCTGGAAATTGCCAAAGTTTGTGACATGAGTGGATTTGTCTTTATGAAGGGTACTCTTCTGGTGGTGGGAAGAACAGGTTATAAGAAGTAAGTCTAGAAGGGCATTACATTAATTTAGGCATGATCTAATGTAGGCCTGAATAAATAAGGCAGTAAGACAATCAGAAAAAGGTGACTGAAACATTTGAGAGACTAGTAGGAGGTTAAACTGATAGAATTTCACTTTAAGTAGTGGTTAGAAGTGTTAAGATTACAACTGCTTCCAAGAGCCTAATAATTAAATAGATTTCAATAAAATCTAGACAATAATTATTAACAAATACAAATAATATAAAACACTGCAGAAAGGACTACTTAGCTTTTGTATAATTCAACTTAGACTAGTTATGAGAAGAATGCTCTATGCTTGTATATTTCCTTCCTAAGCACAGGATTGGGTTCTCCACACTACCTGCACCAGATTTCAAAGTGGACTCCACCTCCGGGCACAAGTGCTTGTGCAGAGAAGGCACTGAGTAGGAGCCTTTGCACTGGAACTTCTGTTGGCAACAGGAGAGAGTGATGGTGCTGACTATTAAAGATGGGATCTGGAACACAGAGTGTGGTTGCAGATCTGAAAGGCTTCAGAGTGATTCCTTTGGAAAAACGCAAATCAGAATAACACATTATTTAGTGTTTTATATGTAATAAGATAGTATGTTAATGTCCAATATTATTCAATTTTATCCTCACAATATTTCTATAAAGAAAATAAAGTTGGTATTATTACTCCTACTTCACAGATGAGGATATGAATGACACCTTGGGTTACATGATGAACTTGAAGGTCTTAGAGTTAGTAGATCACAGACCTGAAGCCAGAATCTATTATCTCCAAAATGTTAAGTCCTATCAAGGTCCATTTCCCTAGTAGTTAGGGTACCTAAGGTCTCATCATAATACAGAAGTAAAAGATCCCTTTGTTGGTGGACAATGAATGAGGGTTTCACTTTCTCCACATGTTCACCAACACATTAGTTTTCCTTTTAATTTTTTTAAAATATATTTTTATTCATTTCAGAGAGGAAGAGGGAGAGAGAGATAGAAACATCAATGATGAGAGAAAATCATTGATTGGCTGACTCCTGCATGCCCCCCACTGGAGGGATTGAGCCTGCAATCCCAGCATGTGCCCTTGGCCAGAACTGAACCTGGGACCCTTTAGTCCTCAGGCTGATTGATGATCTACCCACTGAGCCAAAGCAGCTAGGGCTCTTTTTAAAAAAAAAAAAAAATTATAGCCATCTTAGTGGTATCTTATGGTGGTTTTGATTTTTATCCCCCAAATGACTCATGATGTTGAGTATCTTTTCATGTGCTTATTGACCATTTATATAAATTTGAGAAATCTTTTGAGATCTTTGCCCATTTTTAATTAGATTGTCTATTGTTAATTTGTAAAGTTCTGTATATATTTAGGGTATAAGTCTGTTATTTGAACCCTAAAACCAACATTGGTAGTGCTTCTCCAGTTATTTGCTGACATGCTCAGAATGGCAAAAAAGTTTGAGTCACCTGACTTGCTCATTTTTAGATGAGGTAAAAAAAAAAAAAGCAGTACTTTGTCTTCTTATTTTAGCTCTCAGAAATGACAAGATAGATATAGTAGGAGACAGTGCAGTATAATGCAAGAAGCTGTGGAGCCAGTGGACAGGGCATGAATGTCAACCTTGACAATTGTTGTGAGGTAGCTTTAGTCATTTCACACATCTGAAGCTTGTTTTCTCTATTGTAAAAAAAATAAATAAATAAAATCAACCAGAATAAGTTGTTTTTAGGCTTTAAGATTATGATCTACTACACTGTACGCCTGAAACTAAAACAAAGTAATACTGATTGTAAATTATAATTGAAAATAAAATTTAAAAGATTATGACCTATGTGAGGTATGTATATGTACATATTTTCCCTAGGAGCAATAGTTCAGTATTTTCTAAATTGGTGTTCTTAAAGACATTATAGAACGTAAGTTCCATGGATAATGAGGGTCAATTGTATGTTTATAGATGATAAGATTGAGTAGGCTGCCTCGCTGGTCTGGCTCAGTGGTTGAGTATTGATCCATGCAATAAGAGATCACTGGTTCAAATCCTGGTCAGGACACATAACCTGGTTGCTAGCTTGATCCCCAATAAGGGGTGTGCAGAAGGCAGCTGATGTTTCTCTCCCATCAATGTTTTTCTCTCTCTCTCTCCTCCTTCTTTTGGAAATCAATAAAAACATAAAAAAAAAAAAAGAATGAGTAGACATGCAAATGATACAAGATGGGAAAAAAATGTAAATAATTTGATGGATCTAGAAAGGATACACAGAAGTTCCCTGTACTATTTTCACAACTTTTCCATAAAATTGAAGCCAAATCAAAATAAAAAAGTTACCCCCAAAAATGTTAAAGAAAGTAAAATAAATTCTTAGCCTCTCTCCTATATTGCCCAGGTAAGACTAATTTTTGAGGAACACAAAATTCACCAAGAAAAAAAATTCCTAAGAATATCCAGTAAAAGAATTAAATAAGAATGAGAAGGCCTAATCTCCCCCACCTACCATTTTCAAGGAACTCGAGTCCTTTTAACATAGTGGATTGTGAGTCTTGAACTGGAAAGTAGTACTGCACATAACAATCTGCTTCTCCCCAGACTGTGGCCTGAAGAGGGACTAGCCCTTTAACCTTGTCTACGTGGAGCTCAAAATGGTGCTCCATCAATCCATTTCCTTGGTTTTCTGCCTATTAAACAAAACACAGAGAGACTGGTGAGCTGTAAAGAGTAACTTGCTTAGAATACTGTTGCTTCTCTATGAAGTCTGAGTAGAGATGAAGAAATAAGCATAATTGGCCTGTACTAAAATAGATATTTAATTTTCATTATGTATAAATCTCACAACTGCTCATTGTAATCATATCAAGCTGGATTTACTCTAGATTATGAGACTGGGTCAATACTAGGAAATCCATAAGTTAATCCAGTACATTAATGAAATGAAAAACAAAAAACTAATATGATTATCTCAATATAGGCAAAAAAGGCATTTATAAAATTTAACACCTATTCCTAATTCTCAGTAAACTTAAGAATAGGTTATTTCCTTAATAAAATAAGAAACATACATTTGAAATGAACAAGCATTAATTCAATTGCTATTTTTGATGAAGTTAGGAATAATACCAAAACTGTTTGTCAATAGCCTTACCCGGTTTGGCACAGTGGATAGAGCATCAGCTTGTGGACTGAAGGCCCTGGGTTCAATTCTGTTCAAGGGCATGTATCTAGTTGTAGACTTGATCTTCATTTCTGGTCTGGACACATGTGGGAGGCAACCAATTGATGTGTCTCTCTCACATCAATGTTTCTCTCTCTCTCTGTCTCTCTCCCCTCTTCCTTGCACTCTTTAAATAAATGGAAAAATATCCTCAGGTGAGGATTAACAACCCCTCCACCCCACCACCACAACAAAACTGCTCGTCAATGGTAAGGACTATTTGGGGAGGTAGTGAACACACTGTTACTGAATAACTAATAATGTAGTTATTACTTACTATGTATGAGCCAGGAACTCTATTAAGCCCCTCACTTTTTTTGTTTTTTAATTAAATCTTTATTATTCATATTATTACATTTGTTTCTCTTTTTTCCCCTCCATAGCACCCCTCCACCCAGCTCCCACCCTTCCCTCTCTCCCATTGATCTCATCCATAGGTGTATGATTTTTGTCCAGTCTCTCCCTGTATACCCCTCACCCCTTTCCCCCTGAGAATTATCAGTCCACTCCCTTTCTGTGCTCCTGATTCTATTATATTCACCAGTTTATTCTGTTGATCAAATTTTTAATTCACTTAATTTTTAGATTCACTTGTTGATAGATACGTATTTGTTGTTCATAATTTTTTGGCTTTTACCTTTTTCTTCTTCCTCTTCTAAAAGAGTACCTTTCAGCATTTCATATAATACTGGTTTGGAGTTGATGAACTCCTTTAGCTTTTTCTTATCTGTGAAGCTCTTTATCTGCCCTTCAATTCTGAATGATAGCTTTGCTGGATAGAGTATTCTTGGTTGTAGGTTCTTGCTATTCATCACATTGAATATTTCTTGCCACTCCCGTCTGGCCTGCATTGTTTCTGTTGAGAAATGAGCTGACACTCGTATGGGTGCTCCCTTGTAGGTAATGAACTGTTTTTCTCTTGCTGCCTTTAATATTCTCTCTTTGTCTTTTGCTCTTGGTATTTTAATTATGATGTGTCTTGGTGTGGTCCTCTTTGGATTCCTTTTATATGGGGTTCTGTGTGCTTCCTGGACTTGTAAGTCTATTTCTTTAACCAGATGTGGGAAGTTTTCAGTCATTATTTCTTTAAATAGGTTTTCAGTATCTTGCTCTCTCTCTTCCTCTGGCACCCCCACAATTCTGATGTTGGCATGCTTGAAGCTGTCCCAGAGTCTCCTTACATTATGTTCACATTTTTGGATTATTTTCTCTTCTTGCTTTTCCAGTTGAATGTTTTCTGCTTCTTTATATTTCAAATTTTTGACTTGATTCTTGCCTCTCTAATCTGCTGTTAGGACTCTGTATAATATTTTTTATTTCAGTCAGTGTATGTTTAATTTCTAATTGGTCCTTTATCATCTTTAGTTGGACCTTTTCCGTCTCTAGTCGGCTCTTTTGCATCTCTAGTTGGTCCTTTTTCATCTCCTCTTGGCTCTCGCTAACTTTATCCAACTTTTCTAGCATATTCTTGAAAAAACTTAGAAGCGTGGTTTTGAACTCTATATCCAGTCGGTTTTTCCCCTCCATTTCTTTTGTTTGTGATCCCTTCCCTTGTCTTGGCATTTTCACTATGCCGGGGAAACTTCTGTGTTGAATTCAGCCTTATGATACCAGACTTGCAAAACCGAAGAAGCCTCTGTTGAGCTTGGGATGGGTGGAGTCTCAGGGCTTAAGGGACCGCCTTGACTTCCAGTCAGCCCCGCCCACCATGGCCCCTGAGTCTCACGTGACTGGATAATCGCTGGAGCGGTCCTTGTGCGAGCGCGCAGCACAGTGCCTCTAGACCGCTGCCTTTCCAGCTCCCCTGCGCACCAGGACCACATGAGTCTAGGTCTCCTGGGTTTCACCTGAAACAGGGGCTTAGTGGAGTCAGAAGTGGCACAGTTGGGAGGGTCTGTCTCCCACCCAGTCGTGAAAGCCAGCGGCACAATCAGCAATCTGTCCTCTGCACAGTGCCGTGTGCGCCACCAGCCCTCTGATCTTTTGCGACTCTCCTAAATTTCCGTGCACCTCTCCCTTTTCACAGTCCAAACTCCACCCGTATGAGTTTCGGCTGGATCTGAGGTTTAGTGTTGTAAGACAAGGGGTTCAATGCCGATGGGAGTCTCCATTTCCCTCCTGCCAGAGAAAGCCAGCCAGGTACTCCGGCACCCGCTCTCTCAGCGCACGCGTCTCCGTACCTCAGCTTTTTGCAGCTCCTCTGGGTTTCTGTGAGCCCCTCTCTTTCCTTCTAGCTGTAGAACTTACACTCAGCCAGCTTTCCTGTGGTTCTGGATGATGTTCGTTCTGTCTTTTAGTTGTAGTTTTGAAATTGTTGTGCGAGGCAGCAGTGTAGGTGTTTACCTATGCCGCCATCTTGGATTCTCAAGCCCCTCACCTTTATTAGCTAATTTAACATGCATAGCAAACAACAGTGGAACTAGAACTCAGGTTGTCTAATTCCAGAGCCAAAGTTCTTTACCTCTATTCTTTATAGCAGACACTAGATAACTGATTATTAGGAATATTCAAAGGGGGGGAATACAGGATTCAGATAAGGTTCAGACTATATGATTTATACATACTTAACATTCAATACATTTGGAACAGAGATTACATTAAGTCTTTGCTGTGAAATCTAAAAATGTACATCAGCAATACCTGCTCAAAAGTCTTCATATGGAAACAGGAACCTTACAATTTGATTTCCCAGAGAAGAAAAATAGGGGAAAAAAAGTCCTCTCAAAATTATAGTGTTGCTCAATTTGGCCATACAGTATTATAGTAATTTAATAATCCAGTTGTAAAGATGTTGAATTGGGTGAGGGACTTATGAATGTAGGAGAAAAAACAACTGTATTTTACTGATATCCAACATTTCAAGGATTTTTGTGCTCATAGAAAATAACATTCTTTTTTTAAAAAATATTTTTTATTGCTTTTTTACAGAGAGAAAGGGAGAGAGAGTTAGAAACATCAACGAGAGAGGAAGGAACATTGATCTGTTGCCTCCTGCACACCTCCCACTGGGGATGTGCCCACAACCAAGGTACATGCCCTTGACTGGAATCGAACCTGGGACCCTTCAGTTCACAGGCTGATGCTCTATCCACTGAGCCAAACCAGTTAGGGCGAAAATAACATTTTCTAACTTTCTACACTACAATAACACTTGGGAATATAAATTATTTTTTAAATTTGTGCCTTTATGTCATTTTTGAATAAAAAAACACTACTATCTATTAGTAGATACTAATATTCAATAAAAACAGAAAAGTTTAGACTTCATAACAAATAAATAATAACCTACTATAGATACTTTCCTAATAGTTCTTTCTTTGCTAGAAACATTAAATGTTATTCAGATTCAGATTTAAAACTATAACATACTTAAATGGTGTGGAGACTGAGATGTAGCTATATTGGATACTAAAAGATACAACAGGACATGATATTATGGACTTAGAAGTCAGAAAACCTGTATCCGAACTCCAATTCTTCCATTCTTAGCTACTGAATTCTGGACAAATAACACAACCTTTTTGATTTTCTGTTTCATCCTATATAATATGGTAAGTGCCCAGTCGGCCAGTCGGCCCAGTCAACCAATCAAACGAAGTGTAATATGCTAATGATATGCAAAGGCCACTCAACCGCTTGCTATGATGTGTACTGACCATCAGGAGGCAGATAGGTGACTGGTCAACCAGTCGCTATGATATGCACTGACCACCAGGGGATAGATGCCCCAACTAGTAGGTTAGCTTGCTGCTGGAGTTGCGACAATTGGGACTGAGCAAGACGAGCCGGACACACCCTAGAGCCCTGCCATGGTCCCTTCCCAGCTGGTCAACCTCCCATGTCTCTCCCTGGTCCCAATTGTGCACTAGTGGAGTCCCTTGGCCTGGCCTGTGCCCTCTAGCAATTCAGGACCCTTCAGGTAATGTCGGAGAGCCAGTTTTGACCTGATCCCACAGGCCAGGCTGAGGGACCCTACTGGTGCACAAATTCATGCACTGGGCCTCTAGTCAAGTATAAAAGAAAATGAAAATGACCTACTTCATGTAGTTGTTAGAAAAATAATCATGATAAGGTACTTCCTTAATTGTACAGCACTATACAAAATAAATTACTTTAACTTAGAAAAGCTAAGAATTTCACCCTTAACTTTCCAACATAAATCCGGTCAAGAAAAACAGAGTAAGATTTTGCTGGCTCACATTTGGGATCACTCTTCATCCCAGAACCCTCATTTCCCCCCCTGGATTATTTTTAAAAGTTTTTTAAAATTAAGACTATTTTTTTTAGAGCAGCTACAATTCACTCCAATATTTTAAAAAGGCAATTAAGTTAGTAAATTAGAGGATTAAGATCTAGTTGTCCAATTAAATTTTCTCCATAAATTCAAGAAGCTCAGAGGGATACAGATATGCATTTAAGCTATAAAAGAAAAGTAACAATGCTTCCTTTCATCTATCATAAGCACTGAAGTACAAGTATGTTCTTTTGTTAAGCCTTTCACTACTGAAATAAGGATTTGAAGTAATGGTTTCACTAAAACATGCAAGATAAAATGAGATTATTTACTTAAAAAACTTTGCTAAGAGAGTACGTTAAGTGTTCTTACCACACACACTAAAGGTAATTAGGTGAAGTGATGGATATGTTAAGTAGCTTGATTTTGATAACCATTTTACAACATAAACATACAATCAAGTGTTTAGTCATTACCATTGCAGTGGATGCTTTAGATAGCTGGTCCAGTAAATGGGCTGGCCTTGGGCTGAAGGGAGGAAGTATTCCTTCTTCATTCTTCAATCTCTGTAGTGCTATTATCTGATCTGAAGAACCCATAGCTAAAAAGACACGAAGACTCCCATTTTGCTGGCCTGAGAACACATCAATCACAGGCATGTAGCTGTCGACAGCAACAACTGGGAACTGAGCATCAAGTAGCAGGCGAGAAATCTTGGGATCTCTAAAGGGAGAGAAATTGTACATGAACAAATAACAATTATCAATTATGTCATAGAGTTGCTTCATTTCTTACTTGGCTCATTTTCTCAGTTTGTTAAAAATGTATCTACATCTAGAAAAGTAATAGTGGCTTGAGAAAACATATGATTCTATTCATAATCCATCAAATAAAATTTAGCAGGCAGGACCTGGACAAGTGTCTCAATTGGTTGGAGTGTTGTCCCATACACCAAAAGGCTGAAAGATCAATTCCTGGTCAGGACACATACTTAGGTTTTGAGTTTTTTCCCCAATCCCAGGTGAGGGTGTTTATGGGAGACAACCAATTGATGTTTCTCTCTTATACTGACATTTCTCTCTCTATCCCTTCCTCTCTAAAAATCAATAAATATATCTTTGGGCGAGGATTATGGGGGAAAAAAATACCAGGCAATAAGTTCCAAATGTAGCAAATTGAAGGCAGAGAATGTGTCTGATTTATCTCGTATCATCATGATCCTTAGGAGAGGCCTTTTGAATTGTATTATTTTTCAGGTAGACAGTATGGATTTTGGAGTCTAAAATGTGGGTAAAAATGTGGATAATATTACCAATAATACCACTTACTGAGTGCTTACTATATGATAAGCACTTTACAGTTTCTATAATCCTTCTATTACTGCAAAGGGTTAATATTATCCACTATTAACAGACAAAAAAAAGTCCAAATGGTCTTCATGCTGAATCTTTGCTCTGCCCTTACTAGCTGTATGACACCAAGTAATCAATTTAATCTATTTCTTCATCTTTAAAATGTAGGTAATAAAACTTCCATTGAAGGACTGTTACAAGGAGTAAACTAAGATAACAAATATAAGATACCAACTGTGATGCCTTGTATATTTAGGTAAGTGTTCAGTCATTGGTACCTAGCATTGTTTTGTTCTCTAAGCAAAGAATGGGGTCTAATTAAATGAGAAGGAAAGGGGAATATCAGACAGACTAATCACAACTAAAAAAGGAAGCCAAAGTTCAAAGCCTTCAGTAGCATCCATGATTCTGGCAGTATTCCTTAGCCTGGCTATGCTTTCCTATGTTGACATGATAAGTATGGAAGCATTCATAGAAGGCTTACTCATTTATTTTCTCACTAGATTCTTACAATTGCTCCAGGAGGGAGACAGATGATCTATGCTTAGCCTCATTTTATATATAAAAAAAGAAAGCCAAAAAGATTGACTTCTCCAAATAAAAGGACAAATTTCCTCATTTATAAAATGGGGATAATGGTAATATCTCCTACAGTTATAGAAAGCTTCATACGAGATAGAGCCCACAACAGTGCACCTTGAATCAAAACAGAAAATGAACAGTCTGTACTGCAGGTAGAAATTGCCTTCAGATAAAATCAATACCCCATCTAGGTGTTGGGTAAGTGACAAGTGAGATACAGTAATCAAATTCGAAAGTCTAAAAGGCAATACTGAGCACAGAAGTCTTTCAAATAGCTGATGTGAACAATTCTAAAGTTTTATGACAGGATAAACCATTAGTTTTGTGGTAACCTTTGGCAGTTGAGCTGCTTGGTGATGACAGTGCACTCTAGAGCCAGGCTCTCTGGGTTCTACCTGTTCTACTACTTACGATATAATGACATGTTATATAACTTCTCTGTGCCTCTGTTAACTCATGAGTAAAATAGGGAAAATAAAAGTTACCTGCCTCAGAGGATTGTGAGGATTAAATGACTTGATTGGGTAAGTAAGGTTCTTAAAATAGGGCCTGAAACATGGTAAGACTGCTTTAACTCAGAGAAAGAGCAAAAACTATGGTGAAATTGACAAATTCGTCCAAGGAATTACAGGACTAGCCATGTTTTCAAATAAAAAGAATTCCTCTTCAGTCCATACAAAGTTAAAGATGTAAAATAAAGAATACTCCAAAAGATCCTATTTACTTGAATGACATGTAAAACTGATGGAGGGGGAGTTTCACCAGCCCGAGCAGCTTGTCCTGTCCTGGGTTCCGCACCTTGTTCCAAGTTTCGATTACCATCACATTGTTCTTAAGCCTTTCCAAGTATTTGGGAGACAGAGATACAGGAATCATCTGGGAAGAGGAACAACAAGAAACAAAAGACCACACCTGAGACAAAATAATTAATTTATACTTTTATTCAACACACATTTACTGAAAGCTTACTGTGTGCCTTGCACAATGCTAAGAGCTAAAGACATTAAAATAAAATCCAACCTACATCTTCAGTTTGAAGCCACAGTCTGGTGTCAGAAACTAACATATATAATGGCTAAATACAAAATCACATGCGTTCTCTGGTAATAAAGCTCATATAGATGGGGCTTCAAGACCAGAGAAAGTTGTCAGACAAGTCAATCATGGTGCCTGCAAAGCTCATTCAATCTTTCTAAGACAAAATGACCCATTTGTAAACTCCTGCTGCAAGACTGATGTTTTTGGAACAAAAGTGACTACTGACTAGACAAGCACTGAGCACCTGATCAAAGGGCAGCCAATCCCCTGGTTAGAGTGGTATGGCCCAGTGCAGAAAGCTCTGCCCAATAGGTACTATCTTACCTAATAATAGAGAAACATGTAAACTGACCATACCTCTGCTATGCCCACAGCCAATCAGAGTGAGTATGCAAATTAACCCAACAAAGATGGCTGTTAATTTGCATACATACCTGTTCAGGGAATCTCTTTGGTACCCAGGTTACCCCCAGCCAGCCATCAGATGGGGGAAGGGGCCAAGCCTGCGATTGGAGATGGTGGTGATGGGAGGATTGGGGGGAGGAAGGGGGCTGCTCTCCAAGCTTAAAGCCTGGGGTGGAGGCTTTAGGCTTGGGAAGGGGCCAAGCCTGTGACCAAATGCAGACCATCCAAAAGTCAGCACTGGGTTCCCCAGCTGCAGCCTGGTGACCTAGCACTGACTACTCAGGTGGCTGAGACCCAAAAAGTGAGTTTAGGGTCTGATCTGCAGCCTCAGTGGAAGCTGTTGGTCAGTGTACTGACCTCTCTCTGTCTCTCCTTCTTTCTTTCTGATCTTTGCCAGCAGTCAGGCTTTTCTTTCTCTCTCAGCCTCTCTGAGGACTGCTGTTAAGCCCCACTTTTTTGATCAGGCCCAGAGTTAGGCCTGGAAATGCTGACTGGCATAGGAACCGACCAATCAGAATCAAAGGTGGGTGCTATGGGAGCCAATGGCTGTATAGGAGGCAGAGCCTCTGACACTGATTGGCATAGGAACCGATCAATGAGAACCAAATCTAGTTGCTGTGGGGAACCAATGGCTGCCTAGAAGATGGAACTTTTGACGCTGACTGGCATTGAAACCAACCAATCAGAACCAAATCTGGGTGCTATGGGGAGCCAATGGCTGCCTAGGAGGTGGAGCTTCTGACACTGACTGGCATAGGAATTGACCAAAGAGAACCAAATCTTGGTGCTGTGGGGAGCCAATGTCTGCCTAGGAGGCGGAGCTTTTGACACTGACTGGCACAGGAAACAAACAATGAGAACCAAATCTGGGTGCTGTGGGGAGTGAATGGCTGCCTAGGAGGCGAAGCTTTTGATGCTGGCATAGGAACCGACCAATCAGAACCAAATTGACCAGAAGAGGAGGGCAATTGGGGGTGACATAAAGCCTGCAGGAGAGGGCAGTTAGGGTGATTAGGCTGACAGGCAGAGGCAGTTAGGGGCAATCAGGTAGGCAGGCCAGTGAGCAGTTAGGAGCCAGTGGTTCCAGATTGTGAGGAGGATGTCTGACTGCCAGTTTAGGCCCAATCCCAGGGTCCAAAATGGCAGTTGACATCCCGCAAAGGGTCTTCAATGGAGAGGGTGCAGGCTGTGTTGAGGGAACCCCCACTCCATGCACAAACTTCGTGCACCGGGCCTCTAGTAGTAAATAACAAGGCCAACTGTTCATCTGGATTTTCAGTGTAAAAGGACTCCAGAATTGGCCAGCCAGCTGTTAGTTGAAAGAAAAAAGTCATGAAGCGAACCAGAGCTCCAGAATCAAGAGGTTAGTCAAATTAATAACAGAGTCAAGGATCCACTGATTTGAAGGAACCCAAACTTAGAATAACTAACAGCAGAAGAAAAAGAAACTTAGTGATAAAACTAACAGAAAATACAAGAGGCAAAGGGGTGAAGTCAGAAGAGCAGATCTACTTTTGTATTCATCTAAGACACTTTAATTACATAAGGTACCATGACCACATTTCTGGTCCTTGAAACCAAAGTACAACACATCAACTTAATCTACAAATAGGGAGATTTCAGAAAGAGCTTCTGGGAGAACATAAACTTAAATCTTAAGGGTAAGTAGGAGTTAACTAGTACAAAAAGCTCTGCCTAATAGGAGTCATGAAAGTTGAGAGGAAATTTCAGGCAGAAATACATATAAAGACACAGAGGTAGGAAAAGAGAATATTCAGGAAATACAAGTAGCTGAGCAAAGTTAGACTATCTAGTGAGAAGGGAAGAGTGGAAACTGGAGAGTATAGATAGTTCTTAGAGGGTCTTATAATCCAAAACAAGGATTTGGACTCTATCCTAAAGGCTATGAAGAAACATTGAAAGGTTTGAAGGAGAGGAGTACAATATTCAGGTTAGTGTTTTAGAGGTGCATAGGAAAGAATGGACAGGGAGTGAACAGAAACAGGTAGCCAATCTGAAGGCTATATAGAAAGAGAGTGAGGGCCAGAATGAAAGCAATGGCAATGAAGTGGAGATAAGGAGATATATCCAGAGATAATTAAGTTTGCAGTATCTATGGGACTTGATGAATAATCCTATATAATAAAGAGATAATAAGCAAATTGACCCTCATGTCCTCACAAGATGGCCGTCCCCAAGTTGTAACAAGTAGGCTGGCAGGGGAGGGCAATACAGAGGTAATAAGCAAATTGACCCTCATGTCCTCACAAGATGGTCACCCCCACATCATCACAAGATGGCTGTCCCCAAGTTGTAACAAGTAGGCTGGCAGGGGAGGGCAATAGGGGGCGATTGGGCCGGCAGGGGAGTAGTTAGGTGTTAATCAGGCCAGCAGGAGATTGGTTAGGGGTGATCAGACTGGCAGGGAGGTGAGTGGTTAGGAGCCAGCAGTCCTGAATTGTGAGAGGGATGTCCGACTGCCAGTTTAGGTCCGATTCCACAGGGATTGGGCATATATTGGCAGTTGGACATTCTCCCAAAGGTTCCCAGACTGGAGAGGGTACAGGCTGGGCTGAGGGACTACCCCTCTACTGCAAGATTTTCATGCACCGGACCTCTAATTATATAAGAGAGTAAACTTTTAGGTTCTACTTGGGTTTCTGAGTAAGTTACAATATGAACTAGAGGCCCAGTGCACAAAATTCATGCACGGGGGTGGGGGTGGGAGGAGTGCATGGGGAGTGTCCTTCAGCCCAGCCTACACCCTCTCCAATCTGGGACCCCTCGAGGGATGTCCAACTGCCCGTTTAGGCCTGATCCTTGTGGGATGGGACCTATGTGGGCAGTCGGACACTCCTCTCACAATCCAGGACTGCTGGCTCTCAACTGCTCACCTGCCTGCCTGCCTGATTGCCCCTAACTGCTTCTGCCTGCGAACGTTATCAACCTCTAATCACTCCCCTGCCAGTCTGATCAATGCCTAACTGCTTCCCTGCCAGCCCAATTGCCCTCCCCTGCCGGCCTGGTCACCCCTAACTGTCCTCTCTTGCAGGTCTGGTAGTCCCCAACTGCCCTTCCCTGCTGGCCCAGTCACCCCTAACTTCCCTCCCTTGCCAGACTGGTTGCCCCTAACTGCCCTCCCCTGCCAGCGTGGTCACCCCTAACTGTCCTCCAATGTAGGCCTGATCATCCCTAACTGCCCTCCCCTGCTGACTTGATCACCTCCAACAGTCTTCCTCTGCAGGCCTGGTTGCCCCTAACTGCCCTCCCCTGCAGGTTTGGTTGCCCCCAACTCTCTTCCCCTGCTGGCCCAGACACTCCTAACTTCCCTCCCTTGCCAGCCTGATTGCCCCTAACTGCCCTCCCCTGCTGGCCTGATTGTCCCTAACGGCCCTCCCCTGTTGGCCCGATTGCCCCTAACTGCACTTCCCTGCCAGCCTGGCCACTCCTAACTGCCCTCCTTACCAGCCTGGTTGCCCCTAACTGTCCTCCACTACAGGCCTGGTCACCCCTAACTGCCCTCTCTTGCAGGCCTTGTCCCTCCCAATTTCCTTTTCCTCCAGGCCTTGTCCCTCCCAATTGCTCTTCCCTGCAGGTCTGGTCCCCCACAACTGCCCTCCTCTCCAGGCAGGCCTTATCCCTCCCAACTGCCTTCCCCTGCAGTCCTGATTGCCCCCAACTGCCCTCTCCTGCCGGCTTTGTCCCTCCCAACTGCCTTCCCCTGCAGGCCTTGTCCCTCCCAATTGCCCTCCCCTGCATACCTGATTGCCCCCAACTGCCCTCTCTTGCAGGCCTTGTCCCTCCCCTGCTAGCTTGGTCACCCCTAACTTTCCTCCCTTGCTAGCCTGGTTGCACCTAACTGACCTCCCCTGCTGGCCTGGTCACCCCCAACAGCCCTCCCCATCTGGTCCAATCACCCCTAACTTCCCTCCCTGCCAGACTGATTGCCCCAAACTGTCCTCCCCTACAGTCCTGGTCATCCCACCCAACTGTCCTCCACTGCAGGCCTGGTCACTCCTAATTGCCCTCCCCTGCAGGCCTGGTCCCTCTCAACTGCCCTCCCCTCAGGCCTTGTCCCTCCCAACTCTTCTCCCCTGCCGGCCCGGTCACCCCTAACTGCCCTCCCTTGCAGGCCTGATTGTCCCCAACTGCCCTCACCTGGTGGCCATCTTGTGTCCACATGGGGGCTGCCATCTTTGACCACATGGGGAAGCCATCTTGTGTGTTGGAGTGATGGTCAATTTGCATATTACTCTTTTATTAGATAGGATTAGGACAGACAGCAGGAAAAGAAACAGATTTGGAAGGAAAAATAAATTTAGATTTGGACAAATTTGAATTTCTTTTTTCACGCACACATCTTTATTGAATACCTGTGATATGAAAGGTGATGTGGTAAGTGCTAACTATAAAATGCTTTGAGACATCCAGGTGGTGACAAACAGCAGGCAATAGGATATAGAGTTGTAAAATTACAGAAGACTGTATGTCCTACAAAGAAGTGTAGGAAGTCATCCTATCTAATAAAGAGGGAAGGGAATATGCCAATTGACCACTCCATCACAAAGATGGCTTCACCCCACAGCTAAGTCCAAATTCCCATAACGAGTGTTAATGAGCAGTCAGCAGGGAACTGAGGCTACGCCCTCCCTCGCCCCTGTGGGGCCTGACAGGGGATCTCAGGCTATGCCCCCCACCCAGCAGGGCTTGACAGGGGACCTCAGGCTGCGCCCCACATCCTGGCGCCAGTCTGAAGGACCTCAGGCTACATCCCCTGCCCTAGTGCCTGGCCAGTGGACGTGAAGCCATGCCCCCTGCCCAGTGGGGCTTGACATGGGACCTCAAGGTGCGTTTTCTGACCTGGTGCTAGGCTAGGGGACCTCAGGCTGCAGCCCTCACCTGGCAGGGCTTGATAGGGGTCCTCAGGCCGTGCACCCTGCCCCACCACCAGGCCATGGGACCTGAGGCTGCATGCCTCTGTCTGAATGGGCTTGATAGGGGACCTTAGACTGTGCCCCCCACACAATGGGGCTTGAAGGGGAACCTCAGGGTGTACCCCCAGTGCTGGGTCAGGGGAACTTAGGCCACTCCACTGCCCCACAGGGCTTGATGGGGGACCTGAGGCTACCCTGCTGCCTCCCTCCCCGCCTCCCTCAGTGCTGGGCCAGGGGACCTGAGGCTGCAACCCCCACCCAGTGGGGTTTGACAGGGGATCTCAAGGCATGCCCCCCACTCCTACCGGGCTGAGCTGGGGAACCTCAGGCTATGCCCCCTGCCCGACAGGGCTTGACAAAGGTGGGACTGGCAGGGTCTGGTCTAGCCCAATTGGGGCAGGAGGGTGGGCAGCTGGGTTTGGGTCTCATGCGATTTTGAGGTGCAAGTGGGTGGTTGGGGACTTGACTCTGGGTCCCGTAGTATGCCCCAGACTCTGACAGGAGAAAGGTTTTCATATACATTTACTAATTTTCTTTCATCTTTGACATTTCTATTTTAGAGAAAGGGCAAATAGCAATATTAAATTATTTCCTCTAATTAATCCCCTTTTTATATGCATGAATTTCGTGCACCGGGTCACTAGTTTTCACAAAAATCAGAGCTGAAACTATGAGAGTAGATGTGTTGACCGTGGGGAAAAGGTTGGTTTGGCCCAGCTAGTGTGGCTCAACTCCTGGTCAGGGCACATGCCTAGGCTTGATCCCCAGTAGAGGACACATAGGAGGCAGCTGATGATTCTCTCTCACTGATATTTCTATTCTCTCCCTCTCCCTTCCTCTCTTCAAAATAAATCAAAACATTAAAAAAAAAAAGGTTGGTTTGGAAGAGATTAGAATTCTGAAGATTGAGAAAGAAAATTAAGCAATAGCTAGAAATTCTATAGAGAAACCAAGCAAAATGAGTACTGAAATAAGTAAAGGAATAAGTCAGTGAGGAAAAAAAATAAGTAAATAAAAAAAATAAAGGAGAGATTGGAGGAACAAAAAGGAAAAAGAGGAAGTTTACCTGATCAAAGCCCTAGAGGAAGCAGCAAGGAATAGAATTCAGAATTCAGGAAAAAGAAATAGTAGAGAATTGAGACAGAACAGAAAGAAAGACTGACTACAAGTTTGAAAATGCTGGCAATATCTTTTCCTCTTCCCACCCAATAGTGGGACTGGATTTACATACCAGAAAATTTTGGTCTCTCCCAGGCTGAACATTCTAGATTTCTTTTACTGGTACAATGGCATTATGATTTGGGAAACATACTTGTCTTCCACCTCCATACATCCCTAATAGATATGAAATGTTAAGAAATGTAGAAAGTTACCTGAGAAAAGTTAAAGACTGGTTGTGTTGTGTTCCATGCGATGACAGATTTGGTGACTTCCTCTGTGCTGAAGAGTTTGCAATTTAAATAAACATTGCATGGTGGTGGTTTCTCAGATTCTTCAGTAATGAAATCTTTCCCATCTGGCACCATCAAAAGCACATGCAACAGCAAAGAACTCTCTTTGGTGGACCCATTTGTCTGATTTACCAAATTGTGAGAAGCTGGCATAGCCATGAAGGTTGAAGGATTTGGTGCAGCAGGGTTTGGTGACTTTGAGTTAGAGAGTACCAAATTCTGTTCTTCCTTTGCAGTTTCTTCATGAACTTGACTTAGGTTCTGTGAATTTTTGGTGCAGATAGCATGTTCTGACAGTTTCTTATCTGGGCTTGTAAAAGTAGAAAGTAGGGTAGGTGGGGTGCTACTATTTAACTTAGTCTTGACACCACTGAAATTCTTATCTATAACAAGCTCCACAGTTACCTATAGAACACAAAAGAAAGGGAGTAGGTAAGAATCTCTTCTAGAATCAGAATCAGAATTTTGAAGCTAGATGCAGCACTGGATTGTTACCATATACATTACCTTACCAGCATTAAGAAAAGCTAGGGAGATGATTTATCAATAATATAAGATGAAACTGAAACATCGGACTTGTGCCAGAAAATAAGGATAGAGACATATTGAAAGGATATAGAATCCAGTTGAAGGGGTTCCCACTAGCCAAGACTGGGACTACTTGAGCATTGAAATCAGTAACAGTAATGGATTACAACCAATTAAATAATGTAAAAACCATGAGTCCACATCAATATAAATAAATATGGGAGAAAGGCTAACTCTTTCCTATAGTAGAATGCTAATTAATAAATGTACAAGGTGCTCTAGCCAGTTTGGCTTAGTGGATAGTGTCAGCCTCTGGACTGAAGGATCCTGGATTTGATTCTGGTCAAGGGCACATATCTCAGTTGCAGGCTCCTCCCTGACGCAGGCCCTGATCAGGGCTCATGCAGAAGCAACCAATCAATGTGCTTCTCTTATATCAATATTTCTGTCTTTTCCTTTTTCTTCTGCTCTCTTTAAAAATCAATAGAAAAATATCAAATAATGGTAAAAGAAAGAGGTTGAAAATAAAATAAAATAAAATAAAATAAAATGTACAAGGAATAGTGGAGTTAAGGTAGAATTAGAAAATCATCTTTCAATCATTATAGTAATAGTGATTCAAGTAAATCCCAGTAGAGGACATTCTACAAAATAACCGGCCTTACTTTTCAAAAATATCAAAGTCATAAAAGACATAGTAGGGCTGCTGAACTGCTCTAGGCTAAGGAATATTAGAGAGATATGACAAATAAATGCGATGAATAATCATGGACTGGAAAAAAAAAAACACTACAAAGGGAAGTGTTTGAATATGGACTGAAGATAGAATACAGTATCAGATTTAAATTGATTTTTATAACTGTTCAGTGTTATGTATGATAATGTGTTTGTTCTCAGGAAATATACACTAGAATTTAGGGGAAAAGAGACATTATGTCTGCAACAGAATCTCAATTAGTTCAGAAAAAAACTGCATGTGTATGTAGAGGGAAGGGAGACAAAAAGAAAAAGGGAAAAAAAGAAAGATACAGAAAAAAGTAGAGAATCCAAGATGGCGGCATAGGTAAACACCTACACTGCTGCCTCACACAACAATTTCAAAACTACAACTAAAAGACAGAATGGACATCATCCAGAACCACAGGAAAGCTGGCTGAGTGGAAGTTCTACAGCTAGAGGGAAGGAGAGGGGCTCACGGAGACCCAGAGGAGGTGCAAAAAGCTGAGGGACGGAGACGCGCGCGTGGAGAGAACGGGTGCCAGAATACCTGGTTGGTTTTCTCTAGCAGGAGGGAAACAGAGACTCTCAAAGGCATTGAACCCCTTATCTTACGACACTAACCCCCAGATCCAGCTGAAACTCACTTCGGGGGGAGTTTGAACCATGAAAAGGGAGAGGTGCATGGAAATTTAGGGGAGCCGCAAAAGATCAGAGGCCTGGTGGTGCGCACGGCACTGCATGCACAGGACAGATTGCTGATTGTGCCGCTGGCTTTCGCGAGTGGGTGGGAGATAGACCCTCCCAACTGTGCCACTTCTGACTCCACTAAGCCCCTGTTTTGGGTAAAACCCTGGGGACCTAGACTCGTGTGGTCCTGGAGCGCAGGGGAGCCGGAAAGGCAGTGGTCTAGAGGCACTGTGGTGCGTGCATGCACAAGGATTGCTCCAGCAATTACCCAGTCACGTGAGACTCAGGGGCCGTGGAGGGTGGGGTCGACTGGAAGGCAAGGAGGTCCCTTAAGCCCTGAGACTCCACCCATCCCAAGCTCAACAGAGGCTTCTTCGGTTTTGCTTCTGGTATCATAAGGCTGAATCCAACACAGAACTTCTCCCGGCATAGTGAAAATGCCAAGACAAGGGAAGGGATCACAAACAAAAGAAATGGAGGAAAAAAACCGACTGGATATAGAGTTCAAAACCACGCTTATAAGGTTTTTCAAGAATATGCTAGAAAAGATGGATAAATTTAGCAAGTCCCAAGAGGAGATGCAAAAGAACCAACTAGAGACACTGACGGAAATAAAAAATATTATACAGAGTCCTAACAGCAGACTAGAGGAAGGCAAGAATCAAGTAAAAAATTTGAAATATAAAGAAGCAGAAAACATTCAACTGGAAAAGCAAGAAGAGAAAAGAATCCAAAAATGTGAACATAATGTAAGGAGACTCTGGGACAGCTTCAAGCGTACCAACATCAGAATTGTGGGGGTGCCAGAGGAAGAGAGAGAGCAAGATACTGAAAACCTATTTGAAGAAATAATGACTGAAAACTTCCCACATCTGGTAAAAGAAATAGACTTAGAAGTCCAGGAAGCACACAGAACCCCATATAAAAGGAATCCAAAGAGGACTACACCAAGACACATCATCATTAAAATACCAAGAGCAAAAGACAAAGAAAGAATATTAAAAGCAGCAAGAGAAAAACAGTTCATTACCTACAAGGGAGCACCCATGACTGTCAGCTCATTTCTCAACAGAAACAATGTAGGCCAGACGGGAGTGGCAAGAAATATTCAACGTGATGAATAGTAAGAACCTACAACCAAGAATACTCTATCCAGCAAAGCTATCATTCAGAATTGAAGGGCAGATAAAGAGCTTCACAGAGAAGAAAAAGCTAAAGGAGTTCATCAACTCCAAACCAGTATTATATGAAATGCTGAAAGGTACTCTTTTAGAAGAGGAAGAAGAAAAAGGTAAAAGACAAAAAATTATGAACAACAAATATGTATCTATCAACAAGTGAATCTAAAAATTAAGTGAATTAAAAATTTGATCAACAGAATAAACTGGTGAATATAATAGAATCAGGAGCACAGAAAGGGAGTGGATTGATAATTCTCATGGGGAAAGGGGTGAGGGGTGTACAGGGAGAGACTGGACAAAAATCATACACCTATGGATGAAGTCAATGGGAGGGAGGTAAGGGCAGAGGGAACGGTGGGAGCTGGGTGGAGCGGTGCTATGGAGGGGAAAAAAGAGAAACAAATGTAATAATCTGAATAATAAAGATTTAATTAAAAAAAAGAAAAAGAAAAAAGTAGACAGACATGATAAAGCAAATGTGAGAAATATAAATAATTGCTGAGTTCAGGAGAAGGGTATGCAAGTTCTTTGTATCATTTTTGCAATTTTTCTCTTCAAATTTGTAAGTTTGAAGTTATTTTTAAAAAGTTAAAATTCTATGTAATAAAAGCCTAATATGGAAATTTACTGAATGGTGGAATGACTGGTGAAACAACGGTTGCTATGACGCATACTGACCACCAATGGGCAGACACTCAACATAGAAGCTGACCCCAGCCTGCAGGCCTGAGGCCAGCCAACGCGAGTGCCAGTGGGGATCCCCATGATTACCCTGCCAGTCACCCCACAGATCGACCATGATTACCAGCTAGACCTAGGGACCCTAATCATACATGGATTTCATGCATCAGGCCTCTTAGTATGAAGTAAAAAAGGATGTAAGAGAAATGATGAAAAGGGGTCACTATTTTATTTTTTAAATATATTTTATTGATTTCTTACAGAGAGGAAGGCAGAGGGATAGAGAGTTAGAAACATGGATGAGAGAGAAATATCAATCAGCTGCCTCCTGCATGTCCCCCATTGGGGATTTGCCTGCAACCAAGGTACATGCCTTTGACTGGAATTGAACCTGGGATCTTTCAGTCCCTAGGCAGATGCTCTCTATCCACTGAGCCAAACCAGTTTCAGCACGGGGTCACCATTATAAGACTGAATTAGTAAAGAAAAAGGGAACTTGCTGTTTCTTTTACTTAAATTCCACAGCAAAGTTCTATTGAATCTAGACAGCAATCTATCTAGAACAGAACTTCTCTCAAGAGACAGAATAAAAACAATTTCTAAGTCCCTCAATTCTGTTTTTACCTCTTTCTAATTTTAAACCATGCAGGCCAGAATGAATTAGGGAAACAAAAAATAAAAACTTTGATTGCAGAAAAGTAATGTGATGTTAATTTTTTGAATGAAAATCACGTAAGTCTTTACAACTAAATGACATTATTATTAACACCAGGAAGAGGACTCCCAAAAAGAGGAAGCAGCATGAAAACCAAAAACAAAAACATGAAGGCATAAACCAGTATGATACCTTAACAAGTCTTAACATAGTTTGACATAACTATTGGTAGGACCACTGCAAGAGAGAAGGCTATAGGGGTAGGTTAGGGTCATTGGTGTGCCCTGTATTTTATCCTTTGGATATATGAGGGGCTGTGGAAATATTTTAGGTATGGCTCTGATGATTTTGAAAGCTCACCAGGACCAGCCCTACATTCAAATTCTACCAGCTAAGAAATTCTGATGCCTTTGAATATGGTAGGTCCTTGGGTTATGTCTGAGATTGTTCCTATAGCGTGACGTAACACAATTTTTGCTGTAAGTTGGAACCCACTCATATAAGCACCCACGTCACTCACCTGAGCACATACGCAGCAGTAAAGAAGTGAAACAGTAAAAAAAAAATTTAAAAGAAAGATTACAATTCCTGACCTTTACTTGTGGTAAATAAGTAATAAAAAACATAAAGCACATATGTATATATGTCAAGATGACGGAACTTTTGTTTTTTAAAAATAAACTAGTGGCCTGGTGTATGGATTCGTGCACACTGAAAGGAAATTAATTAAAAGAAAGATTCCTGTGGTAATTACATCACTGCAAAAAAATTACATGTTAAAATAGTATATATAATATTATAAAATTAAAGTGTAAAATATTTTAATATCGCTATTCACCCTTTATAATAAAAGTTGTCAGAGATGAAAGAAAATTAGTAAAATATATATGAAAATGAATATATAACTTAATAAACAATACCAACATGATATAAAAACAAGGACATGATATAAAAACAACAAAAACATGATATAAAAACATTGATAAAAACAATGACTGGTAAATTGATTAAACTTATTCTTATTATTTTTTAAAAATATATTTTATTGATTTTTTACAGAGAGGAAGGGAAAGGGATAGAGAGTTCGAAACATTGATCAGCTTCCTTTTGCACACCTCCTTACTGGGGATGTGCTGCAACCAAGGAACGTGCCCTTGACTGGAATCAAACCTGGGACCTTTCAGTCTACAGGTTGACGCTCTATCCACTGAGCCAAACCAGTTTTGGCTAAACTTATTCTTATATCTCCCTGTACTCTACAGTAAGAGGAAAACACTTTCAGAATGCTTGACTAATTTCCTTTGTGATGAAGAATTTACAACTTTAACTTTAATGTCACACGCTCTTTGAACTCCAGAAAGCAACATATAACTGACCATATCTGAAAACAGGTTCAGGTAGGAATATTCCTACTCTGTCTAGAGTTTGTCCTTGTGATTTATTAATAGTCATCGCAAATGCTGGCATCATGGGAAACTGTCTTCAAATTAATTTAAATGGGAGGCCAGTGTCAGAGGGGGACAAATCAATTCTTGGAATCAGAACAACCTCTCCTTCTGTAGATCCTGTTAATACTTCAGTTTTGATTATGTTAGGTTGCAATCTTTTGTGCCAATAGTTGGTCTTCAGATGTCACATATGATTGGTGCCAGCAAGACCTTTATATTTATCATGCATGTGTGAGTCAACCTTTATTTTTAAATTTCCAGTACGCGTCATATGTACCAGCCAGTCGACCGGACAGTTGGAAGGATGTGTGGCCGGTCACTTAGCCTTTTATATATATATGGGAGATGGCGACTTAACCATGAAACGACGTACATCGAGTCAGACCTAACGTGAGAACTGCCTGTACAAGGAATGATCCCTTTCTCTAATGAATTACAGATCAGAATTCATTCACTGGGCACAAACTCAGTCATTCCTCTCCTTGTCCATGGTCACTACTCTACTCAAAGCCATGAACAATCTCTTTTCTGAACTAATCCAACAACTTTCCCATTTTCCTTCTTGCCCCCTACAGTCTATTTTCCACACAGTAATCTTTTAAAATGTAAATGAGTTGTCATTCCCATACTTCAATGTTCTTTCTTGCCTCTTAGGATAAAATTTAAATCCTTTACTTTGACCTACAAACTCTGAATGTTATAGGTCCTGCCTGCCCATCCAATTTTATTTTCTACCACTTGCCTTTTTGGTTCACTATCCTGTACCAACATTCTGTCCCTTGACAACACCAAGCCCATTCCCATGTTAGGGCCTATGGATGTGTTATTCCTTGTCCAAAATGATCTTTCCTGTGCTTTTTACTTGGTAGCCTCTTCCTCTCATTCATCAAATCTCACCTTAAATGTCACCTCCTTGGAGAGACCTTCCCTGACCATCATCTTCTATTCCTCCCAGTACTCACTATCACATCATACCATTTATTTTTTTCACAGCACTTCTGTTGCCCTATCTATCAATCAATCAATCAATCAATCTAAAAGCCTAATATGCTAAGTGTCCAACTGTTTATTTGACCATTTGACCATCTATCTATCTATCTATCTATCTATCTATCTATCTAAAAGCCTAATATGCTAAGTGTCCAACTGTTTATTTGACCATTCGACCAGTCTCTATGATGTGCACTGATCACCAGGGGCAGAAGCTCCAACCGGTTGGTTGGCTAGTTGCTGGGATCCGGCTGATCGGGACTGGGTGAGACAGACTGAACCACCCTGGAGCCAATCTCCTACGGTCACTCCCCGGCCTCTAAAATATTTTAATTAATTTCCTTTCAATATGCATGAATCGGTACACTGGGCCTCTAGTTTAATATATGCTGCAAGAGCAGGGACCCTGATTTTCTTCTTCACTGTTATATTCTCAGGGCCAGCCAGTAATATGTGCTTCATAAATACTAGACTGCCTGAATTATATCTATGTACCTTGAGGGGGCCAAGTGGAACTTGACCATTTTCCTGTTGTACTGGAAGCTGGTCACTGAAAGAAAGCAATTCAGACTGAATGACAGCTCTCAAAGACAGTGATGCAGATCCAATGACTTCTGGCTAAGAGAAGAAGAAAAGAAAAAGTTTAAGTTAAATAGGAGCCACAGAAAACTTTAATTGAAATGACAGCATATGATATCTTATATAGGCACCCATACTTTATGAAGTAAATAGCTTAATTATTTGACTGAGGCATCTCTAAGTAGAAATCCATATTCTGCCATATTTTGGTCCCCGTTCTGGGCTTCACTACTTCTCCCTGGGAGATTATGGAGGGTTTCATGAATCATAAAGAAGTCAGAAGATTTTCTCTTTCTATTTTTAAGAGTCAATTCTTTATGAAAATTGTTCAACTTCACTCTTAAATATATGAAATGAAAGATGATACAATTTTTGCCATTAAAGCTAGGAAAATAACCAAACACTATTGCTGATGCTATCAAGGTTATAGAGAAACAGAGGCTGTCATATGCCTGAAGTTGGGAATATAAACTGGCAACATACTTTTGGACAGCAAATTTGGCAATAAATATAAAAAGCTTTAAATATTCATATTCTTTGACCCAGCAATTTCACTTCTGGAAAAAGCTAATATGCAAGTCAACTGAATGGCAGAACGATTGGTCGCGATGATGCACACTGACCACCAAGTGGCAGATGCTCAACACAGGAGCTGCCCCTAGTGGTCAGTGCTTTCCCACAGGGGGGCACCGCTCAGTCAGAAGCCTTGAGAGGGGCTCACAGCTAGTGAGTGCAGCGGCGGTGGCTGGAGCCTCTCCTGCCTCCAAGGCAGAGTTAAGGATGCCTGACTCCTGGCTTAGGTTTGCTCCCAAGCCATCAGTTGGATATCCCCTGAGGGCTCCTGGACTGCAAGAAGGTGCAGGCTGGGTTGAAGGAACCCTCTGGCCTCTAAAATATTTCTTCTAATTAGTTTCCTTTCAATGTACATGAATCCGTGCACTGAGCTTCTAGTAAATACATAAAAACCTTACATACAAATATGTGTATTTAACAAAGATAATTAACTAGATGTTCAATAATCAAGTTATAATTAAGCTAATTACTGAACATTCCTACAATGAAATAACAGCCATTAAAATGATGTCTACTAAAAGTCTGAATTAATATAAATATTTGTTATAATATTTGATAAAAATAGGGTACTGAAATATTTATAAAATTTTGCAGAGAAGATTAAACATAAAGATATTTATAATAGTTTATTGATTTTAACTTAATTTTTCTTATTCTTTTTTTTAATATATCATTTCATTTATTTATTTTATATTTTTAATCCTCACCTGAGAATATTTTCCCATTGATTTTTAGAGTGTGAAAGAGAGAGGGAAAGACAGAGAAATATTGATGTGAAACACACTGATTGATTGCCTCCTGCTCATGGCCTGACCAGGGCCCAGGCCAGGAAGGAACCTGCAACTGAGGTATGTGCCCTTGGCTGGAATTGAACCCAGGACCTTCTGGTCCGCAGTCTGACGTTCTATCCATTGAGCCATATCAGCTAGGGCTAAACATATTTTTGAAAAAAGAAAAAAGAAAAGCCTTCAAGACAATGTTAAATTTAAAGGATAAAAACTTCATACAAAATTATCCTAATACTGACAAAGATTTACATATATAATATACTGTAGTCATTTGAAAAAGAGAAAAGAACACACATAAATATTAACAATAGTTATTTGTTGGTGATAAGGTAAGAGGTGATTTTCCTTTTTAAAAGTATTTCTCACCCTATCTAGTTTGGCTCAGTGGATAGACCATCAGCCTGCGGACTGAAGGGTTCCAGGTTTGATTTGGGTCAAGGGCACATGCCTAGGATGCGGGCTCGATCCCCAGTAGGGGGTGGGCAGGAGGCAGCCAATCAATGATTCTCTTTCATCATTGATGTTTTTATCTCTCTTTCCCTCTCCCTTCCCCTCTGAAATAAATAAAAATATATTTAAAAAATATTTCTCAAGTTTCTATAAAAATATGTATAATTCTTTTATAATTAGAAAAAAGGATTAACTAGGTAATTCAATTTAAATATTCTGAAATGTTTATAGAGGTTTTCTTGAGTTTGTGAAATTATGTATGTTTCCTCCTCTTCCTATTCTGCTCTATTTTTAAAAAAACCCTATGAAAAAAATAAACAAAAACCCAAAATGAATTATTCTTCATGCCATCCATACCAAAGAGGTCAAATATGCAAAAGCCACTCCTTTACTGAAAGAAGTAAAAACTGTTCATGACATTAATGATTTATGTTGTACTAGTTACAAATGGATTTTATAGACGTGGAATGAGCTGATCAAAACCGCTGCCCACATTACATTATCTTGAACATGCGTGAATTATAAGTATTCAGCCAAAAACAAGTAGGATCTCAAATTAAGGCTAACAGCCTACATCAATCTAAACAGTCAGTAGGGAGCACAGTAAAGACATTAAGTAAGCACTTAGTATCTTAAGTCAGAAGACTTGGGGTGGAATCCTGGATTTTCTTTTATTAGCATGGATGATCTTATAGAAGTTACTTATAGAAGTTATTTCATTTGTAAAATGAAGAAAACAATGTTCCTAATTCACAAAGTTGCTGTAACGATTAAATTTGACAGTATGTGCATGTAGAGCTTTTAGCATATCCATTCTATAGCAACAGCAAACAGACAATAATATCTGCTCTATAACAAACAGTAAACAGAAATTTAAAAATAATGATAACAAATAATAAAAAACATTAGTGTTGTTTGAGCCTATAGAAATTCCCATGTTATGGACACATATAGTTTTAAATATGCTCCAAATCCCTGGTGTAAATGTCAAAATTACGTGAAGTACCTTTTTCTGTGGGGCTTTCTTTGTATAAATTTGGAAAATAAGATTGGAATTCCACCAATGTTCTATCATTGGACCACCAAACTGTACCGGAAACACAAATCTCTGCTGGAATTTCACCACTGCAAAGAGAATCAGACACATAAGAACCTGTCACCCAAATAGAGCCATCATCAATCCATGCTTTGACACCACCCACCTCCCTTTCAAATCTAAAACTCGATGATACTGTTAAGAGTCAGATCAGTAATTAGGGATTCAAAATTCTTCCAAAGCAAAAATGTTTAAGAAGCAGAAAACCAGTCTTTCTCTTACTTCCATCTGCAATTTTGCTGGAGGCGAGTCGAACAACCTCAGTTATCAAAGTTGTCTTTCCCAATCCACTTTTGGAAAAGCCCACAGGAAAGTGGTATTCCACAAAGAAGGTGCTAAAAAAAAAAAAAAGTCATTAAAAACAAATCAAATAATAAACTTATTTTTTGTCTGATAAATTCTACATATATTTCAGAGTTCTATTTTCAGGATCTCAGGTCCTCAGAAGAACCATCTTCTCTCTTCACAGCTTTCACCAACCCTGCAAAATTAAAGGTTCCTTTCCTTCTGTTCCCACAGCACTTTTAATATAAAGCTTCTGTTTTGAACCCTAAAGGCCCTATATTATAAATAGCCATTTAAAAATCTCCTGCTGACTGTAAAGTATATAAAAACAGAGTTTGGGTCTTAACTTTCTTCATTCTTAAATATACCTAGCATAGTGCTTGGGACTTAGTAGGGGAATTTTCAAAACATTTTTGTTGCTTGAATAGTGCCAATGAAAGTATTTTACAAACCATAAAGTATTATACAATTATTTATTTACTAGAGATCTGATGCATGAAATTCGTGCAAGGGGCTTGGACCCACCCTCTGTGGAGGCCCTTGCCCCTTGCAGCCCCTGCTTTGTCCAGAAGGTCATCTGGAAGGACATCAAGCCTAATTAGCATATTATGGTTTTATTATCATAGATACTTTTCAGACACTTCCCACTATCAAATTTAGCTTTCCCATGTTAGAGACATACCGCTTTTTTGTTGTCAGCTTAGGTGGTCTCCCAGGAAAGCTTTTTTTGCCAGGGGTCATCTGTGGACTCTCTGGAGGAACTTCCATGGTTTCAATGATAATTCTGACTGAGTGTGTTCTACCCAGAAGGGCCAGCCTATCTCCACTTAGTGTCATCACTGGGGCATCTTCTGGAGTTATTGATTTCATTTGTTGTTCAACCAAATTTCTGAAAGGAATTCATACAGACAATGAGGCCGACAGTCAGAGGCCCAATATGAAATGATCTAGTTTGCACTGGCAAGAGGAAAAAGAAGGAAGGGCAGCAAGCATCTTAATTCACAAGGTATCAAGTATTGGGAAATGGATTTTATAAAAATTCTGGTCCTGATCAACAGTGAAAGAAATCTCAAAAACTGTAAAAACATTTTCCTAATCTACAGGCTTATCTTCATACATGTATAGAAACGATGTCAAAGAACTAGTTTTTCTACGTGGATACAGACTTCCGTTACCCACTACTTTAATATATCTACTATCATTACTTTTTTGTATTCCTCTTCATTTGCTTTCCTTATGTATATTTTTACACAAATATAATGCAGCACATATACAACCTAGAATTTTGCTTTCTTCCTGAACCATTTCATCATATCCATCTTTCATGTTATTATATTTTTAAGGACTATAATATTTAATGAGTTACAGTAACCAACTTAATCAGCCTGATACTGTTGGATAAACAGTCATTTCACTTTAAATCTTGTAAAAATAATTTTCCTTTGCTTTTGCCTCTAAGCAAGCATTTATAAAGAGGCTCACCTATTTTTCTTTCCTGCTGCTCTCTTCTTCATCTTGTGATCATTTGACTCCAGAACCTTAGAAGATCTGGCAAGAGCTTTTGATTGGCTCATTTTTTTAGAAGGGACAATATCATCATCTTCACTGAAGAAATCACTAATGCTGCTATCAGATTTCTATTGGGGGGGGGAGGAGGAAAGAAACGAAAAGAGGCACTAAAAGATAAGTGTTTTGGGGGTAGAAGGAACAAAAACAGGTATCAGATAATCCCATGTTTCTCCTGGTTATACAAAAATACAATTGACTCTTGAACAAGTGGGAGTTAAGGGCACTGATCCCCCTGTGTAGTTGAAAATCTGTCTATAACTTTTGACTCCCCCAAAACCTAACTACATTTGGCCTTTTGCATCACGGATTTAACCAACTGTGAATCAAAAACAATATTTTCATGAATCACAGTTGGAAAACCATGGTTGGGAATGTAAAAATACTGTTTTCAGTCCATGGTTGTTGATCCATGGATACAAAATCTGCAGATACACAGGGCTGAATATGAATTGAAAAAAATCTGTGTACAAGTGGCCCTGTGCAGTTCAAAACCGTGTTGTTCAAGGGTCAATAATAGTAACAAAAATAATCTACAAGCTCACTTCAAACAAAATAAATTCTTCTTTCAAATTAACAATAATAATAACCACTATTTATTGACTGACTGCTGTGTATCTGGTACTATGCTGAATGCTTCATGTGTATTTCTAATACCACATTTCTAAAAGGTAATCTTGCCTAAATTTTATAAGTAGAAAAATGAAAGCTGAGAGAAATTAGCTTGTTTTATGATTCACAGCATTAAGTAGTATAGGCAGGTTTGATATCCCTGGGTTCCAAAACCTGTATTTCTACCATAATTTGAGGCAAAATCACTGATAAATATCATCCTATATAATAAAAAGGTAATATGCAAATTGACCCTTATGGCCTCACACAAGGTAGCTGTCCCCAGGTGGTCAAAGATGGCTGCCACAAGATGGCTGACAGGGAGAGTAGTTGTGGGTGATCAGGCCAGCAGGGGAGGGCCGTTAGGGGTGACCAGGCCTGCAAGGGAGGGCAGTTGAGGCAACCAGGCTGGCAGTGGAGGGCAGTTAGGGGTGATTGGGCTGGCAGGGGAGGGCAGTTAGGTGTGATAGGGCTGGCAGGGGAGAGCAGTTAGGGATGACCAGACCAGCAAGGGAGGGCAGTTGGGGACAATCAGGCTGGCAGGCAGAGTAGTTAGGGGCAATCGGGCAGGCAGGAAGGCAGAGGAGCGGCTGGAGCCAACAGTCCTGGATTGTGAGAGGGATGTCCGACTGCCATTTTAGGCCTGATCCCTGTAAACCGGCAGTAGGACATCCTTTGAGGGGGTCCCAGATTGGAGAGGGTGGAGGCTGGACTGAGGAACACTTCCCTCCCCCAGGGTATGAATTTCATGCACCAGGCCACTAGTAAAACTAGAAAGAAGAAAACAGAATAACAAACCTAACTGGAAAAAGGGTTTGAAAAGGGTAGGGGAAGGAAGTATGGTTGGCACACACATTCAGGGGGTGTAAGATGTGCCCATATTTGAGACCTCCATCTTTTTGAAATGACCAGCATTGACCCAGGTAGAGATAGTCCCTTTTACTAGGAATAAAACCTCAGAGATGGTTAGACATGAAAAAAAAAAAAATTAACAGGGGAAATTAACTTTACAAATTTGGCCTATCATCCCAGTCTCCAGAACAGGCCACAACCCCACTGAAGGGTTCCAGCACCAGAAGGGGTGTGTGTTCCTGGGGAAGAGCAGTAATAGTCAAACACCTTCACCCAGGTTTGAACACTTTGGCCATCCATCTCTGAGTTCCTGTGCCCAAAAGTTCAGAAGTAGGGGTGGAAATGGAGTGAGGGAAGAGGTTAGAGAGACTACCCAATCCTTGAGATTTTTTTCTAGTCCCCTGCATAATCATAAGAGTCCTCTTAGTTCCCACCTCCATGAGGTGCCTTCCTGCTGACCACTCTCCACCCCACCTCTATGTGTAAGATTGGCCTTATCCTATCATGTGTGCACGCCTATAGCAAATCTGTAGTATCATGAAAGTATTCCATCCCAGGGCCTAGAAAGAAGGAAGCATGCCACAATGAGTTCTATAAGGTTATTAGCAAAATTCAGTCACTGTTAGTTCATCCCCCAGAGCAAAGAGCATCCATAGTTATTTGATCCAGGTTCATCCACTAGTTAGGTCCTGAAGACAGCAAACAACCCCCTCCCACAACTCTTCCTATGTTATAGAAATAACAGAACATTTTTACAAAAGCTTGGCACCTGGGAGAAAACCAACATTAATATTCTAATGAAGCAAGCAGATTTGTTGGAGGGGAGGGAGAGAAGGAAGAAAACTGGACAAAGGGGAGAAAAGATGATATATTTCTGAGGTTCAGAAAGAGCTTATTCAACAAGATGTAGGAGGAGCCTGTAAGCCTGAATTTAGCAAGAGGAAGATAAAAAGTAATGACCAGAATATCCACTATTTCCCCAAGCCTCTCAGAACCCCACCACAGAGTCTGTTAGGCAAAGATGTTGGTAATAAAATCTAGGAATTGATTAGCATACTGCTCAGTATGGACAATAGAGATCTCTGCCTCAGCCCCTGCTACATGAGCTGCTTTCTTCTTGGCATCTCCAGAAGCACTAGGGAGCCCTTGAGATCACACTTTCTGTGCATAGGAAGACGGTGGCTAAGCATGTTGCACATCACAAGCATGTAATTGTCTTTATTATTCACAAACTTACTACATCCCCAGGAACTGGGTAGCAGCATGTTGCCATGGCACTTCAAAATGTACTGATAGTAGTTGGAGAGGTTGCTATGGATGTCAGCAAGGTTCCTACTGGATACTTCTTTGATAAACAGAATCTGATCATAGGTGATAAGGAAGTGACACTGCCGTCACTGCCTTCATTTTCACTTGGGAGACTTTGGGTAAGAAACACCATGTAATCTTGGTCATCAATGCCAAATTGATCATGGAGCTTCCTGAAGACATTGGGACAATACCCCTTGAACTTGAAATTGGGCAGATTTTCCCTGTGGAATAGGTAATTGTTGACCTTGATCTTGGATCTGGCCTTAGAGTTATCTGGCAGCAGAATCACAGGGGGAGGCACCTTGCTGAACTCACCGATAGAATGGGTTACGCTCCAGAGGAACATGAACATGTCCAGAGCACTTTCGTCTTCTGCTGCACAAAATGCTTCATGGTTTTGTAGGTAAAACAGAAACCTGGGCTGGGGGTTGCTGTAGTTGCCGGTACAACAGCAAATGGGGCCGAGGAGGATGCCATGATCTCCCGCACACTCAACCCTACAAAGCTTTCTGCTCTTAGTAAGCTTTTAAAAATACTTAATGACAGTACAATAAAAATCTAGTTGAGTCCATAGTTTGAAGGAAATGATAATAAACATAATCTAGGTTGTTCAAAAGCTAAGAATTTCAAGGAACCAAAAACAAGGCAATAATGCTCAATTTCTAAGCTGTGGATGTTAGTCAATATTAAGAACATCAATGACCTCAAGGAAGGACATGAGCATTCTAACTCCTTGGTCTCCCGTTTCTTAAATTTTCATTTTTTTTTTCTGTCAATAAACATTTTCTAAAATTATTTTGTTCTCTCATAATTGATAGCATTGGGGATTACACAGTGCCATTCATAAATTTTTAAATATCCACTCAGTATTCAATATCTATCAGACCTTTATTCTAGTGGTAATACGAAGATAATAAAGACATAGTTGCTTTCATATTGCAGACATTCAGGCAAAGAATTCTGCTTGGGGATGTCTGGGATATTTTCTTTAGAGAGGTGATGAATTGATAAAGAATGCAGACAATTTTACCAGATATACAAAGGCATTTCAACATTCAAAGTCGAAGGGGCAGTATGAGCAAAAAAATTAGATAGGAAAGGAGCTGAATATCAGTATGACAGGAGTATGCAATGGGTATAGAGCAAAATGGGAGATGAGGTGAAGGAGGTAAGACAAGATCATATTATAAAGCCATGCTCAAAGCTGATGAGATGGTGTAGTCTAAGCAGGAAAAACACAGGCTTTTTGTCAGACAGACCAGAATAAGAATTCTAGTTCTGCCACTTATTACGAGTAATTAATGTCTCTGAGCTTTTATTTCATGATATGTAAAAAAGATAATATTCTTTCATAGACTAGAAAAAGAATTAAAAGAAATAACAACTTTAAAACATTTGGTACAGTACTGAATGAATAACAGGTAATGTAAATTCCCTGGCACAGAAAAAATATGAAGTAAATATAATTCCTTTTTCTTTTCAGCCTATAAGTAACAGAGTATCAGTGATGATTTTTATTTAATAAAAAATATTTTTATTGATTTCAGAGAGGAAGGAAAAGGGAGCAAGAGACAGAAACATCAATGATGAGAGAATCATTGATTGGTTGCAAGCCCACACTGGAGATTGAGCCTGCAACACTGGCATGTGCCCTGACTGGGAATTGAACTGTGACTTCTGGGTTCATAGGTCATCCAGCTGGGCAGTGACGATTTTAAAGGCAGGAAGTCATGAAATCCTAACAATTAATAATGTTATCTATCTATCTATCTATCTATTAATACATATATTCTTATTGAATTCAGAAAGGAAGGAGAGATAGAGACATCAATGATGATGAGAGAGAATCATTGATCAGCTGCTTCCTGCATGCCCCACACTGGGGATCAAGCCCACAACTTGGGCATATGCTGTGACCAGGAATTGAACTGTGACCCCTAGGTTCTTATGTTGATGCTTAACTACTAATTTTGCTGACCAGGCTCATAATGTCTTTTAAATCCATCTTCTCCTTTCCAAATGCTGTCACCGTTATTCAGGCTCAACACCCCCCCCCCCCCCGCCCCCCACCTCTAGTAGTCCAATGGCTTCCTATCTGCTTCTGATCATTCTCCCTTATTGGCCACCTACATCATTGCCAGATTAACATTCCTAAAACACTATCATGATCATATCATTTCCTCATCATCTAACCTTCACAGGCTTTCACATACTGGACTTCTTTTCCACAGAGATTTTCATCTAGTCAATTTACATACCTTGCAGAGCACAAACTGCTTCTTTAAACAGGTCATTCTTTCTATTCCCATTTCATATCCTTTTTCTCTCTAAACACCATCTTTCAAGTCCCACTAAAAACCCCTAGCTCCTCATAATGCTCTCTCCTGACAATCTCATGTAAAAGTTCTCCCTACTTATTTTGAACCCTAATAGCATTCATTGTCTTATCAGTGAGTTGATATAAACTACCTTATATTTCAGATATCTTTTCTGACTCAGAGAAAAGGAAAATTGGGAATTTGACAGCAAGGTTCACAAATATAAATTATTACTTGTGGAACATGGATTGAACTTAGTATGTGTAGACCCTAAGAGATACTAAAAGCTAATAAACAGAACATATGGCTTGGTATAAGAACTTTGAAAATGCTAGAACATTAGAGGTATTTGTCACCAGTAAGTAGAGGTGTGTCTGGAATATTTTGAAAAGATACCAGTCAAGGGTGGTTCTGAAGGTACACCTGCATTAGCTCTTCCTTAGAAGAGCTCTGAGGAAGCTATATAATATATTTGGATACAGGTAAACTAGAATTTGAATCCTGGCTCTAAAACTATGTGTACCTAGAAAACATATTTAATCTTACTAGGCCTGTTTCCACAACTGCAGAATGAGGACAATATTTTCCTTTTCAGGTTGTCATTACAATTAAATATGGTATATAAAATGGATAGCTTTCTATCTGGCAAGTAGCAAGATGCGGGCCCCTGCCAATATTATTAATACTCTAATTGTTATCTAACTCCTAAAGCTTCAGATTCAATGACTTACAGGTGCTGTGTAAAATAAGTTCTCCAGGAGACTCTGGTCATACTGAGGGTCACTTGGCTCACTGCTGCAATACACATCACTCCCAGGAGCTGGAGAATCTGGAGGAGAGCCTAGTCCATCCCAATAATGGCCTTGGGAAAATTCAGCACTGCAGAGATTTAAAAAAACAAACAAAACAAGGCATAATTTTAAAGGAAATTTTAGCTGAGCTATATTTTTTTTGCAAAAATTTTCTGAAGTTCTAAATATGAAGATATGTTAAACAGAAGACTCACATTAAACAGACTGATAAATATTTTCATATTATATTCCCCCTCCTCTGAATGCCAACAGCTAGTATTCAAAAAATACACTCCTGACACTGATTGTGATTTCATTCATTTATTTAACAAACACTTTACTGGGCACCTATTATGTGCTAGGCATGGTGTTAGATACAGAGATGTATGTAAATGATACAGAGATGGCTAAGCTAACTTGCTCTAGTCTTGTGTTGCTTATAGTCTAGCATGGAGAGGTAAAAAAAAGAGAAATAATTAACTATAATTTAATGAGATAAATGTTATATATTGTTTTTGTGAAGAATGGCTAATTCATAAATTTCCTTTATTCTAAGCAAAAATGTGTAGTTAGGGTTAATTATGGAAAGATTAATTTTTTGTAGAATATAGGAGTAAAATACATGTCCTACTTATAGAATTTGTAAACTAGTAAGATAAACATATAAGCATATGCATATTTCATTTGTTTGTTTCTCCTGTAGTAACTAATGAAAATCTGTTAACGAACCTACTGAATTCTTAATAAACATGTTCTTCATAATGAAAGCAATATTTATTAAATATTTAATATGTGCCAGACACTATGCTAAACATTTCAATTATTCTTTCAACTTTGCTTCCCTTTCAAATTAGTTGCTATACTTTATTCCCCTTCTTTGATTTCTCAACACAATAAATACCTTCAAATTAGATCATATTTTTATTTCTTGCAACTAACAGGTTCTTTTCCTCACTGTTTTTTATTGATTTTCTACAGAGAGGAAGGGAGAGGGACAGAAAGTCAGAAACATCGATGAGAGAGAGACATCGATCAGCCGCCTCCTGCACGCCCCACACTGGAGATGTGCCCGCAAGCAAGGGACATGCCCCCCACCGGAATCGAACCTGGGACCCTTCAGTCCGCAGGCCGACGCTCTATCCACTGAGCCAAACCGGTCTCGGCTTCCTCACTGTTCTTAATCTAGAGCAGAATTTCTCAATCTCAGCACTACTGACATGTTGGTTCAGATAATTCTTTTGTCATTGGGAGCTATCTGTGCATCTTGGATCCCTGGACTCACCAGATGCCAGTAGCAGTACCCCAGTTTTGACAACCCCAAATGTCTCCAGATAATACCAAATGTCCCATGGGGAACAGGGGAGAACTGTCCCCAGATGAGAACCACTGCTCCATAGTAATCTCTCTCTCAAAGGTCAGAACAACTTCCAAACTACCAAAACCCAACTAACAATTTCCTAATTGACATGGCTTCTCTAAAGCTTCTGTGCACTGCTCCTTTGTGAAGCTCTACTTCTTGGTATTCTGTACAACTCTCGCTTGCCAATTATCCCCACATACTCTATACAACTCTCGCTTGCCAATTATCCCCATCCTCATACCTACACATTCATTTGCTTGCTGTTTCCCTCTTCCCTTGCATTCCCTTAAAGTTAACAGGCTCTCTACTGTTCAGTATATAGTCCTCTACCTTTTTCTTTTTTGAAATAAACATTTCTTTGAATTTATTCTACTGTCTATGACACATTGAAAGGACATGCCATTTCCCTCCATGCAATATTGTGGACCTACTTATACCAAAAAGATGGGAAAGGTCAGAGCTATTTTGCACAGGATAAAGGCCTGGGGATCCTGTGCAGCTGAGAGGGCAGGAGAAATGAGAATGGAAAAAAAAAGAGGGATGCACCCTGGCCAGTTTGGCTCAGTGGATAGAGCTCTGGATCACTGACTGTAAGACTGCAGGCTCGATTCCCAGCCTCGGCATATACATGAGGCAGCCAACTGATGTGTTTCTCTCACATTGATGTTTCTCTCTCTCTCTCTCTCTCTGTCTCTCCCTCTCATTTCCTCTCTCTTAAAAAAAAGGAAAAATATCCTCAGGTGAAGATTAACAACAACAAAAAATAAAATTAAATTAAAAAAAAAAAAAAAGAGGGGTGGAATGGGGCTGGAAGTTGCCTGTATTCTTTGCTATAAGATAAGCACGATCTCAGCACTTTCCTCTCTTTTACATCTTAAACATTTTAAAATCAAAGAATACATATTTTTGTTTTAAAACTAAAATAGAATTACAAGACATAATAAAAAATAGTAGTGGCCTGCTTCCTTAGCTTCAACTCACTAATATATTTCTTCTAGTATTTATCTTCATATTGTTAAATAACATGTGAACTGCCATTTTCTGATTTTTTTCCCTTTCTAAATGATTTATGGACTTCCTATTATGAAAAATGAAGAATCCACTCTTTTATACTACTACTATTGGACATAGATTTCCCTTTCACCCATCTTCTCTAATTTAGTTATATTACTTTTTTTTGTAGTTAATTTTCAGGGTTAACATGATATCAGAGCCAAGTATAATTTTTACACTTTCATAAACAACTTATAGTTTTCCATCTTTTAATAACTGCCTTAATTTTCATCTATTTAGTTTTCTATGTGGCTATTACTATTTCATTATTGAACTCTCCAAGAACTGAAAATTTCCTGCTCAATTTCAAACACAGGAGGAATGTGTCTTCATGTACTCCCTTCCCTAGTGAAATATTCCCAGTGAGGCCCTGTCCAGCTCCCTAAAGGAGTATTTATGCTCTAAATATGACACAGAACTTAAACCTACTGCGGAGAGATAAACTTGAGATCCTGGATGCATGAAAACATTTTTACTTTATCCTTACACTTAACAGTGATTGAGAATGGGATTTGAAGTTGAAAATTCAGAATTCTGAAAGCATTTCTCCATTGTTTTCTCTGGAGCTGGGGGAAAAGCCTTTTATTTTGTTTGTTTCCAACTTAATTGAGATATAATTGACAAATAAAATGATAAAATATTGAAAGTGAACAATATGATGATTTGATATATGTATACACTGTAAAAAGATTCTCCCCATTAAATTAATTAAAATACCTTTCACCTCACATATTTACTTTTGTGGGAGAGGGGTGAGAACATTTAAGCTCTACTCTCTTAGTAAATCTCAATGATACAATACAATGTTATCAACTAGCCATTTCAGACCTTATCTACATTAATAAAAGAGAGATGCAAATTGACTGCACCTCCATTATGCCCACCAGCCAATCAGGAGTATGTAAATTAACCCAACAAAGATGGTAGATTAAGGAGCCAAGCAGGCGGGGATGGGTGCCAAACCCGCAGTCTCCCGGGATCACTGCTGATTCTGGAGGCGAGGGCGGCTGCGCCAAGCCATCCCCGAAGGCTCCTGGTACCATTATCGGCCCTGGGAGGCGAGGAGAGCTGCGCAGCTCGACAGCAGACAGAAGAGCCTGCTTGGCTATAGCTGCCGTGACCCATGAACAAGCAAGCAGGCCCACAAGCAGCTCCCAGCAGGACCTGCTTGGCTATCGTCATAGCAACTCAGAAGCAGATAAGCACAGCCCCCAGGCAGTACCCAGCAGGGCTTGCTTGGCTGTCACCATGGTGACCCACGAGCAAACAAGCATGGCCCACAGACAGCACCCAGCAGGGCTTGTTTGCCCATCACCATGGTGTGGAGCAGGCAGGATTTGCAGAGAGCAGAGAACCATGAGGAGTGGGCCTAAGCTGTCAGTAGAATATTCCTGAGGGCTCTTGGATTGAAGAGGGTGCAGGTTGGGCTGAGGGACCTTCCTACCCCTGTGCATGAATTTCATGCACCGGGCCTCTAGTTCAATTTATTACTGAAAGTTTGTACCCTTTTATCAATCTCTCCCTGTTTCTCCTGTCCTCCACAGAAACCATTTTTCTAATCTTTGTTTGTTATAGTCTTGTGGACATAAGTCCTATTAATTTTCAGAGCTAGACATTTTGGGAACCCATCTTTTTGTGGCAGGAGTTCTAAAAGTTGGGGCACTGAGAGAATCCAAGTGTAGGTAAACACCTACACTGCTGCCTCACACAACAATTTCAAAACTACAACTAAAAGACAGAACGGACATCATCCAGAACCACAGGAAAGCTGGCCGAGTGTAAGTTCTACAGCTAGAAGGAAAGAGAGGGGCTCACAGAAACCCAGAGGAGCTGCAAAAAGCTGAGGTACAGAGACGTGCGCACTGAGAGAGCGGGTGCCTGAGGACCTGGCTGGCTTTCTCTGGCGGGAGGGAAACGGAGACTCCCAACGGCATTGAACCCCTTATCTTACGACACTAAACCCCAGAACCAGCCAAAACTCATACGGGGGAGTTTGGACTGTGAAAAGGGAGAGGTACACGGAAATTTAGGGGAGTCGCAAAAGATCAAGTCTGGTCGCGCATGCACACGGTGCTGGGCGGAGGACAGACTGCTGATTGTGCCGCTGGCTTTCACGACTGGGCGGGAGACAGACCCTCCCAACTGTGCCACTTCTGAGTCCACTGGGCCCCTGTTTCGGGCGAAACCCTGGGAACCTAGACTCGTGTGGTCCTGGTGCGCAGGGAAGCCGGAAAGGCAGCGGTTAGAGGCACTGCGGGTGCGTGCGCGCACAAGGACCGCTCCAGGGATTACCCAGTCACATGAGACTCAGGGGTCATGGAGGGCGGGGCCAACTGGAAGGCAAAGCTGTCCCTTAAGCCCTGAGACTCCACCCATCCCAAGCTCAATAGAGGCTTCTTCGGTTTTGAGTCTGGTTCATAAGGCTGAATCCAACACAGAAGTTTCCCCGGCATAGTGAAAATGCCGAGACAAGGGATCACAAACAAAAGAAATGGAGGAAAAAAAAACGACTGGATAGAGTTCAAAACCACGCTTATAAGGTTTTTCAAGAATATGCTAGAAAAGATGGATAAATTTAGCGAGAGCCAAGAGGAGATGAAAAAGGACCAACTAGAGATGCAAAAGAGCCGACTAGAGATGGAAAAGGTCCAATTAAAGATGATAAAGGACCAAATAGAAATTAAACATACACTGACTGAAATAAAAAATATTATACAGAGTCCTAACAGCAGACTAGAGAAAGGCAAGAATCAAGTCAAAAATTTGAAATATAAAGAAGCAGAAAACATTCAACTGGAAAAGCAAGAAAAGAAAAGAATCCAAAAATGTGAACATAATGTAAGGAGACTCTGGGACAGTTTCAAGCGTACCAACATCAGAATTGTGGGGGTGCCAGAAGAAGAGAGAGAGCAAGATACTGAAAACCTATTTAAAGAAATAATGACTGAAAACTTCCCAAATCTGGTAAAAGAAATAGACTTACAAGTCCAGGAAGCACACAGAACCTCATATAAAAGGAATCCAAAGAGGACCACACCAAGACACATCATAATTAAAATACCAAGAGCAAAAGACAAAGAGAGAATATTAAAAGCAGCAAGAGAAAAACAGTTCATTACCTACAAGGGAGCACCCATGACTGTCAGCTCATTTCTCAACAGAAACAATGCAGGCCAGACGGGAGTGGCAAGAAATATTCAACGTGATGAATAGCAAGAACCTACAACCAAGAATAATCTATCCAGCAAAGCTATCATTCAGAATTGAAGGGCAGATAAAGAGCTTCACAGAGAAGAAAAAGCTAAAGGAGTTCATCAACTCCAAACCAGTATTATATGAAATGCTGAAAGGTACTCTTTTAGAAGAGGAAGAAGAAAAAGGTAAAAGATAAAAAATTATGAACAAATACATATCTATCAACAAGTGAATCTAAAAATCAAGTGAATTAAAAATGTGTTAAACAGAATAAACTGGTGAATATAATAGAATCAGGAGCACAGAAAGGGAGTGGACTGATAATTCTCAGGGGGAAAGGGGTGAGGGGTGTACAGGGAGAGACTGGACAAAAATCATATACCTATGGATGAGATCAATGGGAGGGAGTTAAGGGCAGAGGGAGGGGTGGGAGCTGGGTGGAGGGATGCTATTGAGGGGAAAAAAGAGAAACAAATGTAATAATCTGAATAATAAATATTTAATTTAAAAAAAAAGAAAGAGAACTTTAATGGATAATACAATGAAGTGTCAAATCAAACAACGTTTGTATGTATTACCATGACTCAATAAAATTCTGTATTATTCTAAAAAAAAAAAAAGTTGGGGCACTAGATGTGAGGTTCAAATTGTGTTCAAGGAGAAGCTAGGAGTTAGGGATTCTCTCCTGATTGTGTGGTGCAGTTGCGGGGATATTTTCTCATTTTTCTGATGTGTAGAAGTTGCTCATTTACTTTCTGAATCTCTTTCAGAGAAATTGCTTCAGTTATTTGCTTTCATCATTGATTTTTCTATCCTTCTCTCTCCCTTTCCCTTCCTCTCTGAAATCAATAAAAAATATATCTTATAAAAAGAGAAACATTGATTGTTTGCCTTCTGCATGGAGCCCAACTGGGAATTGAACCTTTAACCTGGGTATCTGCTCTGACCAGGAATCAAACTCAAGATCCTTTGGTGAATAGCAATGACACTCCAACTGAGCCATACTAACCAAGGCAAACATTTTCAAGTTTTATTAAGTCTAGTTTACCTATTTGTTGTTATTGTGGTTTGTGCTTTTGGTATCATATCTAAGAATCCTTTCCCAAATGAAGGTCAATAAGATTTACCTCTATGTTTTCTTCTAAGAGCTTTATAGTTTTAGCTCTTCTGTTTAGATATTTGATCAATTTTGAGTTAATTTTTGTATATGATTTGAGGTAAGGTTCCAATTTCAGTTTTAAAAAATGTGTGGGAGCCAAAACCAGCTTGGCTCAGTGGATAGCGTGTTGGCCTGCGGACTGGGGTGGGGGGGGGATCCCAGGTTTGATTCCAGTCAAGGGCATGTATCTTGGTTGCAGGCACATTCCCCAGTGGAGGGTGTGCAGAGATGGCTGATCAATGTCTCTTCTCATCGATGTTTCTAACTCTCTAGCCCTCTCCCTTCCTTTCTGTAAAAAATCAGTAAAATATATTTAAAAAAAAAAATGTGTGGGAGAAACCAAGATGGTGGCATAGGTGAATACCTAAACTGCTGCCTCACACAACAATTTCAAAACTACAGCTAAAAGACAGAACAGACATAATCCAGAATCATAGGAAAGCTGGCTGAGTGGAAATTCTATTACAAGGAAAGAGAAGGGCTCACGGATACTCAGAGGAGCTGCAAAAAGCTGAGGTAGGAGACAAGCATGTGGAGAGGACAGGCGGCGGATTGCCTGGCTGGCTTCTTCTAGTGGGAGGAAGACAGAAACTCCCAATTGCACTGAGTCCGGTTCCGGGCGAGACTCATATGGGGGGAGTCTGGATTGTCGGAAAAAGAGATGTGTACACGGAAACTTAGGGGAGCCATGAAAGACAGAGGTCTGGAGGCGCACACACGAGTGTACACAGAGAGAACTGACTGCTGATTGTGCTGCTGGCTTTCTCTAGCAGAAGGAAGACAGAACCTCACGACTGTGCTGAACTCCAGTTCCGACTGCACTGAACCCGTTTCGGGTGAGAACCTGGGGACCCAGACTCATATGGATCCTTGAAGCGCACGAAAACTCAGGGGAGCCGGGAAAGGCAGAGGGCTGGAGGCACATGTGTGAGTGTTCACACAGAGGGCTGCAGTGATTCCTGAGGGAAGCCAAGGCTGTCTGCTTAGCCCTGAGACTGCACCCCATCGAAGTCCAGCACAGAGGCTTTTGCAATTTTGAAAGTCGTCTCATAAGGCTGACTCCAGCACAGAAGTACTCCCTGCGTAGACAGAGCTGATCCTCAAAGCCAACTGGCCTAGATGTCAATTCCCCCTAGTGATACCAACAATAATCAAGACTTAACTACAACAAAATTGTACACATAGTCCACAAAGGGGTGCACCAAGAGTGTCCACCTCAGGTAACTGGGGAGGCAGAGCTACTGGGCCATAGAGAACATCTAGCACACAAAGCTACCCTACCAATTCAGAGAAGCAGCAAAAATATGGAGACAAAGAAACAGATGGCAAATGAAAGAAATGGAGGAAAACAAAAGACTGGATATGGAGTTCAGAACTACGGTTATAAGGTTTTTTAATAATTTCCTAGAAAAGGTCGATAAATTTAAGGAGACCCTCGAGGAGATGAAAAAGACAAACTAGAAATTAAACATTCACTGACTGAAATAAAAAATATTACACAGAGACCTAACAGCAGACTAGAGGAATGCAAGAATCAAATCAAAGATCTGAAATACAAAGAAGCAGAAAACACTAAACTGGAAAAGCAAAAAAAAAAAAAAAAAAAAAGGAATCCAAAAACTGGAAGATAGTGTAAGGAGCCTCTGGGACAACTTCAAACATACCAACATCAGAATTATGGGGGTGCCAGAAGAAGAGAGAGAGAGCAAGATCCTGAAAACCGATTTGAAGAAATAATGACTGAAAACTTCCCACACCTGGTGAAAGAAATACTTATAAGTCTAGGAAACACAGAGAACCCCCAACAAAAGCAATACAAAGAGCACCACACAAGGACACATCATAATTAAAATGCCAAGAGCAAAAAACAGAGAGAGAATATTAAAAGCAGCAAGAGCACCCATATGATTGTCAGCTGATTTCTCAACAGAAACTATGCAGGCCAGACGGGAGTGGCAAGAAATATTCAAAGTGATGAATAGCAAGAACCTACAACCAAGATTACTCTGCCCAGCAAAGCTATCATTCAGAATTGAAGGGCAGATAAAGAGCTTCACAGATAAGAAAAAGCTAAAGGAGTTCATCAACTCCAAACCAGTATTATATGAAATGCTGAAAGGTACTCTTTAAGAAGAGGAAGAAGAAGAAAAAGGTAAAATAATGAACAAGAAATACATATCTATCAACAAGTGAATCTAAAAATCAAGTGAATTAAAAATGTGTTAAATAGAATAAACTGGTGAATATAATAGAATCAGGGGCATAGAAAGGGAGTGGACTGACAATTCTCAGGGGGAAAGAGGTGAGGAGAGTGCAGGAAGAGACTGGACTAAAATTGTACACCTATGGATGAGGATAATGGGGGGGAGGTAAGGGCATAGGGTTGGGTGGGAACCGGCAGGAGAGAACTATGGGGAAAAAAAGAGTAACAATTGTAATAATCTGAACAATAAAGATTTATTAAATTAAAAAAATAATAAAATAAAAAATGAAAAATGTGTGGCTAGCCAGCTATCCCTGTATGAGTTGTTAAAAAGACTATTCAATGAATGGTGTTGCTCTTCTTGTAGAATATCAGTTGACTGTGGAGACATAAGTTTATTTTTAGACTAGTCCATTGATTTATATGTTTGTTCTTATGCCAGTATCAAACTGACTTGATTACTGCTGCTTTGTAGGATGTTTAAAAATAGGAAAGTGTGAGTCCTCCTATCTTCTTTTTCAAGACTGTTTTGGCTATTCTGAATAATTTGCAATCTCATAGGAATTTTATAAATCAGCTTGTCAATTTCTACAAAGAAATCAGCTGTGATTTCTATAGGATTGGATTGAATAATAAGCATGGGATTCTACCTCCTCCTGGTTTCAGATCTTTAACATTTTTTTCAACAGTGTTTTGTAGTTTTCAGAGGTTATGTTTTGTACTTTTCAAAAATTTATCCCTAAGTACTTTATTCTTATCAATGTTACTGTAAATGAATTACTTCTTAATTTCATTTTTGGATTACCTATTGCAAGTATATAAAAACTAGAGGCCTGGTGCATGAAATTCATGCATGGGGCAGTAGGGGAGGGGTCCCTCAGCCTGATCTGTGTCCTCTCACAATTCAAGAACCCTGGGCCTAATTTGGCAGTCGAACATCCCTCTCACAATCGGGGACGCTGCATGTACCAGTGACCATACTTTTCATACAGGTGAAAGGCATCTTGCTGTTGTATGGGCAGCTACATTTTTTTGCCCTGATTATAAAAAGTAGCACATAACATGATCCTTCTGAGGCAGTAGTGCTATTTCCCTCATCTTATGGGTGGAAACACTGAAGCAGAGAGAAGTTAATTGGCTTTGTCACACAGTTGTAAGTGTCAGAACCAGGGATGACCACAATATATGCAAGCCAGGGTCCATGCATGTCATCACTGCACCATCCTGTTTTTTCAGTGTTAGAGTAGCCTTGCCAGGTTTTAATTTTTAAATCTAAGAGACAGTTCTCAATATATAGAGTAGAGTCCCTAGGCCTGGCCTGTGATCAGGGTCATCTGTGGGGCAACAGTGGGCAGGACCTCCCCTCTGATGGTACCAAGCCTTGGCTGGTGGTCTGGTGTCGCTTGCTGGCAGACCCAGTACCCCTATTGCTACTGCCAGTTGCCTCACTCTCAGGAGGCAGATGCTAAATGTCTGCCCCATGGTGGTCAGTGCACATCATAGCAGCTGGTCGTTTGACCGTTTGGTTGATTTGCATATTCAGTTTTTATTATATAGGACAGTGGCCCACTGTATGAAATTAGTGTGTGTGTGTCCCTCAGCCCGGCCTGTACCCTCTCCAATCTGGGAGATCCCTCTCACAATCTGGGACCACTGGCTCCTAACCGCTCACCTATCTGCTTGCCTGATTGACACTAACCACTCTGCATGCCAGTCTGATTGCTCCCTATTGCCCCCCTTGCCAGCCTGATAACCCCCAACTGCCCTCCTCTGCTGGCCTGATCGCCCCTAACCACCTTTGCCTTGGACCTCACCAGGATGACTTTGTCCATAAGGTCTTCCAGTCTAATTAGCATATAATCCTGTTATTAGTATAGATACAACTTATTTTTTTTAATTCTTTTTTCTTTTTGCTTTACCAGTGGAGTGTTTTTTGCTTCTTTGTATTTCAAATCTTTGACTTTATTCTTTCGATCTTCTAGTCTGCTGTTAGGTTTCTGTATAATATTTTTTATTTCAGTCAGTGCATGTTTAATTTCTAGTTGTTTTTTTTTTTTTTCATCTCCTCTTGGGTCTCACAAAATCTACCCATTTTTTCTAGGAAATTCTTAACCTTATAATGATGGTTTTGAACTCTATATCCAGTCGTTTGTTTTCCTCCATTTCTTTCGTTTGTGATCTGTTCTTTGGTCTCCGCACATTTCACTGCTTCCCTGAGTTGGTAGAGTAGCTTTGTGTGCTAGCTGTCTTATGTGGCCCAGTAGCTCTGCCTCCCGTTACCTGAGGTGGACACTCTTGGTGCACCACTTTGTGAACTGTGTGTACAGCCTTGATGTAGTTAATTCTTGATTGTTGTTGGTATCACTGGGAGGAATTGACCTCCAAGCCAACTGGTTGTGAGGATCAGCTGCGTCTGCACATGCGGGCTTACCTCCAGACCGCTGCCTTTCGTGCGCACGCACATATGCACGCGCAAGCTCTGGGAACTCTGTCTTTCGATTCCACTGAGTTTTTGTGCACTCTAGGGACCCGAATGAGTCTGAGTCCCCAGGGTCTCATCCGAAACTGGGGCTCAGTGCAGTTGGACCTGGATTTCAGTGCTGTTGTGAGGTCTGTCTTCCTCCTGTTAGAGCAGTGGTTCTCAACCTGTGGGTCGCGACCCCTTTGGGGGTCAAACGACCCTTTCACAGGGGTCGCCTAAGACCATCAGAAAACACCCATTTCCCATGGTCTTAGGAACGAACCAACAGACCGCTCCTCGGTGTAGCAAAGTGTAGCAATGTAGTTTACTGTTGTCATATGAAGACTGTTACCCATGCTACACCATGATTCAAGACAAAAATGTCATTTATTTATAATTAGAAATAAATATTTCATAATATATAATTACATATTTTTTGTGATTAATCACTATGCTTTAATTATGTTCAATTTGTAACCACGAAAATACATCCTGCATATCAGATACTTACATTACAGTTCATAACAGTAGCAAGATTACAGTTATGAAGTAGCAATGAAAATAATTTTATGACTGGGGATCACCACACCGTGAGCAACTGTATTAAAGGGTCGTAGCATTAGAAAGGTTGAGAACCACTGTGCTAGAGGAAGCCAGGCACAATCAGCAGTCAGTGCTCTGTGTGTGCACTTTCGCGACACTTTTGCATGCACCTTCACGAGCCCCCAGACTTCTGTCCTTCACAGCTCCCCTAAGTTTCCGTGCATCCCTTCCTTTTCACAATAGTCCAGACTCCCCCTATGAGTCTTGCTTGGAGCTGGGGTTCATGCAGTTGGGAGTTTCCGTCTCCATTCAGCTAGAGAAAGCCAGCCAGACCTTCCTCCGTCTGTCCTCTCCATTTTTACAGCTCCTCTGAGTCTCTGTGTGCTCCTCTCTTTACTTCTAGTTGTAGAATTTTCACTCAGCCAGCTTTCCTGTGGTTCTGGATGGTGTCCGTTCTGTCTTTTAGTTGTAGTTTTGAAATTGTTGTGCAAGGCAGCAGCTTAGGTGTTCACCTATGCCGCCATCTTGGTTTCTCCATATATAACTTATTTTTTTAATGTTAATCTTATACAGATGCAACCTCCCTGAATTTATTAGTTCTAATTATTTTTTAGTGCATTCTTTAGGGTATTCCACATACCATATCCTGTCACCTGTGACTAGAGATAATTTTACTTCTTCTTTTCCAATTAGAACCCTGCTTATTGTTTCCTGCCTAATTGTGCAAACCACATCATATATAATATAAGCTTAATATGCAAATTGACCGAATGGCAGAACGACTGGTTTCTATGATGCGCACTGACCCCAGGGGTCAGATGTTCAATGCAGGAGCTGCCCCCAAGGCCACAGGCCAGTCAAGGCAGGTGCCAGTGGAGGCCCCCTGATTACCCTGCTGGTCACCCCACAGATCGGCCTGGTTGCTGGCCAGGCCTAAGGAGCCCACCGAATTTCATGCACAGGGCCCCTAGAAGGTAATGAGACAGATTCCAAATTTCAACTTGTGCCTGTGTAAAATCCATGCTCTTTTCATTATACCCTAACACTGATGTTGGGGATAAAGTTGGGAAATAAGAATGAAAAAGTGGCCCTAGCTTGTTTGGCTCAGCAAATAGAAGGGTCCTGGATTTGATTCCAGTCAAGGGCACATGCCCTGGTTGTGGCCTTGATCCCCAGTGGGGGCATGCAGGAGGCAGCCAATCAATGATTCTCTCTTATCATTGTTGCTTTTATCTCTCTCTACCTCTCCCTTCCTCTCTAAAATCAATAAACAATGTTTTTTTTTTTTTTTAAAGGCCTTAGCTGGTTTGGCTCAGTGCATAGAGCATTGACCTGCGTACTGAAGGGTCCTGGGTTCGATTCCAGCCAAAGGACACATGCCTGGGTTGCAGGCTTGATCCCCAGTAGGGGGCGTGCAGGAGGCAGCTGATCAATGATACTCTCTCATTGATGTTTCTCTCCTTCTCCCTTCCTCTGAAATCAATAAAAACATATTAAAAAAAAGAAAAGAAAAGGTAGATTTGAGACCATTTTGTAACTGAAGTTAAGAATTAAAGGCTAGCCCTATCTGGTTTGGTTCAGTGAATATAGCATCAATCTGTGGAATCTGGGTTTGATTCTGGTCAAGGGCAAGTACCTCGATTGCCCCTTTCTGCTTGAGGCATGCGTGGGAGGCAACCAATCGATTTTTCTCTTTCACATTGATGTTTCTCTCTCCTCCTCCCTTCCACTCTCCCTAAGAATCAATGGAAAAATATCCTCAGGTGAGGATTAAAAAATAAAAAGAATTTTAAAAAAAGAATAAAAAGCTAAAGATTAAATTTTTACTTAGTGGGTAATGAATGATGGTTCTTATTTAGTGTGCAACCAAGTAAGCAAGAGAATGTCTTTGCTTTTCTAAGGAAGTGTTACTTTATGAAGATAAATCTGTGAACAATGTAACAATGATATAGCCAAAAAATTTAAAGCAAAGAAAACTAGTTAAGAGCTTACCTGCCCAATAGTAGCTGTATAGCTCTGGTATCAGCTTTTGTGTCTTGTTTCCAAAATTTATTCTCAGTTAGAGGGAGGAGATGATCTTCATCATGGTCTTTAGATTGATTCTTAGATAAGGCTTTGATTCTAAGGTGTGGAAAAATATTTTCTGAGTGGCTGACACATGGAAAACAATCTAAATTATATTAATTGAGCTAAAAGATGGTTCAGCAGGGAAAATTTAACATACTTTAGATGTAACTATCTTAAATATATATAAAATTACACAATTTACAAAGCCTTTCCCTACATTAGAATCTCTTTTCATTTCTGTGAGAGAGGGAAGACATACTATCCCAATTCCAAATACAGGCATACTAGTCACAGGAAGCAAAGAATTTAGTCATTTACATATTTTAGTAAGTGCCAGTGCTAGGTTTAGATTTTGATTATCTTAACTTCTAGTTTAGGCTTCTTTTCCTCCACTTTAAGAATTGTTTGCTGAACACTTATAAATTATTTAGTCCATAATTTGACAAAAACACACATTAACAACTATCAAGAAATAAACTGTTGGGGTTCGTGTTTATTTTATAGCTTACTGTGTTGATGCTCTAAGAAAGTCTTCCTTCACAGGAGGATGAACTTCATCCAACAACATGCTAGTATCTGGGCTTGATTTCATTGCAGAAACCACCATGGCATTACGTAGCTTATTGCCTTGTTCCAACAGGGCTGAGGAGGACAAAAGTAGAAAATACACAAAAAAATCTAAAATTCAGCAGAAATACATGTAATCTTTAGCATCTTTGCTTCTATCACAAGACTTATCACAGTGCACTGTAATGGCTTACTTGTCTGCCTTCCCCACTAGCTTGAGAATTCCTTGATAACTTTCATTTTACAACAAATATGTGAACTGCTTTAGATGCTGGTATTACAGCAGTGAATGAAGTATTTCTTCTGAAGAGACCTGACTTTTTTGTAGGAGTCATTGATTTGTTCAACTGGTGTTTGTACATAATAAGGTTAGTAATGTGTATATATTATTTCTGTATTCAGACACCTTATTGAGTTCTATTATCTGCAACAGTTTTAATGTCATTCTTATCCAAGAAACACAACTATACCATCTAAATTTTTAGGAGTCATAGTGATAACCTATTCCAAATTTATTCTTTTATGGACAAAGAATGCTGATAAATGTCCATAACTTTTCTAAGATCGTACAGCAGATTAACAGAAGAGTGAGGATGAAGCCTTCAGACTTTCAGACAGGTAAAATTTATCCCATCCCTAAATAACAATAATAACAAGGATAGCAGATAACATTGAACCCTTACCTCATGTTAACTCACTCAATCCTCCCAACAATCCTCTAAGATAGATATTACTATTTCCTTCATTTTCCAAATGGAAAAAAAATGAGGTGCAGAGGATAAGTAATTTGCTTGTTATGCATGCGGTACATGTATATATACCCAGGATGACTGCCTACCCTCTGATTTTAACCACTATACTATATGTGACCCGATTTTAGTTCTTAAACTTCTTTTTAAAAGCTTAGGACTAGTGGTATTATTGTAAGGAATACTGGAAAGTATTCTTTTCTTGGGTTTCCACAATTGTTTAGAGGGAATGAGCCTAGACACCATCTATCTTAGTCTAGAGTTTTATAGCTTCCATCAATAAAGAAGATATGGTAGACAGGCTATGAGGAAAAAAAACACACAAGCTAAACAGATTAATAAATGTCTAATATTTATTAGTAAAAAGAATTCAAAATATAGCTTAGAAACTAAAAACACACACACAAAAAGAAAAACAAAAATGCAAAACACAAACCCCAAAATATTATGTTCAATGTGTAATTTAGTGAAAATACAACTAAGCTTAAAAAAAAATAAAGATCACTCGTCAAGGTAGGCAGAATCCTAAAATGCCCTCTATCCCCAACCCCACCAAGATTCCCCAGCTCCTGTGAATAGATACTTTCATTGAGGTATTGTTCTGATGGGATTTTGGAGGTCATTATGATTCTAAGTCAGTCAACCTTAAGATAGGAAGATGGGCCCAAACCTTTTAAAAACAATTTTCTCTAGCTGTCTGCAAGATATGAAAGTCAGAGATTTGAAGCCAATGAAGGATTTAAAGTATCACTGCTGTCTTGAAGACAGAAGGGACCATGTGGCAAAAAATGCAGGCAGTCTCTAGGAGCCAAGTGGCCTCTGGCTGACAGCCAGCAAGGAAATGGGACCTTGGTTGTACAACTGAAAGGAATAGAATTCTGCCAACAAGAAGGACCGTGGAACAGAGATTCCAGATGAGAACTTGGCTTGGCGGATACCTTGATTTTAGCCTCTGATACCCTATGCAGAAAACCTAGCCATCCCTTGCTGGATTTCTGATCCACAGAACTGTTAGCTAATAAATATGGTTGTTGTTTTAAGCCGCTAAGTTTGTGGTAATTTGTTAGGCAGTAACAGGAAACTGCTAGACCCATCAATGCCATACCCAAGAATACTAATTGTTAACATTTCAATATATTCCTTATATAGGCATACCTCATTTTATTACACTTCACTTTATTGTATTTCACAGATAATGTGTGTTTTACAATTGAAGGTCTGTTGGAATCCTGTGCTGAGCAAGTCTATCCGTGGCACTTTTCCAATCGCATTTGCTCACTTTGTGTCTTTGTCAGTATTTCAACTTTTTCATTACTATTTCTTATGGTGATCTGTGACCAGCGAATTTTGATGTTACTAGTATAATTGTTTTAGGGCACCATAAACCACACCCATATAAGACGGTAAGCTTAACCAATAAATGTATGTACTCTCACAGCTCCATCTCCTGGTTGCTTTCCTGTCTCTCTTTCCCTTTTCAAGCCTACCCGTTCCCTGAGATAACAATATTGTAGTCAGGGCAATTAATAACCCTACAATGGCAAGTGTTCAAGTGAAAGGAAGAGTCAATTGATGCAAACTTCACTGTCTTATTTTAAGAAAGTACAATTACCTTCCCAACCTTTTCAGCACCCTGATCAGTCAGTAAAGCTATGAACATTGAGGCAAGATCCTTCACCAGCAAAAAGATTATTAACTCACTGAAGGCTCAGATGATGGTTAGTATTTTTTAGCAATAAACCATTTTTTAATGAGGTGTACATTATTTTTTATTATAATGCTATGTAGACTTAACAGCACACTTTAAATAGGCTACAGGATAGTGCAAAAAAACCTTTTATGCACTAGGAAACCAAAAATTTCATGTGGCTTGCTTTATTTCAGTATTTGCTTTATTGTGGTCTAGAACTGAACCCAAATACTATCTCTGCTCTTTATATATACAAAATTGTTCTTATGCAAGATGGTACATATTATGTATACTGTTTTGTAACTGCTTTTTCACTTAACTGTATGCATAACCTTTTTCTATGTAAATAATGGCTGCACAATATTCTGTTTGGAATTCATTTTAAGTACTTTTTTTTTTTTTTTTAATTTTCACCAGAGGATATTTTCCCCACTGATGGAAGAGCAGGGCAGGGCGAGAGACAGACAGAAACATCAACTGGCTGCCTCCTACAAGCACACTAAATGGGGATCGAAACTGCAACCTAGGTATGTACCCTGACTAGAAATTGAACCTGCAACCTTTTGGTGTATGTGACTGTGCTTCAACCAACTGATGCACCTGATCAGGGCAGTATTTTTGTTTTAATTTAAAAAATCTCATTAGGATTCAGCCAGAAAATGGATGTCTTATTTATTCAATGAGAAAAGTTAAAAATTAAAAAGCCTGTTAGCATTGGAATTTGGCGAAAGAAGCTTGCTTTAGTTGGTACTTGGCTTTATTTGATGTAGTTAAAAGTCATTTATTTTTTTCCAATCCTTACCCAAGAATATGTGAGAGCAAAAGCGAGAGGGAGAGAGAGAAAGAGAGAGAAGGGGGGAGGGGGAGGGAAATATCATTTGCCTGTCTTTCATATGTACCCTGATGGGGGATTGAACCTGTAACCCAGGCACGTTCCCTGACCAGGAATCAAACTGGCAACCTTTTGGCACACATGATGATGCTCAATCAACTGAGTCCTCCAACTGGGCTAGTTAAAAGTTCTTTACTGCGGTGAGTCCACTCAATAAATGCTTTATGAATAAAGTAGTTAATGATAAGCAGTGACAATAAATTTTATTTGATTTCAGGGCATGTAGAAAAATAGTTTTTTTACTGAGACCCAAAAGATTTTAGAGAGATAAAATAACCTTGGTACTTTATGATCTAACCATACTTAACTATTTTCAATCCCTTAATCACAATACTTCCTTTGTGCTCTCAAAGCTATAGGTATTTAATTCCATCAAAGAATTTATAATGAGGTATTATAATTTTCTATCTCACCTCATCAAATTCTAGACTAGGGATTGGTTCTTGTTTCTCTTTGTATCCTTGGTGCCTGGTAAAATGTTTTAATAAATACTTCCCTTATTGTATGTATCACACATATTATACTGTTTCTGCTTTAGAGTCTTTGCTAGACTAAATTTCTTAAGGTTAAGGTCTGTATCTTATTTATTGTTCTAACCTCAATATTCAAAACAGTGACAAAATAGGCACTCAAAAGATGCTTTCCAAAAGCAAGGTTTTAAAAGGAAATGAATATTAAGGAGGAAAAGTAGAAAAACTCTGAGCATAGGTAGTCCATTTACTGGCCATCAAGTGGTTTCATTATTGAAACAGCCTTTCTTAGAAAAGCTCCTCTAAAGGGTAAGGCATGGGAATAAAAACATCTTATCTCCTATCTCAAGAGGAAGGTGGTACTTTCACTATAAAAACTGTCATTTCCTGAACACAAGGGAAGGGCACTCAAGTGAGTTCAGAACAAATGTATCCCTGTGTACTTCCTACATGCCATACACAGCTCCTGCCAACATAGAGATGTCATAAAGCTTCTGGTTTTATTTCAACTCATTGTCATCTATTCTAAATCCCCAACTCTTAGAAGCTGGATGTATAGTTAGTTTTATAAGTACGAGTTGGTTGACTAATTCAGCTCTGTACCTCCTTTTCTGGTATGATGTCAGTACAATAAAGAAAGACCAGGAAAATAATTAGGTTTATGCATTTGTTATATCTCTCCCATAACCTCAGGTCTAGACCCACTTAATCTTAGTCCTCCATAATGTTGTGGTTGAAAAAGACCTTTAAAGATCATGTCTGCCTACTTGATGGTTTAATCTAATCTGTAAGAGTTTCATTTCCAGGGATAGAGAATTCACTACATCTTTTTTTTTTTAATTAAAATACTGAGTTTTATTTCACATGTGTATTTTTGTCTCTCCACCATTCCCATTTGTCTGACTACTACTACTAACTACTATGTCCTATCATAACATTCCATACAAAGGGTGGAGTTCCATCTTTAAAAACTAAACAGGCATTTTGGATAACACATTTTTGGCAATGGAACCTGGACAACATTTACCAGACACGGTAGGGAAAGTTCTTACTCTGCATTATAAAAAGGACAGCCAGATATCAACTGTTACAGAAATGAAATAAGACAGAAAATTTTAACCAATTGTTTAAACTATTTTCTTAAAGAGACTTTCTCCACTGCCAGAGATCTTGAATAGCCTCCACGTCAGTCATCCAGAAGCAATTCTTCACATAATTAATGAACTTGGCTTTCACTTTGTGGAGAGCCACCTTTTCTAAACTTGCTTGCATTAATGTTTTCTACAGAACTAGATCCTTTTGGTGTTTTTTTTCCTGTTTTCTGAAGGATTCTTGACCTTTTGACCTTGGTGTTGATGGTTTTGAATCTTTTCCATTTTGATTTGATTTTTGTGCATTTTTGCCTGGAGTATCTTTTTTTTTTTTTCAATTTTCTTATTCTTACTGAATATATATATATACATACACACACATATATATTTTTTTTAGTTAAATCTTTATTATTCATATTACATTTGTTTCTCTTTTTTCCTCTCCATAGCTCCCCTCCACCCAACTTCCACCCTTCCCTCTGCCCTTACCTCCCTCCCATTGACCTCATCCATAGGTGTATGATTTTTGTCCAGTCTCTCCCTATACACCCCTCACCCTTTTCCCCCTGAGAATGATCAATCCACTCCCTTTCTGTGCTCCTGATTCTATTATATTCACCAGTTTATTCTGTTGATCAAATTTTTAATTCACTTAATTTTTAGATTCACTTGTTGATAGATACGTATTTGTTGTTCATAATTTTTTTGTCTTTTACCTTTTTCTTCTTCCTCTTCTAAAAGAGTACCTTTCAGCATTTCATATAATACTGATTTGATAAACTCCTTTAGCTTTTTCTTCTCTGTGAAGCTCTTTATCTGCCCTTCAATTCTGAATGATAGCTTTGCTGGATAGAGTATTCTTGGTTGTAGGTTCTTGCTATTCGTCACATTGAATATTTCTTGCCACTCCCATCTGGCCTGCATCATTTCTGTTGAGAAATGAGCTGACAGTCGTATGGGTGCTCCCTTGTAGGTAATGAACTGTTTTTCTCTTGCTGCTTTTAATATTCTCTCTTTGTCTTTTGCTCTTGGTATTTTAATTATGATGTGTCTTGGTGTGGTCCTCTTTGGATTCCTTTTATATGGGGTTCTGTGTGCTTCCTGTAAGTCTATTTCTTTTACCAGATTTGGGAAGTTTTCAGTCATTATTTCTTTAAATAGGTTTTCAGTATCTTGCTCTCTCTCTTCTTCTGGCACCCCCACAATTCTGATGTTGGTACGCTTGAAGCTGTCCCAGAGGCTCCTTACATTATGTTCACGTTTTTGGATTCCTTTCTCTTCTTGCTTTTCCAGTTGAATGCTTTCTGCTTCTTTATATTTCAAATTTTTGACTTGATTCTTGCCTTTCTCTAGTCTGCTGTTAGGACTCTGTATAATATTTTTTATTTCAGTCAGTGTATGTTTAATTTCTAGTTGGTCCTTTATCATCTTTAGTTGGACCTTTTCCATCTCTAGTCGGCTCTTTTGCATCTCTAGTTGGTCCTTTTTCATCTCCTCTTGGCTCTCCCTAAATTTATCCATCTTTTCTAGCATATTCTTGAAAAACCTTATAAGCGTGGTTTTGAACTCTATATCCAGTCGGTTTTTTTCCTCCATTTCTTTTGTTTGTGATCCCTTCCCTTGTCTCGGCATTTTCACTATGCGGGGGAAACTTCTGTGTTGAATTCAGCCTTATGATACCAGACTTGCAAAACTGAAGAAGCCTCTGTTGAGCTTGGGATGGGTGGAGTTTCAGGGCTTAAGGGACTATCTTGCCTTCCAGTCGGCCCCGCCCACCATGGCCCCTGAATCTCATGTGACTGGGTACTCGCTGGAGTGGTCCTTGTGTGCGCGGCAGTGCCTCTAGACTGCTGCCTTTCCAGCTCCCCTGCGCACCAGGATCACACGAGTCTAGGTCTCCTGGGTTTCACCCGAAACAGGGGCTTAGTGGAGTCAGAAGTGGCACAGTTGGGAGGGTCTGTCTCCCGCCCAGTCGTGAAAGCCAGCGGCACAATCAGCAATCTGTCCTCTGCGCAGTGCCGTGTACGCCACCAGCCCTCTGATCTTTTGCAACTCTCCTAAATTTCCGTGCAGCTCTCCCTTTTCACAGTCCAAACTTCCCCCGTATGGGTTTCAGCTGGATCTGGGGTGTAGTGTCGTGGGATAAGGGGTTCAATGTCTTTGAGAGTCTCCGTTTTCCTCCTGCCAGTGAAAACCAGCCAGGTACTCCGGCACCCGCTCTCTCCATGTGCGCATCTCTGTACCTCAGCTCTTTGCAGCTCCTCTGGGTCTCTATAAGCCTCTCTCTTTCCCTCTAGTTGTAGAATTTTCACTCAGGCAGCTTTCCTGTGGTTCTGGATGATGTGCATTCTGTCTTTTAGTTGTAATTTTGAAATTGTTGTGCAAGGCAGCAGTGTAGGTGTTTACCTATGCCGCCATCTTGGATTCTCCTCGCCTGGAGTATCTTTTATGGATTTCTTCACTGGAGCTTTTTCTTCTGCTTCTTCATCATCAAAATCATCATTATCCTCTTTTCCTCCTCCTCCTCATCTGCAGCAGGGAGTTTTACTTTTTTCTGCGGAACCTTGCTACTACCTCCAGGGGCTGACCACTTTCCAGACATATTTAGGAGTTTCACATCTTCCTCCTCGTCATCTTTTGACTTTGCATCTTCCTTCACAGCTACTAAGTGCTGTCCACTAATCTGCACAGGCCCTGAACCACACTTCAACTGAAAGACCACAGGTGGTGTTATTTCAAAGCCACCAAGGGAAACCACTGGCTGTACAGACATTTTCAAAGTTGCTAGTGTTACTTCAATTGAACTGCCTTCGTAATTCATTGCCTCTGCTCCGACAATGTGCAGCTCATCGTTTGCTCCAGCCCCTAGACTGACCATTCGTAAAGATAACTGGTGCTCATTTTCATCATTATCCACCTTAAAGTGATAATCTTTGTCAGCCTTTAGTTCACCACTGAAAAGGTAGTTCTGGGGCCTCAGAGGGCTCATGTCCATGTCCACAGAATCTTCCATGGGGTGGTAGCATGCACTTAGGTGAGAAAGAAGGCGGACGGAGATAAACAGTTTCTGTGCTGCAGAACAGACGCGCAGGACGGAATCACACCAGGGCAAATCCACTACACCTTGAAGCTGTCCTTTCTAATTTTACACAGTGTAAAAATGACTAATTCACACTGGATCACAATCTGTCTTGGTTTATCTTTAAACCCACTGATCCTAATAACTCTTATGGAAGAGCTGCACATGGAAGACCATGGGTTATAATTGGCATATTCCATTTGGCTTGAACATTGGCCAGCAGTTTTGATTAAAAAAAAAAAAAAAAAAAAAAGGCAGGCAGGCCTAGGTTAACTAACTTATAGTAGGGTAAGGCAGATGACCTTGCCTTGGAATTTTCTAAGAAAATGAACTAGAGCTGAGGAACAGCTGCCCTCTTTGACCCGGCAGGACCTACTTAACTCTAAGCCTGTGACTTCATTTTAAAATGGAGATAAAAGTCCCTACCTCACTTGGTTTTAAAAAATTATGTGTATTTTTGGCACAGTAGCTAGCATATGGTATTAACTCTGTAAATGGTAACTGCTTTCTCAAGGCTAAATATCTCAATAGTCCCTTCACCAGCCTACTTATTCTTTTGTTTTTTAAGTTTAAATTCTTTATTTTTTAAAGCATTATGTAAGTCTCCTTTTTCCCATTGACCTACTTACTCTTATTCGAAGGAACTCATCTTCTTTAGAGCTTTACTCTGTTACTTTCTGAATGAGGCCTACCTTTGTCAGACTATGTAAAACTAATACTTCCTCCTCAAACCTTACTTGCTTTATATTTTCCCATTGCTATTATTATCACCTAACACTATGTACTTATTTATCTAGTTTATCATTGGTCTTCCCATCTAGAATATAGGATCCATAAGGCAGGAGTCTATGTTTTTTGTTTTATTTAAATTGCTGTGTCCCTGACAACTACAAGAATGTAAGACATTGAACAGGTGCTGAAAAATAATTGCTTAATGAGTAGACAAATATCTTTCTCAAAATCTGGTGTCCAGGTCTACACAAAATATTCTATGTATAAGCTGACAACTGCTAAGTATGGTGGGACCATTTTCTATATTATTATTAGTATAGCCTATGTTGCATTAAAGACTAAAATTAATAGATTATAATCAGAGTATATTTTTAAAATAGGGGAGCAAAGACATTACAATTTTACAAATATAAACAAAATTTCTTCATTAATAAAAGACCCTTACTAATGTAAATTATGTACCCAAATAGTTATTTCAAAGACTTTTCTGCTAATGTTGCAGGATTTCTACTTTGGAAATGTTACTTGTAAGGATGGAAACAAATTCCTGCAGTGCTCTCAATGTCGCAGAGATATATAATTGACCATAACAATGTAATGTAAGTTACCTCCCTAATTTGAGATAATCTGATCCAGTTCCTATTTGCTTTTTTATTTCAGTCTAAGCCCTTACATAGGTAAAGTGACTCCTTTCTACTTCTGTTTGCCTGCAAGTCATATTTAATTCCCAGGCTTAAAATCAGCAGTTGCTGTGCAATGAATGTTCCCCTCTGAGACCAGTTTTCAGAGCGTGAAACAGATGTAATACTAGCCTCTGCACAGTCATATAGGTAAATGCTGGTGTTGAGACAAAACCTTACTTACCCTGAATTACTTCAGAACAAATAAGAACTAATATTTTTCTATGATAAAGGATTTCCCCCATCATCAGGTTTCTTTCCTGAACCTACAATTATAAGCACCTAGTGTTTAGAAGTAACTTAATGGTTTAATAGAGCTGCCTTTAAGTAGTGAGAAATTCTGGTTCTTTTATTTGGCTATTTAGTTTAAACAGAAGTTTTGGTTCTCTTTGTAGGCTAGCTAACAAGCAGCATAATCCCAATAAATATAGTTTAGTCTCAGTTTATAACATGTACATACCTGAAAGAAGGTCCTTGGTAGGGGGATTGTTTGAAGAAAGAATGCATAAGTCACTGTGACTCTTAGCAACTGTATTAATTTGAGGCTGCAATTCAGAACTGTTGAGAAGAGACATCTGTTTCTGTGGGGCTTTGCCTTTCAGAGACATAGACTCTAAACTCTGCCCTGAATTAAGATGGTGCTGTAGTCCAAAAAAAGAGTCCTTTATTCTTTCAGAGTTTTCTGCAAAGTACAAGTGGTCCTTTCCCCTGTTTAAAATAAAAAACATCAGCAGTTTCTTATCCATATGGCAACATTCAACTTTGTCAGAGACAGAAAGTGGATCAGTGGTTTATAGCAGTAGCAGTGCAGCTTAGATTTTGTAATCTGTTTTTCATGTCCCAAATTAAATAAGTAATAGATGCTCTGCCTACTACTGTCCGGTTGTGGCTAAAGTGCTGGGGCCTGACACAAAGCAAATGCTTCATTCATTATTGTTTAAAATCAAAAGCTATTCCTCTTACTCTATTCTGTTTCACAAAATACTGCCTTTCCCTCTTTCCTCATGGACATCTATCATGTCATCTGTATATGACTTATTAATAGTCATACTTATTTACCTGAATGTTGGCCTCCCCACTAGACTGTAAGCAGACCTTAAAAACAGGAATTGTCTTATTATTTTATTTTTCAATGTCAATTGTCTTTCAATATTTTATATTAGTTTCAGATAAACAGTACAGTGATTAAACATTATATAACCTACAAAGTAAATCCACCCAATAATGCTAATACCCACCTGGCATCATGTTATTGTTATTATAATATTATTGACTATACTTCCTGTGCTGTATTTTATAACCCCACGATTGTTTTGCATGTCTTATTAATTCCTATGCCCAGTAGTCACTATTTGCTAAATGAGTGACTACCTTTAATCTTTTACCCAATCACAAAATGAAAGAAATGAGTGCAGTGGGAATTAGCTGACAGACTGACTGGTATTAGGTGTGGTAATTACCTTGGAGTGGTTGATCTACTACTATTGGCTGTTAATTCTTTTCCATTAATTTTGGTGGTAGATGTCCTATGAGGTCTTGATGGAACCAGAAACTGGGTATTGCTGGATTCAGTATATTCTCTAAATCCCTCCTCAGATAAAAGTACACTTTCTGTCATGTCAGTGGTAAGAAGAGGGTTATAGCTGTCATAAGTTTCTGACAGAGGCTCCAAGGCAAGTGAAACCTGAAAAAGACATGTAATATACAAGAACTTGTCTTTAGTATTGACTAATTTTGAGACTTTTTGCTTACTATAAATTAACGTCCCCTATTCCTTGTAGGACCAAGTTAAAATTCTTGTCTACCTCAGAAGCCTCATCTCTCACTGTTCTTCCCTCCTCTAATCCTCTCTTGTAGATATACCAATTACTTAGGGTTCTCTAAATGTACCTTATATTCATACCCTTATGCCTTTGTATACACAATTTTGTCATTATTACTTTTTCTGTGTAAACTTCTTTGTATTCAGGAAGAGATGTCATAGCCACTCCATTCTTCATGTTTCTGCTTACTCTGTATCAGTCAATATAACCACCACTTATTGAACACTTTATTATAGGCCAGAAGTTGTGCTGAGTTCCTTATACAGAAAAGCTTACATAACACTATCAGAAAAGTATATTACCCTAATTTGAAGATTAAAAAGAACCAAGAGAGGTTTAGAGGAGGTATTTGTAACTTGTAGCTTATTTTTCATCCTGATTATATTATGAAATTCTTGATGGTATGGACTGTCATATTCTTTTTCTGTGGACTAATTAGCATAGTACACAGTGTACAAATCTAGTATGCCTAATGACTCATAAAGTGAACAATAGAAGAGTGACATTATCTCCCATGTCGTCATTGTTAATTATTTGAGAAAAATAAGGCCCTTGCTCTATGCTGGGAATAAGGCAGGGTGAGGAGGGAGAAACACTTAGACAAAAAGTAATCACTTGAAATTTCCTTTATCATCTCATTCCTGTGAGTTCAGGTTCCCCATTAAAAGGTTCTCTAGTCACCTGAAAAGCCTAATGGAGAAAAGCCTGATGAGGAATATAAAATAGATTCTAGAGCACAACTCTACACAAGAAAGTTGAATACACTCCAAAAGAAAAGAATAGTGGTATTGAAAGTTCAGTTACAATAACAAAAAAAGCAGCAGGAATTATTTAAGCAGCTAAAGAGAATCAAACAAAAATGAAAGGTTGCAGTTAGATGCTTTAAGATGTCTCTGGAGGGTCAATGAAATAATCTGTGCAGAAAAACTGCTAAGGCACAGACTCAATAAAACATACTTGTGTCTTAATGAGAATTTTGTTCATGAACCAAATAACATAGTCTTTTAAATCTATTCATCATCAAGGTTTTCTACAAAGACAGGAATGCAGTGGGACAAATACTCTGTGCAGTGATCAATGTAATAGTATCACATAAAATTCTGGCTGCCCAATGTGAATGCCAGCAAGTGTTCCCTTACAATTCATCACTTGCTAAAAGACTGAAAATGTAGTCTAGAAACAAAGGAGACACTGAGAATAATTGTTTTGCTTTTTCCCTAAGCCAAATTTCTTTTCTTTTTTTTGAAGGTTTTGAACTACAAATTCAATTTCTTTAATAATTTAGAAGCCTATGCAAGTTATGAATTTCATTTTGAGTGATTTCTGGTAGTGTGGTTTTCAAAGATTTGATCTATTTTATATAAATTGTCAAATTTATAGAATTGTTTATAATATTGCCACAACGTCTCTGTGTTATGTAGTTTGCTGTCTTTCTTACAGTAGAATCAAGAGGAAAGTGAAATATTTCTTGTACTAGTATTCATAAAAGAGAGAACTATTTTCAAAAGAAATGGAAGACATTTTCTTTATGAAATAGAATATTCCATGATGAAATAAAGCAAAAAAAATGAGACTATCAAAACTTAGCATTTATGAAACAAATTACAGAAGCATAGTCATTATGTAGAAAAGATGCATGATGAAAATGGAATAAACAGAAATGTATTGAAATTTAAGCAGGATTTATTTTTTTAAAAAGTAATTAGTATTCATGACACAAAATCTGTACTTCTAAAAGGATAATATGCTAATTAGATTGGGAGACCTTCCTGACATCCTTCTGGACAAAGCCATGGTGGCTGGGCTGAGGCGGTTAAGAATGATCAGGCCAGGAGGCGAGGGAAGTTGGGGGTGATTAGGCCAGTGGGGGAGGGGAGTTGGGGGCAAGCAGGCGGGCAGTGGGGAGCAGTTGGTGGGAAGCAGGCCGGCAGTGGGGAGCAGTTGGGGGCAAGTCGGCTGGCAGGGGGGGAAATTGGGGGCAAGCAGGCTGGCAGAGGGGGAATTGGGGGTGATCAGGCTGGCAAGGGGGGGTGGAGTTGGGGGCTAGCAGGCCAGCAGGCAAAGTTGTTAGGGGTGATCAGGCAAGCAGGTGAGTGGTTAGAAATCAGCAGTCCCAGATTGTAAGAGGGATGTCCAACTGCTGGTGTAGGTCCAATCCTACAGGAGTCCCAGACTGAAGAGGGTGTAGGCTGGGCTGAGGGACACCCCCTGCCCCGTGCATAAATTTCGTGCACGGGGCCACTAGTTATTAAGATAAAAAACTTTAAAATTATTTTTTTAAATTTATTTCATAGAAGAAGAGAGGGAGAGAGACAGAAACATCAATGATGAGAAAGAATCATTGATCAGCTATCTCCTGCACCACACCCACGGGGTATTGAGCCTCAAACCTGGGCCTGTGCCTGACTGGGAATCAAACAATGACCTCCTGGTTTATAGGTCTATGCTCAACCACTGAACCACACCAGTGAGGCTAGTCTATTTTTATTTAACAGTCTAAAGGTATTATTGAATTGTCTTCTGGCTCCTAAATACTTCTATTCAGAAGCCTGAAGCAATACTACTTCCCAATTCCTTGTATGTGACTCTTCTTTTCTGTGGAAGCTTATTAGATTGTTTTATTTTTAATATTCTGAAATGTCACAATGTTATACCTTGGCGTAAGTTAGTTTTCATCTATAGTGCTATACTCAAAGGGCCATTCTAAAAAATTTTAATAAGAAAAGTGTTTTCATTAAGAAAAATTTAAAACACAAAATTAGAAATGGTAAAATAAACCCAGGTATTCATTGTTCAGTTTCAATAATTATCAATATATAACTAATCACATTTCATTTATACCATTGTGATATTGTGATATAAATCCTAGATATTACACTATTACTTCTGTAAATACATTAGTAATAATATGAGGATTCTTTTCCTTTCTAGAACATAAACATATTACCTTTAGCACAAATAAAGCATTCATAATAATATTTTTAATATTATCAAAGATTAAGTCAACATTCCAATTTCTCTGATTACTTCTAATTTCCATATTTAAAAAGCCTACTGAGGTTCCAGTTATAAAAAAAAAGGAAGAATATGCCATGTTCATAGATTGATAGAATCAACATCATTAAAATGTCCATACTACCCAAAGCAATCTATAGATTCAATGCAATCTCCATTAACATACCAACAGCATATTTTCACAGACATAGAACAAACTCTCCAAAAATTCATATGGAATAAAAAAAGACCCCAAATAGCTGAAGCAATCCTGAGAAAGAAGGACAAAGTTGGAGAGATAACAATATCAGGTATCAAGCTATATTACAAAACCACTGTTCTCAAAACTGCCTGGTACTGGCACAAGAACAGACATATAAACAATGAAACAGAACAGAAAACTCAGAATTTGACCCAAGCCATAAAGGAGGCAAGAGCATATAATGGAATCAAGACAGTCTCTTCAATAAATATGTTGGGAAAACTGGACAGATACATACAAAAAAATGAAACTAGACCACCAACTTAGACCATACACAAAAACAAACTCAAAATGGATAAAAGACTTAAACATAAGATGGGAAATCATAAAAATTTTAGAAGAATCCATAGGCAGCAAAACAGCAGACATATGTTATAGCAATATCTTTACCAATACAGCTCCTAGGACAATGGAAAATAAGGACAAAATAAACAAATAGGACTACATCAATATAAAAATCTTCTGTACAGCAAAAGAAACGATCAATAAAACAAGAAAGATCACAGCATGGGAGAACGTATTTACCAATGTTATCTCCGATAAGGGTCTAATCCCCAAATTTTACAGGGAACTCAGACAATTTCACAAAAGGAAGATAAACAATCTAATCAAAAAACGGCAAAGGACCTAACTAGACATTTTTCGAAAGAGGACATATAAAAGACCAAGAGATATATGAAATCATGCTCAAAGTCACTAATCATCCAAGAGATGCAAATCAAAACGACAGTGAGGTACCATCTTACTCCTGTCATCAACAAATCAGCAAATAACAAATGCTGGTGAGGATGTGGAGAAAAAAGGAAACCCCATGCACTGCTGGTGGGAATGCAGACGGGTGCAGCCGCTGTGGAAAACAGTATGGAGTTTCCTCAAAAAACTAAAAATGGAAATTCCATTAATTCCACTTGTAGGAATATATCCCAACAGAAACATCAATCAGAAAAAAATATATGCACCCCTATGTTTATAGCAGCACAATTTATAATAGCTAAGATTTAGAAACAACCTAAGTGAGCAAATGAGTGGATTAAAAAACTGTGGTACATCTACATAATGGAATACTATGCTCCTGTAAAAAAAAAAAGAAACTTTTACCATTTGCAACAGTATTGATGGACCTGGAGATCATTATGCTAAGCCAGTGGTCAGCAAACCACAGCTTTTGAGCCACATGCGGCTCTTTGGCCCCTTGAGTGTGGCTCTTCCACAAAATACCACGCGTGGGCGCACACCTACAGTGCAATTGAAGGAGTACCCTAATTAAGTTAATAACTATGTACCTACCTACATAGTTTTAAAGTTAAAAAATTTGGCTCTCAAAAGAAATTTCAATTGTTGTACTGTTGATATTTGGCTCCGTTGACTAATGAGTTTGCCGACCACTGTGCTAAGCGAAATAAGCCAGTTGGAGAAAGATAAACATCACACAATCTCACTCATTTGTGGAATATAATGAACAACATAAACTGATGAACAAAAATAAAGCCAGAGTTATAGAAGCATTGAACAGACCATTCAACCTAAGAGGGAAGGTTGGGGTGGATGGATGGGGGGTTAAGAGATCAACTAAAGGACTTGTATGCATGCATATGAGCATAACCAATGAAATAGACAGTAGGAGAGTGAGGGCATTGTGCTAGGAGGTGGAGCAGTTGGGAAGAGGTCAATGGGGGAAAAAGAAGACTTATGTAATACTTTAAACAATAAAAATAAAGAATTTTAAAAAAAGACCATGAATTTGAATATCTAGCAATAGGAAAAAATATCAAGCATCCAGCATACATGTACTTGAAAGTATTGTGAAGTCACTAAGAGGATCTGAGTAAGTGGGAAACAAAGGTATCTTATATACCTTTGGGTAAAAATATGAACAAAGGCATTAAGTGGGAATTAACATGGTATATGGGAGTCATGTACCTATCTATCCTACAAACAGACTCAACTACTTGTGCCCCCAATTTTTTATGAAACAATGAATTAAAGTATCTTTACCTGGAGTTCTCCAAGTTTCTTAGATGTTGGTGAAACAATGCTGAAAAATCCATTGATGTGATGGGTTGGAGAAAGCTTGGCTAATCCACTGATCTGAACTCTACCAATTGGAAGATGATCAAGTTTGGTGATTACTTCCAGTACCAGGACAGCCATATCTAATCAGAAACAATCATAATATAAATACTTTCATTTACTTTTATTTTTTGAAGTGAACAGAGGTATACATTAGAAAAAATGTTGTACGTTAAAATATTATTTTATTTTCAAATAAACCATGCACTTACCATATCATTCTGGGGTAGGAGGGAGAGTGAACCCATGATTAACAGAACAAAGTTTTAGAGAAGAACAATGACAAAATATCTTGCATGGAGAAAAAAGAATTACATTGAATAAAAACATTTAGCATATCGCCGAGGCCGGTTTGGCTTAGTGGATAGATAGTTGGCCTGTAGACTGAGGAATTCCGGGTTTGATTCCGGTCAAGGGCAGTCGAGGATGTGCAGGAGGCAGCTGATCGATATTTCTCTCTCATTGATGTTTCTAACTCTCTATCCCTCTCTCTTCCTCTCTGTAAAAAATCAATAAAATATATTTAAAAAAATATATACATATAAAACATTTAGCATATCAAGCATTTGATTAAAAAATTTCCTTAACAAGAGTATTTTTAACTTATTTGACAAAACTCAGACTTGGCTTTTGAAATATAAAAAGCAGTAACTCTTAGTTTCTTTATTATATTTCTAGTTTTGAATTAGACAAAGGGCTTCTCCTACATAAATTCAAGTGTTAGTCCCTGCCTCCCAGGAGTATCTAATTGCTTACTCCTTGATTGTATCTGGAGTACTGAAATACTGAGAGCATTTGGAACTAATAGGAATAAAAATAAACTCCTTAACTGTATTCTTCAATTAGTTGCTCAAACTTAATTCCTTCATGGTCATAATTTACAGCAGAAGAAATATAATGCATTCATTTGGAATCTAAGATTCTTTCAGGACAGTATAACTTCTGAATACAGTGGTTTAATTCGTTCCGTAACCTTGAGGCATGGGAAACTATGAGACACTCGAGTCGCAGTAAACTGGTGGGTCGTGTGCAGCCGGCTGATCCGCACGATTACTCCTATCTCAAATGTTGCTCGTATTTCAAAGCAAAAATCGCTTGCTCGACGGCTCGTATCTCAAAAATCTCGCATGTTAGGGCACTCGTATCTCGAGGTACCACTGTATTTGCTTACCAAAGTTGAGAAAGTGCTTCATTTTCACTATAGATTCAATACTGTAGTGAAAAGAGCATAGGGGCTATAATTAGAAGACCTGTGATTGTGTTATAGTGCCAATATTAAAAAATTATTTCTGTATAAGCCAGTTATCTGTAAAACAGGCATACTACAGCATGATTATATGAGATGGGTGTTGCAAGTAAAACATAACACAGGGGTCTCTCACATGGTAGAGCCTTAATGACTGTTATAGGTCTTTAAGCAAATTACCTATCCTATCATATTCCCTGTCTTACCTTCCTAAGGAAGCTATCTGCAAATCACGAGCTAATAAATGTAAAAGTGCTTTGAAGACTATAAAATGACGTGCAGATGCAGAATAAGGGAACTGTACAAACGTTTTTTGGTTATTTACTAACAGCCTGGCTATTCCATGTCTCATTATTCTCTTAACTTATGATACAGTATTTCTATCCCCATTTGAGAATAACACAGGTTCATAGAAGTCATAAACACTCCTAAATTCACCTAACTGTATGTCACAAAAATGGGCTAACACTCAGTTTGATCTAAATTATAAAGTACACTATGCCATGCTGCTTCATTATTCATCACTTCTAGGGAGAAAAATGTTAATTCTTAATAGGCTTCTGACTTCTATGCTTCACTTTTGCTGTGGAATTATTTATATTATTACTTTTATATTTTTTAGCAAGAGAAAATAACCAAATTTAATATTTACAAATATATGCGAACTCTACATATATGAGAGAATCATAGACCCCATATGCAGGAAAGGTTCAGAGATAGAAAAGGGGAATTAAGGCATATAAGATATTCTGTGGAATTAGAATTCTTATTGTTCAGAATTCTTCTCACTCCCATTGTCTTTCATATTCCAACTAACTGAATCCTATCTGATTAAAGAGAGGCAAAAATCAAGTGATGAGACTCAGTGAGTTATTGAAATTTTCTATTTCTACTCTAATCTTCACATGCTTCAAACATTTTCAGTGATGTGATTTCCTGTAAAGAAATCAAGAGTAAGGGAGGAAAGATGTCAAAAAAGAAGAAAGATGTCAACCCATTAATGATCTTGGATTCAGGACATCACTGAACTTAGGGTAGGTATAAAGGTGACATTTACATTTTAAATCTTTAAGAACTTTTTGTTAAAGAATGTGAAAATACAGGAGGAATGAGAGAAATCCACTGGAAGTGTATTAGAATGCACATTGTGAGGCCTCGTATAATTACAATCACTTTCTAGGAAATGAATTTGAGTTTCAGAGTTAGAAGTGGGACTTACTCAAGGTCATCCTTATACCAACCCTAATTAAAAACAAAATGCCTCTGTTCAGAATAAAATAAAGAAATGAGTAGCCCTAGCTGGTTTGGCTCAGTAGATAGAGCACCCACCTGAGGACTGAAGGGTCCTGGGTTTGATTCCCATCAAAGGAACATGCCTGGTTGCAGGCTCAATCCCCAGTAGAGGCATGCAAGAGGTAGCCTATTCTCTTTCATCATTGATATTTATATCTCTCTCTCCCTCTCCCTTCATCTCTGAAATTAATAAAAGTATATTTTTTAGAAAAAAGAGTAAAATAACCCTAGCTAGTTGCTCAGTGGTTAGAGCATGAGTGGGAATTATCCAGAATGCAGGCCACTTAAGACCTGAGAAATCATTTGGTCAGGCCTTCTCAAGGCATTAGCCACATATAGCAGGCTAATTTTTAAGCAGATAACTCTAGAATGATGTTATAAAAATCCAAATGGCCCTTGGCAGAAAAAAAGGTTGCCTATTCCTCCATTAGAGCACCAGCTCACAGACTGAAGAGTAGTGGTTCCGGTCAAGGACACATACCTTGATTGTAGGCTCAATCCCCAGCCCTAGTTGGCACATGCGGGAGGCAACCAATTAATGTCTCTTTCTCTCACTGAAGTTTATTCCTCTCTCTCTCCCTCCCTTCCACTTTCTAAAAATCAATGGAAAAAATATTCTTGGGTGAGGATTAACAAAAAAGAAAAGTAAAAGAAATGAATAAAACAAATAATCCTACCTGCTTTACAGAATCATTTTAAACATCAAATAAGGTGATGGAATGAACTATAAAATGCTATACATTTTCATTTGTTCCTTTATATTATTTTTATCTGAGGAATTCGTATAAAAATCTCCATTTTACTGCCTTCCTTTTTTCAACCTGGATCTATTCATGCTTTATGCCAATATGAGACAATATATTCATTAGTTTACTTTATGAATCTTATTTTCTTTTAAATGAGCTTACAAGAGTACATAAAATAATAGTATCACACATCTTAAGAAATAGTTTCACTTTCCCTAAGTTTTCATTTAGAGCACATACTCATGTAAACCAATGTTGTGTCTTCATTTTCTTTTTTTAAAAAAAAGACTTTTTATTTCTTAAAAGTCCTTTAATGTAAGATCCTTTTATTTTTTTTGGTTAATCCTCACCTGAGGATATTATTTCCATTGATTTTGAGAGAGAGTGGAAGAGAGGAAGGATAAAGAGAGGGGAGAGAGGAGAGAGGAGAGGGAGAAAAAGAAAGAGAGGGGGAGGGGGAAAGAATGAGAAAGAGAGAGAAACATTGATGTGAGAGAGATACACATTAATTGGTTGCCTCCTGCACAAGCCCAGGCCAGGATTGGCCCTGCAATGCAGGTATCTGTCCCTTGACTGAGAATAGAATCCAGACCCTTCAGTCCATGGGCCAATGTCCTAACCAATGAGCAACCACCAGGGTTCATTTTCTAATATACATATACTCATGTTTACAGTTGGACCATCACTTACAAGGTTTATCTCACGTGTCTCCTATTCAAATGCAACCTTCTCCAAGGCTTCTTTCCTAAATAGAATAAAATTTGAGTATTGACCCATTTGGTGGTTAACCCCTTCAATTTACTAATGGGAAAATTAAGACCCAGGAAGATGAAATGGCTTGCTCAAAGTCTAGCAGCAAGTTAGTGTAGAACAGAAGTAGGATTTTGGTTTCCTAGTAGCTTACGATAGTTTAGCCCTTATTAATTTCTTGGAATATTCATATAGTATTCATTGTATGCATCAGATATTCAAGTATTTAATTACACATTATTTGGTACTGCTCACTTTTCTTTCATATATGTCAGTTGTGTTTTTTTTTTCAACAAATCTTTAAGTTCCTTCTGATTAGAGGCTACATCTAAAATCTCTGTATCCCCTTTCCCCCCAAAAAGAGAATAGCCAAGTGACTATAAAATAAAAATTTCCTGCAGTTTCTATTCAGATTCTCTCTCTCCCCACCTCTCTCTCTTTAATCTTCTTGGTATTTGTTGATAGGATATTTTTTAATAATACATTTTATTGAGCTTTTACAAAAGAGGAAGAGGAGAGGGACAGAAAGTCAGAAACAGTGATGGGAGAGAAACATCGATCAGCTGCCTCCTGCACACCCCCTGCTGGGGATGTGCCCACAAACAAGGTACATGCCTTTGACCATAATCGAACCTGGGACTCTTCAGTCTGCAGGCCAAGGCTTTAACCACTGAGCCAAACCGGTTAGGGCAGTAGGGTATTTTCTTTTCTTTTAAAATCTATTTCTCTCTCTCTCTCTTATTTCGCAGCTTGGATTTTTAAAATTTTTTTAAATTTAATAAATCTTTATTGTTCAGATTATTACAACTGTTCCCCTTTTCCCCCTCCATAGCTCCCCTCCACCTGGCTCCTACCTCTCCCTCTGCCTTTACCTCCCTCCCATTCCATTGTCCTCATCCATTGGTGTATGATTTTTGTCCAGTCTTTCCCTGTACCCCCTAACTCTTTTGCCCCAGAGAATTGTCAGTTCATTCCCTTTCTAACCCCAGTTTATTTTTTTATACATGCCCTTGACTGGAATCGAACCTGGGACCCTTCAGTCCACAGATCGATGCTCTATCCACTGAGCCAAACCAGTTTCGGCACTAAGAAATTCTTGAAAAACCTTAATAACTGTGGTTCTGAACTCTATATCCAGTCATTTGTTTTCCTCCATTTCTTTCATTTGTGATCTGTTCCTTTGTCTCCACATTTTCGCTGCTTCCCTGAGTTGGTAGAGTAGCTTTGTGTGCTAGGTGTCCTATATGGCCCCATAGATCCACCTCCCCAGTTACCTGAGGTGGACACTCTTGGTGCACCCCTTTGTGGACTGTGTGTACTAACTTGTTGTAGTTAAGTCTTGATTGTTGTTGGTATCACTGGGGGGGATTGACTTCCAAGCCAATTGGTTGTGAGGATCAGCTGTGTCTATCCTGGGAGAACTTCTGTGCTGGAGTCAGCCTTATGATACAAGACTTGCAAAATTGCAAAAGCCTCTATGCTGGGCTTGGATGGGGTAGAGCCTCAGGGCTGAGCAGACAGCCTTGGCTTCCTGTCAGCCCTTCCCTATGAGGCCCCTGGGTCTCAGTGTCCCTCAGTAATCGCTGCAGCCCTCTCTGTGCACATGCATGCCTCCAGACTTCTGCCTTTCCGGCTTCCCTGAATTTCCGTGCGCTCCAGGGACCCGTATGAGTCAGGGTCCCCAAGTTCTCGCCCAAAACTGGGGTTCCGTGAAGTCAGAACTGGATTTCAGTATAGTCGTGAGGTTGTCTTCCTTCCGCTAGAGAAAGCCAGCAGCACAATCAGCATTCAGTCCTCTCTGCGTGCACTGGCACGCACGCCTGCAGACCTCTGCTTTCATGGCTCCTGTAAGTTTCTGTGCACTCCTCCCTTTTCACAACAGTCCAGACTCCCTGGTATGAGTCTTGGCCAGAACTGGGGTTCAGTGCAGTCGGCAGTTTCCGTCTCCCTCCCACTAGAGGAAGCCAGGCAGGCATTTCACCACCTATTCTCTCCACAAGGTGTCTGTGTACCTCAGTTTTTTGCAGCTCTTCTGAGTCTCTGTGAGCCCCTCTCTTTCCTTTTAATTGTAGAATTTCCACTTAGCCAGTTTTCCTGTGGTTCTGGATGATGTCTGTTCTGTCTTTTAGCTATAGTTTTGAAATTGTTGTGAGAGGCAGCAGTTTAGGTGTTCACTTATGCAGCCATCTTGGTTTCTCCAAAAAAATCTATTTCTCAATTGCAGTTTATATTCAAAGTTATTTTGTATGAGCTCCAGGTGTACTGTATAGATCATGGTTAGACAATCATAGTCTTTACAAAATAAAACCCCCAATATTTCACCTATCCACCTGGCACTGTACATAGTTATTATAATGTTATTGACTATATTAGAGGCCCAATGCATGAAAAGCATGCAAGAGTAAGCCTTCTTTCCCCTAGCACCAGGGACTGGGGCTTCCCTCTGGCACCGGCTTCATCTGGAAGGACAATGGTCTAATTAGCATATTATGCTTTTATTATTATAGATTCCCTATTCTGTACTTAAGACATCATATTTTTATAAGACCACACACATTCATATGTGCCAGGTACTGTAACAGTAATGCCACAAAATTTTTTTGTTTAATCTTTACAATAATTTCTGCTAGTAAGCGCTATTATCCCCATCCACACTAATAAAAGATAAATATGCAAACCGACCATACCTCTGCAACATCCACCAGCCAGTCAGGAGTGGGTATGCAAATTAACCCGACAAAAAATGGTGGATTAATTTTCATACACAGACACAGAGCAGAGGGTGGGGCAGGATGCCTGTTACGAAGTGGAAGGGGGATAGGAGGACGGGAGGGAGCTACAAGAGCAGCGCTCTGGCCAGAGCGGAGAAGATTGAAGGCTCCAGCCAAAGCAAAGGCCTGGGTCCCGGAGGAAAACTGGTGCCAGCAGCCAGGGGAAGGAAGGCCTATTGCACGAATCTTCGTGCAATGGGCCTCTAGTATAACTAATAAGAAACTGAGGCTCCAAGATCTTAAGGAACTTTCCAGTATCACCTAGCATCCAATCCTAAAGCCAGAATTCAAATTTAAGACCATCTGACTTCAAAACCCATGCTCATCTCATTCATAGAAAGGGCAGCCATTTGTTCCTATTTCACAGAAGAGGAAAAAGGGGGTCAAAAATGGGAATGGGCTTTCCCAAAATCCCATAGTCGATAACAACCTAAAGTTCAGATGCCAAGTCTAATGAATTCTTTTTTTTTATTGTTGTTAATCCTCACCTGAGGATATTTTTCCATTGATTTTTAGAGAGAGTAGAAGGGAGGAGGAGAGACAGAGAGAAAAATATTGAGGTGAGAGAGACACATTGATTGGCTGCCTCCACCATGAGCCTGGAACAGGGCCAGGGATTGAGACTGCAACCTAGGTATGTGCCCTTGATTGGAATCAAACCCTTCAGCCCACATACCAATGCTCTATCCTCTGAGCCAAACTGGCTAGGGCTAATGCAATCTTTATTTTACCACAGGGTGCTCAAATAAGTCTCTGACTTGTTAATTATCATATTAACAGATATTTCTTCCTTATTGAAGAATTTCTAATCCCTCTTCATATATTAAAATTATATAAAAATACCATCTGTGGACTTAAGTTTTAGGTCTACAGTACCTGAGTTATCTATGGGTATCCTTAATAGCACTTATCACTTTCTACCTACTATTATAACTAAACTCTGTGAATTTTGTTAGAATTAGATGCTATTCTGATTAAACTTTTACTCACATTTGTAATCCCATAGTGCCTAGCACAATGTATAGCACATGCTAAATATTCAATATATATTTTTTGAATTACTGAATTTTTTTTGTTCTTAACATTTGATGTTTAAAAAAATTTTTTTTTGTTAGAATGTAAGCTTCATAAGGACAGGTTAATCTTTAATTCACCTTTGGCTCTCCAGTATTCTTAGCCCAACAATGTTTACATGATAAATGCTTGATTTTTACTGACTTAAACTGGATTTCTTTGATATCTAACCTCACAATCCAAAAATGTTTTTATGTTAAAGTCTGACCTAAATATTGAAAAATAATTCAGAACATTTAGAATATTTTCTTGAAAAGAAATAAAGAAATTTGGGCTTCTGGATTCTTATAGAGGGATCCTTCCCTTTTTAAAAACCTATAGTACTAATTCACTAAACGATTCATTTGGCATTTAACATGTATTACCTTGTAATGTTAGTAAACTTCATGTCTATATCTTTTTTCTTTGAGCATAATGTAAGTCCCAGAGCAAAGACTATAGTTATTAAAGAAGCATGATTTGGTGAAAAGTTTTAGTGTCAGACAAAGTGGGTTTAAATCCTAGTTTTGCCACCAACTATATAACTTTAGAGAGTATTGACTTAATCTCTGAACCTCAGTTTCATTGTCTATAAAACAGATAAACTATCCATCTTGCAGGGTTATTAAGAATTAGAAATAACATGAATCAATTGCTAGTGCATAGTATACTCTCAATAATGATGGCCATTATAATACCTCTTTGAGTCCTCAATTATTAACAATGCCATAGATACTAGGTACATAATAATACCTATTGCTAAAATCATTACTACATGCTTATTAGGCCTATAGGTGAAAAAAGCATACCTGTTAAATAAGAGGTAAATTGCTTTGGACCACAGCGAATAGCATAACGTGTAGTTGTTCTCACAGCTTTTGGTTCAGTCTGCAATGTGTCTGTAGGACAAAAGAGGGTTCCATCTGATGTTTCTCCCCACCATCTCACTCGGACAAGTACACAAGAGGGAGGCTTTGCAATCTTCCATATGACTTTATTAACAGTAAGTTTCAGAAAGCAACGTAGCTGGCCTTCAACTAGAGGTGGTAGGCTTGTAGATGGAGGAATGTCACTCAAACCTATGGAGGAATTCAAGAGTAACAAGTCAAAATATACACTAAATACAGAAAATATATAATCTGCTTTTTGAATAAAAATATACAAAACAGAGAGCAGGCTTATCTTATCTATCTTAATAAAGGAGAAGTAACTAACAACCCTGACCACAGAATAACCTACTTGGGCCCCTTAAGTCATCCTGGTAACAAATTAGTATTTAAGGTTTGGTTCAGGTTATTATAAGAACATATTAAGTTAAGACATGGAAATCTCAGTAATTGAAAATTTTCTTCCAAGTACTGCTGATTTGATTAATGCAAAGTCCACAATTCTTAATAAAGACCACCTTAAATTGTCTTTACTTTCCTGCCAATGAGTACACAGTTTAATTCGTACAGAAGTTATCATCTTCAGATTCTACACTATTTTTTGGCACAGTTAGGTTTGTAATATTTACTGGCTTTCAGACAAATAACAAAATGTAAATGAGGCAATTAATCACAGCTTTCTATAAAACTTTTTTTTAATGTTTCTAATTCAGACTCAGAGATTTAAGAAACCATTTCTACATTACACACACTTTTCTATTCCTCTGACTTTTCCCTGGATGAGTGGTTAGGCCTCACAAGAAAATACACTGGAGCCTCTCAGATGAGATATCTACATAAATACCTCTTTGGATTTCTGAAATGAACACCTTCTCTGTTCTCTATAGAAAAGAAAAAAAATCCACCATAATTTTTATGGATAACTAACCTCAATATAAAAGTTATACACAGGTGTATAGATGAGCATTACTACATATTATAGCGTGTAGGGCATTCTTAAGCTATTTCTATTTTGATTTTCCTATCAACCAAATAAACCTGACTGGCTTGCCATCGGCAGCAGTAAAACTGACCATTTCCATGCTTCATCATTCCTGGGAGGAAAGGCACTGCCTCAAAACTGTTTAATTATCTTTACACAGTTGGGTAAGATTCATTTCCAGGCTGCAGCTTCAGTCCTCACCCCCTAATGTATTATCACTCTTCCTATTAATTCTCTCTGTGTGTCTCTTGGAGTGCACTCACCCAGTGTTAAACTCTTGCTACATACACACTCTTCCATCATCTCAAATCCTTCAGAGAGCCTCATGCCCTCATCTCCACTTCCACCCCATCTGCCACAGGTGTCGCTCCCCACTCCTTCCTCTCCCTCCCTCCACAGCTCTCTCTCCCCACTCCGGTCTGAAGCCCCTCATGCTTCACTCATTCAGCTAGTATGTACCGCGTCCTATTTTCTGCTACTTCTTGAGGATTCAGTAAGGGAGGAAGCAATGACTCCTGCCTATTAGGGTATCTGACATACTCCCCTCTCCAAATTATGTTCCTTCCGCCCTATAGGGACCTCCACAGGCATAGCCTCACACACGTTTCACTTGGTTATTAAAAACCCTCCCAGGTCATGGGGATGTAATGTATACCGCGGTGACTGTAGTTAATAGTGTATTATATATTTGAAAGTTGCTGCGGACTAACATAATGTATGTCAATTATATCTCCATTTCTAAGAAGTAAAAAGAGAAAAAAAATCTGTATAATGCGGAAGAGTCCTTCCCTGTACCCCTTAGCTCTCCCTTCACTCCATTTATTTGTCCAGTTTGCCGTCCCCACCGCACTCCAGCCCCTATTTTTCCTTTCCATTCGTTGGGGAGCCAACTGCCCTCTTTCTTAACCCGATTCCCCGGTTATTCTCCCTCCGGGGTCCCTCCCGCCGCCGCCGCCGCCCGCTGTTTTTGTTACCGGCAGGCGGGGAAGGGGGGTCTCCCGAGAACACCTCACACCCCGCTTCCCTATCTCCACCCTATTACGCTTTTCTCAACCTTTGGTCGCTCAGGTTACCTCCTTTCTTGCGGCCACGGCCGCCCCCGGGCCCCTGGCCTTTCCGTTGTTTCATGACGAGGACGAACTTTTCTTCACCAACTCAACTGCGGCCCCCGCACCGGAGCCGCAGCCTGCCGCCATCCCTCCCCGCCGCGCCTGCGTTCCCCGGCAACGGGGCCGCTGGGCAGCCTGGGAGGCGCCGAGAGGCAGCTTTCCCTCCAACAGTCTAGGAAGCGGTGGGAAGGGAAGGCGCCAAGACGCCTTGCCGCCAATAGACTGCAACACCCACGATGCTTTGCTACACTACCTCGGCGGGGTTGGACGCTGAAGCCTCCAGCTGCGCAGGCGCAGAGGGAGACATCCTGTGAGGACTCCATGGCCCAGCGTGCACTGCCGCCGGGAGGGCTTCTCTTTCCGGCGAGGTCGGTGGCGTTCTCCACTAGGGATCTGGAGGGTCTGCAGACTCCGTTACCCAGCTTCCTTTGTGAAGTTTCCTGTTGCGCACTTCCGTTGAAACCTCCCGAAGAGAGAGGGGGTGGAGTTTACGGAGCCGGTGGTCGGTGGGTGGTTCTGCGGCTGGTTGGGTGCTGTCCAAAGGCGACTTGGGAGCAGCTCACGGGGCGAGCTGTGCGTAGTGGGGCCGCCCTTAGCCTGGGACTAAGCTTTGGCTCCGGTGTGACTGCAGCCTCCCCTTCATGTCCGCCCTCGAGAAGAGCATGCACCTCGGCCGCCTGCCCTCTCGCCCCCCTCTCCCCGGTAACGGAGGCAATCAGAGCGGAGCCAAGATGCGAATGGGGTACGTAACCCGGACCCCTTCTCCCTAGAGGCCAGGCATTGGCCTTGGGAGAATGGTGTCTCTGGGCGATTGGAGCTGCACGGCTAGGGAGGCTGAGAGGAGGGGAGAGAATGGTGGCGGCGGCGGCGGCGGCGGCGGCCTGGAGATGTTTAGATGGAGCAGAAGCCAGGTTTGGACTCTACGGCCGGCGGCGTCAAGTTAATGGAAACTGGAGGACAGATAGTATTGAAGGGAGAAAGGAATAAGGCTGAGAGGTTTAGGAAGCACCTACAGAAGCAGGGATGGAGGAGGTTTGGAAAAAAAAAAAAAAGGGAGTCCAGCGATGACAGGTGGGTTTGAAGCTGCCAGGGAGGGTTGAGGGAAATGGGGAATGACTGAGAGAAAAGTTGGGAATTAGAGGAAGCAACTTGGGAAAGGTTTAGGAGGAGTAGGAAGACGATGAGAGCTAGACATTAGGAAAGCTATGGGAACTGGAGAACATCTGAAGCAGAGTTAGGGAAAGAAATGAACGAGGGAGCAGTTAGTTCTGGAGAGAGTTCTTAGAGGTGTCAGAGGCAGGTGCAGGGAGTGAGGGGAAAGGAGAAAGCTGGGGGACTAGGCCTAAGGAGAGCTGGATAACAGCCAAAAAGACTGTTGAGGGTAATGGGAATGTGATGACAATGGAGGGTAGAGAATAAGGGGAGGTGTGATGAGGGAGAGGACTGAGGAGGTTAGGGAAGCGACCACGGGCTCTGGGAGTTGAGAAAGGACGAGGAACAGGGTTTAGTGGATGGGAAGCTTTTAAAAAGGAAGATTCGGGCAACTAATCTTTGCCTGGCACATAGGTCTGATGGAACCAGACCTACTGGTTTGATAAAACAGAGTTAATGCAGCATTGAAAGTAGCTACTTAAAATGTTTCAGGGAAACTTTACAGGGGAGGAAGGGATAGACTTGAAATGGTTGAGGAGATAGACTTGGAGTTTTAGGTTGTTGAATGGCTTGCGCCAGGCTAGGGGGTACTGAGGAGGTGGAGGAAAGAGAGCATAATGAGTTGAACATGACAACGGGTGTTAGTTGCTGAAAAGCAGAGAGAATTGAATAGGCCGTTGGTTTTGAGCCGTGTTTGTAGCATCAAGACCGGATTTTGGAAACTGGTGACTGCAGAGAAAAGGGGCTGGAAGAGGGATAAGGTAGTCAAGCATATGTGTTCAGGAATCTGGAGATGGATTGGTAGACGCTCTTGGGATTGAGGACTAGAGAAGAGAAACCTTAGGTTGTGAAGAAGTGATATGTACAAAAACTGAAGAAAAGGAGAGGAGGATATAGAAGAGTGTACTGTGAATGTAGGCCCTAGCAATGAAGAGAAAGGAAAATTCTATAAATTAAAACAGTAGGAGCTGGTGAGAATGGTTGGAAAAACCAGGGATGGGAATTAAGAATTGAAGAGGAGACCTGGCTATGATACACAGTAGCAAAGTGAGAGAACCTTGACAGGAAAAGATAGGCCAATTGAGGCACAACAGAAAGAGGTGGTAGAAGGCTACATTTAAGAAAATTGTTTTAGCTTTGGAAGACAGAAAGATAGGACTGTAACATGAGTAATAAGGAGGATTTGGAAATTGACCCATAACAGATTATTTGGGGAAATTACCTGGAGTATAAAATTAATGTAACATTTATTGTTGAATGTAGCTTAATTGCTGCCTATCTTAATCTAAAATTTGATCTTTCAGTATACCAGCATTCGTTGATTAAACACTGTGCCAAATACTGCCTTTTTTTTAATAACTATTCATGCTTCGATAAGTTTAATAAGAACTCACCTTCTCACTTTGTCAAAACAAGTTTTCTAAAGACGAAGAAGTGAAGGAAAATACTAAGAGAAAATAAAGGGAAAATCTGCTGATAAGATTGATTGTATAATTGTTAGTAACTTTAAATAGATGTTTACCCTTCTTAATTTAGGCTAACTGCTTATCCTGGAAAGTATTCTTTAGAAATAAGCCTCTTTATATTGTTGTAAAGAGAAGAGCATAAGTTGGTGAATTTTATGTGGTCCTCAAGTGGCTTATTTTTATCTGTGTTTCCCCCCCCCCCCCCTCTTTCTTATTGGAACATAGGCAGGCCTCCTGTAAGTCTAATATTAGTGATAATATAGACCCATGGCCCCCTACAATCATAAAGCTGTAAGAGAGCTCTTGAAATGATTTCATTTCACCATTTCACTGTATAGCTGAGGAAACAGACTCAGAATTCTTTATTTTGTAAGATAAACTAAGGGACAGGGGACAGTATTTTCTCTTAATAAATGATAAACTGAAACTCAAATCTTCCTCATCCTGAGGTACCCTAGAAGCTTGGTGGTAGGGGCTGGCTGCCAAGGACTAGAACATGGGTTTCTTTCTTTTTTTATTTTATTTAAATATGTAATGCTTCACGAATTTGCGTGTCATCCTTGTGCAGGGGCCATGCTAATCTAGAATATGTGTTTCTTGACTCTTGAGACCCATTATGTTTTTATTATTATTTATTTATTTTTAAATATATTTTATTGATTTTTTACAGAGAGGAAGGGAGAGGAATAGAGAGTTAGAAATATCGATGAGAGAGAGACATCGATCACCTGCCTCCTGCATGCCTCCTTACTGGGGATGTGCCCACAACCAAGATACATGCCCTTGACTGGAATTGAATTTGGGATCTTTCAGGCCGAAGGCTGACACTATCTACTGAGCCAAACCAGTTTGGACCCATTATGTTTTTTTTTTAAATGTATAGTTGTTATCCTGGCAATATTTAATTTGAGTTGTTTATCTCCTTTGCAAATACTCTAGGATTTAGTCTTTTTCCTCTGTCCTGATTTATGAAATTTCACTTTCACCAATTTCAAAGCATCCTTTATGTTTCCTTTACTCACTTGCTTTTTTCTTATCATTCAGCCCCTCCTTTTCCCTCGCTCCCTTATCTATCTCTTACTTTCAAGTTGGGCCTGTTTCTTTGCCAATCTCTCAGTCTTTTAACTATTTTTCAGAATCTCTTGCCCTCAATTTCACTAACTTTATTTAGATGTGTGCATATTCTCGATTTTGAATCACAGGAATACATTTTCTTCCTTATAAAATAATTCATATAGATTTTTTGTTTTGTTTTTTTTCAGGACCAGTAGGGCTTCTTTTTTATACACCCATTTCAAATTTATCTTGATGTGAAAAGTGAGGAACAGAGCCAATTTTATCTTTATCTACAGGCTGTCTAGTTATTTTAACACTGTTTGTTAAAAAAGTCCTTTTCCTATTATGTATTTCACTAAAAAAAACACAATGCATTTCTCTACTGATTAAAATGACATCTTTATTATATACCAAATTTCCACATAGATTTGGGTTTATGAACTTTCTTTCCCTTTTTTTATGTGCCATTACTACACTTTTAATTAGGCATCATTGTTAGTACACGGTAGAGGTAGGTTCTCCCTCATTTTTAACATTTTCCTGGGTCCTCTTATTTATTCTTGCAAATAAACTTTCTATCAAACTAGACGAATGTCAGAAAAAAAATCTTGATGTTATTTGTATTGGGACTATATTAAATATGTAAAATAACCTAGAATAAACATTTTAGTGATGTTGAATTTCCTTAAAGAAATATACATGTATTTCTTTTGAAAGAAAATATTTCAGATTCCAAATATAGGGAAAATGCCTTATGTATGAGTAAACCTCATATTACACTTATATAATTATAAAACTCAACAAATTTACTATTTAAATACAATTAAACATACAAAACTCCCTAAATTAAAATTAGCAACATTATGTTCATGTTAAATAATTTACTGTTAACATTTATTTATTTATTATTAATAGGAAGTTTTAGAGTTAATCCAGCCATTCAACTGATCATTCAGGACCAGACGTTTTGCATCCTTTCTTTTGCCATTTTAGAAATGTTGGCTTTTCCTTCTTTTGTTTTCACCTTATGGTTACAGGATGGCTGCTGCAACTTCACTTGCATCTTTATTCTGTCTTTCCAAATTAAAAGGAACAGGGGCAAAGGCTATTTCCTATATAAGCTTTTTTTTTTTTCTTCTATCTAGAAAGGGAAACTTCCCAGCACATTTTCCCTAAATCTCATAGTCTAGAACTAGATCACAGGTCCTTCCTAGGACCAATCACAGGCGCATGGAATGTGATTATATTACTGATTAAGTTTAATTCTGATTCATTCCCTTGGGCTGGAGGAAAGATAAGGGATTACTACCAACTAATACAATTTGGAATTCTGTTAAGGATTAGAGATGGGAAAGTGGGGAAAGAATGTAGAGAGTTAACAGCAGCTCCTCAAGTGTCCTGATCTTAACAAGTTGGGAAGACTGATCTTCTATTCCCTACTATTTTCATTATATAGGAGGCAACCCCTCTTCCCCATTCTTTCCCATTTGTGCCTGGTTTGAAACCCTTGACCTGAGCACTTCTGAGTAAATGTCCATTGTTTTCCATTGTTACTAGACCACTCCCTTTCTATGCACCTGATTCTATTCTATTATATTTTACAGCAAATATATTTCTTCTTAGGGTCTCCAAAATTGGGTAATTGGATTTTTTAAACCTAATGAGCCCTCCTTGTTCTGTTACTTGCTCTCAGATTTGAGAAAACACCTGTGATTGGTTAGGAAAAACTTTTTTTCTTCATGATATGAAGTACTTTCATTTAGAGAAGAAAGTTTTAATTCATAGCACTATTAAAAGAGTTGTCCACTTATACACTTACTTAGATGTTCTTCAAAATGTAATATAGATATATCTCGTTTTGTTGTACTTCACTTTATTGTACTTGGCGGAAACTGTGGTTTTTGGAAGGTCTTAAAGGGAGGACTCTCCACCAGTAAAAAGATTATGACTTACTTTATTGTAATACTCACTTTATTGTGGTGGTCTGGCACAGAACCCACAGTATCTGAGGAATGCCTGTATTGACAACCAGTCCTAAGCATGTACTACCAATATATTTTGAAACCTGAGTAAGAGATTATGTTGAAAGTACCAGTCATTCCAAGCCATATCAGAAGGCTGAAATTTTGGCTAGATTTGCCCATAGACTATAGGTTGCCAACTCCATATCAATACTATTAGTTCTGTACTTCTGTTTCTTATTAGAATACTAGATGCTCGATGCACAGATTCATGCATTGGTTGGGGGCGTGGCATGCAGGGATCGGCCTGCTGTGGAAGCGCCGCTCATTCCAGCCTAGCTGTGGGCATGCACTGACCAGTAGAGGGCAGCTCCGGCGTTGAGCATCTGCCCCGGGTGGTCAATGCATGTCATGGCGATAATCATTCTGGTCGTTCTGCTGTTTGGTCACTGGACTTTTATATATATAGATATATACTAGTAGATAGGTTTTAAATCAACATACTTTGCTACATGCTATTTAACTGGTGAAACTTAACTTTATTTTCTTAAAATGTGGGTAATGCTGGTCTCAAAGAATTGTTTTTGAGGAGAAAGAGATGATATATATGTGGAATTATTGCTTAAGTTGCAAAGATATATAATGGAAACTTATTTACTGTATTTTGTAAATTCTAAGATCACTTCTTTTCATATTTAAAATAATAGTACCTTAACAATTGCTATTGGTCAGGTAATAGCCCTGACTTGTTTCTCATTGCTAATGCATGAATGAACACCAAAACCAGCATTAAAACTTGTAAAATAGTTGTTGGCAACTTGGGAGAAAGTTCTAGAGACAAAAGTGAAACGTTTTTAAATTAATTTTTAAAACATGGATTGAATTAAGAGAGAGAGAAACAATGATTTGTTGTTCCACTTATTCATGAATTCATTGATTGCTTCTTGTAGTGCCTTGACCAGGGATCAAACCCAAACCTTGGTGTATCAGGATGATGCTCTAACCAAATGAGCTACCCGGCTAGTGCCAAAGTGGAGTATTTTTAACCACAAATAACTGAATGGTTGTGAGAAAGAATTAAGCAATATTCCTTAAATGAGAACAAAAAATAATATAGCTTTCTACATAATTGTAAAATTGTATATGAGCTAGTGTTTAGTTTTAAGAAATACTCCATCATCAATGTTCTTGTGAAGCAGAGAGGATTATATTAGAATGATTCAGAGTAGGATTCTCAGTATGAAGAAATTGATTAGGAATACCTTAAATATTTGATTTTGCTCTCATTTTCCTTTTTATATATACCCATAAGTAATGTATGATGAATCAATGTAAGTACAAAAGACCTCTTTCAAGAAATATAAAATGAATTCTAAGTGATAAAGTGTTACATACTTTAATGGGTAGCTCTTTTTCTTAGTGGCACATAAAATTATGGTTCATCTTATAATTGATGGTGCATTATAGATATAATATTTTATCCTATTAATAACAAGATTGTGATCAACTTATTTAGTCTTCCCTAATTTAATTGTAAACTTCTTTTATGTTTTATTTATATGCCCTAAAGTGGTAAGCACACAGAACAGTGGTAAAGCTCAATGGTAAGGTGGTAAGCTCAATAAACATTTGATGAATTAATGAATGATACTCAGATACAGTGGACACATGACAATTTTTTTCAATAGTTTAGAATTGTTCACTCTGAAATTGGTAGGGAAATAAATAAGAGGGAAAAGCTATTGACTTGCTGAGTATAGAAGTGAGATTTAAAAACTGTGATTTTGGAATCCAAAATGGAGGCATAGGTAAACACCTACACTGCTGCCTTGCACAACAATTTCAAAACTACAACTAAAAGACAGAACGGACATCAACCAGAAACACAGGAAAGCTGGCTGAGTTGAAATTCTACAATTAGAAGGAAAGAGAGGTGCTCACAGAGACCCAGAGGAGCTGCAAAAAGCTGAGGTACGGAGACGCGCGCCTAGAGAGAGCGGGGGCCGGAGAACCTGGCTGGCTTTTGCAGGTGGGAGGGAGACGGAGACTCTCAATGGCATTGAACCCCTTTATCCTGCGACACTAAACTCCACATCCAGCCGAAACTCATACAGGGGGAGTTTGGACTGTGAAAGGGAGAAGTGCACGGAAATTTAGGGGAATCGCAAAAGATCAGAAGTGTGGTGATATGCACAGCACTGCGCGCAGAGGACCGACTGCTGATTATGCCGCTGGCTTTCACGAGTGGGTAGGAGACAGACCCTCCAACTGTGCCACTTCTAACTCCACTAAACCCCAGTTTCGGGCGAAACCCTGGGGACCCTGATTCATATGGTCTCGGAGTGCAGGGGAGCCAGAGTGGCAGCAGTCTAGAGACACTGCGAGAGAGCGCGCCGCACAGGGACTGCTCCAGCGATTACCCAGTCACGTGAGACTCAGGGGCTGTGGAGGGTGGGGCTGACTGGAAGGCAAGGCGGTCCCTTAAGCCCTGAGACTCTGCCCATCCCACACTCAACAGAGAGGCATTTGCAGTTTTGCAACTCTTGTATCATAAGGCTGAATCCAACACAGAAGTTCTACCAGCATAGTGAAAATGCTGAGACAAAGGAAGAGATCACAAACAAAAGAAATAGAGGAAAACAAACGACTGGATATAGAGTTTAAAACCACGGTTATAAGGTTTTTCAAGAATATCCTAGAAAAGTTGGATAAAGTTAGCGAGACCCGAGAGGAGATGAAAAAGAACCAACTAGAGATGGAAAAGGACCAACTAGAGATGGAAAAGGACCAACTAGAAATTAAACATATACAGACTGAAATAAAAATTATATACAGAGACCTAACAGCAGACTAGAGGAAGGCAAAAATCAAGTAAAAAATTTGAAATATAAAGAATCAGAAAACACTCTGGAAAAGCAAGAAGAGAAAAGAATCCAAAAATGTGAAGATAATGTAAGGAGCCTCTGGGACAGCTTCAAGCATACCAACATCAGAATTGTGGGGGTGCCAGAAGAAGAGAGAGAGCAAGATACTG
>JAAGEH010000005.1:1171084-1245002 GCA_011751065.1 Lasiurus cinereus
CTTTTCCAGTTGAGTGTTTTCTGATTCTTTATATTTCAAATTTTTGACTTGATTCTTGCCTCCCTCTAGTCTGCTGTTAGGTCTCTGTATAATAATTTTTATTTCAGTCAGTATATTTTTAATTTCAAGTTGGTCTTTTTTCATCTCTAATTGGTCCATTTTCATCTCCTCTTGGGTCTCGCTAAATTTATCCATCTTTTCTAGGAAATTCTTGAAAAACCTTATAATCGTGTGTTTTGAACACTATATCCAGTCATTTGTTTTCCTCCATTTCTTTTGTTTGTGATCTGTTCTTTTGTCTCTGCATTTTTGCTATGCTGGGAGAACTTCTGTGCTGGAGTCAGCCTTATGATACAAGATTTGCAAAATTGCAAAAGCCTCTCTGTTGAGCTTGGATGGGGTGGAGTGTCAGGGCTGAGCAGACAACCTTGGCTTCCAGTCAGCTCCGCCCTACAGGGCCTCTGGGTCTTAAGTGTCCCTTGGTAATTGCTGCAGTCCTCTCTGTGCGCACCTGCGTGCCTCCAGTCCTCTGTCTTTCTGATTCCTGTGCACTCTGGGGACCCGTGTGTGTCTGGGTCCCCTGTGTCTTGCCCGAACTGGGTTCAGCGCGGATAGAAGTGTAGTTCACAGTTGGGAGGTCCTGTCTCCCACCCACTAGAGAAAGCCAGCGGCACAATCAGCAGTCTGTCCTCTCTGTGCGCAGTGGTGTGCATGCCTCCATACAGCTGCCTTTTCGCGGCTCCCCTAAGTTCCCATGCACTCCCCACTTTTCACGACAGTTTAGTCTTCCCCCGTATGAGTCTCGCCCAGAACTGGGGTTCAGTGCAGTTAGATATGGGGTTCAGTGCAACTGGGAGTTTCTGTCTCCCTCCCACTAGAGGAAGTCAGCCAGGCACTCCGCTGCCCTTTCTCTCCACGTGCGTGTCTGTGTACCTCAGCTTTTTACAGCTCTTCTGAGCCTCCGTGAGCCCCTCTCTTTCCCTCTAGTTGTAGAATTTCCACTCAGGTGAGTCTGCGGAAGGGGTTATATGGCTGTTGGCTCTGAAATATACTTCATGGGAGTCTTCTATATGGAATTTATTGGCTTTAAATTGTTTTTTAATTACAGTTTTCTTTAGTAAGCTATTTGGAAATATTTTACATAATCATCCTTAATCATAACTTTAGTGCATTTCCCAAGAATAAGGATATTTTTATTCTCCTTATGTAACTATCAGTTTCAGAAAATTTAACATTGAGACAAAATGACTTATATAGCATTTTTTGTTGTTGTTGGTCCAGGATCCCGTGTGTGTGTGTGTGTATGTATGTACATATATACACACACATATGTACACCTATATGTGTGTGTATATATATATTTAAGAATATGTTTTGTTTTATTTTTTTAAATATATTTTTATTGATTTTAGAGAAGAAGGGAGAGGGAGAGAGAGATAGAAACATAAATGATGAGAGTGAATCATTGATTGCCTGCCTCCTGCATGCTCCACACTGGGGATTGAGCCCCAAATCTGGGCCTGTGCCCTCACTGGGGATTGAACTGTGACCTCCTGGTTCATAGGTTGACACTCAATCACAAAGCCATGCTGGCCAGGCTGTTTTTTATTGATTTTAGAGAGAGAGCAAGGGAGAGGGACTAGAAAGATAGAAACCAATGAGAGAGACATCGATCAGCTGCCTCTTGCCCGTCCCCTACGGGAGATAGAGCCTGAAACCCAGGCATGTGCCCTGTCTGGGAATCACACTGATGACCACTTGGTCATGGGTTGATGTTCAACCACTGAGCTTCACTGGCTGGGCTTAATATACTTTTCAATCCTCACCCGAGGATATGTTTTTATTGATTTTAGAGGGAGAGACAGAGTGAAAAACACCCATCAGCTGCCTATGGATAATTGAGCCTGCAACCTGAGCATGTGCCCTGACTGGAAATTGAACCTGCAATCCCTTGGTGCACAGGACAACACCCAACCAACTGTGCCACAATGGCCAGGGCTGTATCATAGCTTTTTATACACTCATCTAATGATGGGTACTTGGGTTGCTTCCATAGCTTGATTATTGTAAATAATGCTGCAGTGAACATAGGGGTACATATATTCTCTCAAATTAGTGTTTTGGGTTTCTTCAGACTTGTTGGCCTTTTAAACTTTGACCCCAAATTTTAGTTTCTTCTTGATGTGGTACTGTCTTAAGTAGAAGAGTAGCAACTGGTAAGTTCTGACTCTTGAGTATGGCCATACACAATGATTATGAGAAAAACAGATACACTTAGCTCTTGCAAAACATTAAGAAAACCTTGTACTGTGCCAACTTTCTTTCTTATGTATCAGTAGTGGTGTTTTTGTTTGAGGCCAGACCACTTTAGTAAAGTTGTCATCCCCTCCCCCCCTCTTTCCTTTTAGGGTTTTGGCAAAAAAATTATATTCTTAGGTTGAGTGAATGGTGGACATAAAATTTAGAAAATTTTCTAATTTAACTAAAGCAGAATTTTTTTCATCACCAAAGGTATAAGATTACAAATTCTTCCTCTGCTGCAGCAGTCTGTTTATCCATCCATTTAAACACTATACTTTTGTGTGATCTGATTCAGTAGGTTGAAAATTTCTCTGGATTAAGTGTTTTATCTGAAACTCTTCTTTTGTTGTTATTGTTGTTAATCCTCACCCAAGGTTATTTTTTCTATTGATTTTTAGAGAGGGTAGAAAGGAAGAGGGAAGGAGGAAGGGAGGGAGAGAGAGAAACAGAAACATCATGTGAGGGAGACACATTGATTGGTTTCCTCCTGCATGCACCCCAACTGGAGCCGGGGATTGAACATGCAATCAGGCACATGCCCCTGACCAGGAATCGAACCTGAAACCCTTTGGGTCTGCAGGCTGATTCTCTAACCACCGAGAAACACCAGCTAGGGCTGAAACTTTTTTTTTTTTTAATTGATTTTTTTACAGAGAGGAAAGGAGAAGGATAGAGAGTTAGAAACATCGATGAGAGAGAGACATCTATCAGCTGCCTCCTGCACGCTCCCCACCGGGGATGTGCCCACAACCCAGGTACATGCCCTTGACTGGAATCAGATCTGGGTTCTTTCAGTCCGCAGGCCGACGCTCTATCCACTGAGCCAAACCGGTTTCGGCGGGCTGAAACTTTTTAAATGAGGTAAGGTTTCATTCATTTGCTTGAATGAAATAGTATCTCATACATACACATCATATATTGGACCATATGTATCATGTGTTGTTTAATGCAGGACATAGTGTGACATGTTACTGTTTCCGTGTTTGGATTCTGTGATGTCCAATTAACAATCTTACCAATGACCAACACTGAAAAGTAATAGTAATAGATTCTAGGATTTTCTAGAATCTATTACTAATAGATTCTAGTAAGTCTGTATTAGTTAGTAGAAATACTTTAAAAAGGCCTCCTCTCTTTTCCTCTAGAATGGCATCAGAGAAACCTGAGAATTTGATTTTCCCCTTTCACTCTACCTTCCTGTTCCCTCCTGTCCATTATCATAATAGTTGTAAACCTTGACTTCCTTCTTAGTCTCCAAGGTACTCACTCAGGCTTGCTACAAGGGTTCTCTACCAATCATTATCCCTATGTAGAAATTGGTCCTTTTTCATCTCTTCCTGGGGATTTCTGGGTGCTCATTGTTATCTTTGGTGATTTCCAGACTGGAGAACCTAGTATTTGAGGGTAACATTGCAAATTGATAAAGAAGCAGCCTCGAGAGTAAGATTCTAGCTCAGCTACTTTCTGTAGTCCCTGGTTTAAGGTTTAGTTTTTTCATTTGCAAAACAGGGATAATAGTAGCTACCCCAGAGGGTTGTAGTGGAAATTAAATTATGTGTTTATCTCTATTCTCTTTCCCAAAACCTATTAAATTATTATAAAGTAATTTGGGAAAAGGGGTAAAACCAGATATAAAGAAGAGAGGGAAGATATACCAACAAGATTTAGGAAGATAGCAAGTTGAAGAATATTTATTCACTCACAATAGAGAGCAAACATAAAACCATTCACAGAAAGAATGAATGTGCAAGTTAATCCTTATCAGAATCAGATAAAGGCTAAGAAATTGTAGGTGTTAACTACTTCTGAAATGGGTTTTAACACAGAAAGACTGGTAGAAAATCTGAATAAGGTATGTACTAGTAGACTCCCAGATCTTATCTTTTTCCTCAGTGTGATGGGAGACAGGTTAATTTCTGGAAGAATTGAGTCAGAATGGAAGAATGGACTCAGACAGGCCTATGAGAGCAAAGGTAAAGCAACAGGATGAAAACAGTGTTTTAATTTAGATATATATCTGTCCTCTAGATTGATTCATAGCTTGCTCCCTCACCTCTTCAGATCTTTGCTTAAAGGTGCCTTCTCTGACCACCTGATTTAAAACTATAGTCCTTTCTGATCTAGTTCTCAGTATTTTCATCCCTGGCCTCATTTTTCTCTATGGCACTTATTGCTGTCTGACAAATTTTTAGTTGTGTCTCCTTCTACTAGAGTGTAAACATCACAGGGGTAAGGGGTTTTATCTCTTTTGTTCACTGCAGAATCCCCAGTGCCTAAAAAGTATCTCATAGATGCTTAATGAATATTTGTTGAACTTTTTCAGAAGTTGTTAACATCATAGATATTTTTACACTTAAAAATGGTGGATTTTGTACCAAAAAAGAGCATTTGCGGGAAGTTTTAATTCATTATTTTAAAGAAAAGTGCTGCTGAAAGTTATCGTATACTTCGGGAAGCTTATGGTGAATAGGCTCCATATCAAAGTACTTGTGAATGCTGGTTTAAACACTTTAAAAGTGACGATTTCTATGTGAAAGATAAAGAATATACAGGTCAACCAAAAAAGTTTGAAGATCAACAATTATAAGCATTATTGGATGAAGATGCATGTCAAACTGAAAAACAACTTGCAGAAAGATTAATATTGCTCAGCAAACAATTTCTGGTTGTTTACAAGCAATGGGAAAGATTTTAAAGGAAGGAAAATGGGTGCCACTACAACTGAATGAAAGACAAATCGAAAATCAAAAAGTCATCAGTAAAATGTTGCGTCAACGGCAGGAAAGAAAGTCTTTTTTGCATAGAATTGTGACTGGCAATGAAAAGTGGATTTATTTTGAGAATCCCAAATGTACAAAATCATGGGTTGATCCAGGTCAACCATCAACATCAATTGCAAGGCCAAATTGCTTCGGAAAGGAGACAATGCTCTGCATTTGGTGAGATCAGTAAGGTGTGGTGTATTATGAGCTTTTAAAACCAGGTGAAACCATTAATACTGATTGCTACCTACAATAAATAATCAGTTTGAACCATGCTTTGATCGTGAAATGACTGGAATGGGCCAGAAAACACGGCAAAATAATTTTGCTTCATGATAATGCACCATCACACACTTCAAAACCAGTTAAAGACACCTGGGAATTATTAATCCACCATGGTATTCACTTGCTCCTTCAGATGACCACTTACTCTGATCAATGGCATACGCCCTTTCTGAGCAGCACTTCAAAACATACGAAGTGGAAAATTGGGTCTCTGAATGGTTTGCCTCCAAACAAGACAAGTTCTATTGGGACAGTATCCACAAATTACCTGAAAGATGGGGGAAATGTATAGCTAGCAATAGACATCACTTTGAATAAAGCATTTTTGATGTTTCTCTCAAAATTATCATAGTGTTTTTTAATTACAAAATCTGCATTTTTAACTGGTACATCCAGTAAATACCTCAATGTAGACAAAGATGAACTTGTTGCTCCTGGGTTGATTATTGATGTAGGTCTTTGCAATGGGCATAGAGCTAGAATGTACTTTTTAAGACAAAAGGAATGCAGACAAAATGAATTCATTGATATTTCCAATTCAAATAAGATTACAGGTTTTTTTTACTTCAATGTCATATAATTATCTGTGCTCTTAACAATGGCAATCTTAGTTTCTAATGACATTAACCTAACTACCTACTTTATATAGTACTAGAGGCCTAGTGCATGAAATTCAGAGGGGGTCCCTCAGCTCAGCCTGTACCTTCTTACAGTCTGGATGCCCTTAGGGAATGTCCACCTGCCGGCTTAGGCCCATTTCCTGTGGGGATCAGGCCTAAGCCAGCAGTTGGACATCCTCTTGCAGTTCAGGACCCCTTGATCCTTACTGCTCAGCTCACTGCTCCTTAGTGCTCCTGCCATTGTCACTGCTCGACAGCCACGAGTCTGGCTTTTGGTTGAGCAGCACTCCCATTGTGGGAGCACACTGACCACCAGGGGGCAGCTCCTGCATTGAGCGTTTGCCCCCTGGTGGTCGGTGTGCATCATAGTGACTGGTCATTCTTGTCATTCTGCTGTAATGGTCGCTTAGGTTTTTATTATATATATATATGTATATAAATATGCACACTTTTGATGTTCAAAATAACTAATTATATACCAATAAAAACTATCAACAGTATGATTATGGAATACTGTTTAAGATTTTTATTGTTATTATCTTTTTTTTCCTTTAAAATATGGCTCACCAGAGATGTACAGTCAAGTAATTGTGCTTTTTCTTTTTCTAAGTAATGGTGTTTTAAAGTTACTTGGAATAACTACTGTATGCCATTAAATTAATTTGCTCTCTTTTTTGTTGCTGTTGGTGATTAGTTTCTACAAACTGTTTAATATATTTAGAAATAAGAAAGCACACAAATTATTTACATGACTCCAAAGTTGAAAGCATAAACAGTGTATATTCAGAAAAGGATAGCATTTGCCTTTTCCCCCTCTACTGCCCCACAGATAACCATTTCATTAGTTTTTGTTTAATCTTTCCACTTTAAAAAAGTTCATATATATAAATTTATAATCCCCCTTTCTTTGATAAAAGGTAACACATTTTATATACTCCTCTGCATATTTTTTAAAAATATGTTTTTATTGATTTTAGAGAAATGGGGAGAGGAATAGAGAGATAAAAACATTGATGAGAGAGAAATGTGGATCAGTTGCCTCTTGCATGCCCCTTACTGGGGCATGAGCTTGTAACCAGGCATGTGCCTTGACAATTAATTGAATCAGTAACCACTGAGCCATCCGAGCAGTGCTGCTTATGACTTTTTAAAATTTAATATATCTCGATAACTCCTTAGCAGTATATAGAGATCTTTTTCATTTTTTTTCCCCTTCAGGTGCATAGTACTCCACTATGTGGATATAACATAATTTATTCAACCACTCTACTTATTGATAGATACTGGGTTCTTCCCATAATTTTATATTTCAGATAGTGCTGAAATGAACAAACTTGCATAGATTCTTTCATATCAGGGCAGAGGGGGACTTCTTTTAACATAATTTTAATGTTTTGCCATTTAATTGTAATATAGTAATTCTCTTAAAATCTTCTGATTCCTTGGGCTTTATGCATCTGTAGTTTGAACTTTCAGTTTTGGAATCAACAGCTATTACTCTTCAAATAGTGTCTTTACCCGTTCTCTAATTTCCTGTTGGAACTCTGATCTGACATATGTAAGTCTTATTTCTCTCCCATATTTTTAACTTCTTTCATATTTTTCATCTTTTGTTTTTATGTTATATTTTAGATATATCTACATATATCTGAACAAATGTATGTTTACCTTTCCCCTTAGCTGATCATTTATTTTTTTAATTACATTCTTTCATTCTAAAAGTTGTATTTTCAATTTTCTATTCTTTTAAAAACATATTAAAATTATTTTATATTCTTTTTGGTAATTTCAATATGAGAAATCTTTATTTAAAAATATATATATTTTATTGATATTTTACAGAGAGAAAGGGAGAAGGATAGAGAGTTAGGAACATCGATGAGAGAGAAACATTGATCATCTGCCTCCTGCACACCCCCTACTGGGGATGTGTCCGCAACTAAGGTATATGCCCTTGACTGGAATCAAACCTGGGTCCTTTCAGTCCACAGGCCGACGCTCTCTCTATCCACTGAGCCAAACCGGTCAGGGCATGAGAAGCCTTTATACATTTGTTTCCATACATGATTTATGCTTTTTGACCGTGAAGTGGTCATTTGCTTTGGAACTTTGGGAGTTTTTTGTCCTAGAATGAAGGTTGATTTCTTCAAAAAGGATTTGCCCTTGTTCATGTTAGGGTCTTAGGGTCACTACCAGTCTTGGTCGACATTAAACTAAATTCTTAACTTGAAATTTCTTGGATCATATAAGTGATACGAATTTAGCTAAAATTAGAATGAGAGCTGCCTTGAGAAGGATTTTTGGTTTATTTTTCTTCTCCCTCTCAATATCAAGTTTCAGGACAGAAATTTTTTTCCTTAGATTTAGAATTGGGTTAGGGAGCAGAGAGTTAGTTTTACTTTACTCTTTCACTGGTTATATAATCCTTTGCAATCCTAGCTTTATGGGTGAAAGGTTTCCTACTCAGCTCCCACCTTGAGCTGTGTGTGGTATATCCTAGGAAATCCCCAAAACCTGAAGTTCAGTTAGTTGACAGATGCCATCAAGATAAAAGCTAACTTTAGTGGACTGAATGCCGCTCTGGGTTCCTACCTTTACTTAACTTTTGATCTAACTATTCTCTATTCCTTACTTTCATGCCAATTCATCTGTGCATTTAAGAATGAATGAATGAATATAATTATATGTGTAATATAATGTAACAAAATATAATATACATTTATTTTTATATATTCATATTTTTAAACACATATGCGTGTTATTTAAAACATTTCCAAAGTTGTATCTATCAAGTTACCTAATTACCATGATGCAAACAGTCCCCAACATAAAATTTCTATACCCAAGAAAATTATCAGTCAAGTGTGAAAGTAGGGTAATGGCATTTTCTCATGTGCAAAGTCAGAAAATCTCCTTTTCTCAGGAAGCTAATGGACCATATGTTTCATCAAAATAGCAAAGTAATGCATAAAAAAAAAGGGATTTAGGAATAAGGGTTTCAACATAGGAGAAAGGCAAGAGGAATTCTCAAGATGATAGTGAAATGACAATTCATCATATCCATAGAGGAAGCAGTCCCATTTGGAGCAGATGAATGGAAGGTGTCAGGAATGGAATTTTCCAAAGGAAAATGGACCTGATATATTATTTAATATGATTGACCATATTAAGAGAAGTTTCACATATTTTTAAAGGTTTTTAAATTGATATATTACACACACAAAGTATTTTTAAAATATATGTACAGTTTGAAGAAAAATAAATTATATATCCACCACCTACCTTATGAAATAGAACATTTTTAGCACTTTATAGACCTGTTTGTTTCTTCTCAAGAACACTTTCATGCCCCATAGTCTAGAATTGCATGTTTATCAGTCCCCTTTTCATAAGTTTTCTGTCTATGCATATATCCATAAAAGCATTACTTAGTTTTGCCTATTTTTGAACTTTATTGATTCAGACTGCATTTATTCTTCTATGTTTATTATTTTTTCAATATTAAGAGTTTTTGAGATTTAGTTGTTCCAAAGTCTATTCTTTCCCCAGTGAATTGTCTTGGACCCTTTGCTGAAAATCTGTTGGTTGTAAATGTTTTGGACTTCCAGTTCTATTCAGTAAATCTATATGTCTACTCTCATGCTTGTATCACAGTATTGATTAATGTGGCTTCATAGTGTTCCATTACCTTCCCGCCCCCCGTGCACCCCCCAAACCCCCCTGCTGCCCTGCCACCAAATATATTTGTATTGATTTCAGAGAGGAAAGGAGAGAGAGCTAGAAACATCAATAATGAGAGAGAACTGATGAGAGAGAATCATTATCTGCTGCCTCCTACATGCCCCTACTGGGGATTGAGTCTGCATCCCGGGCATGTGCCCTTGTCTGGAATCTCACCAGGAACCATTCATTCCTCAGGCTGACACACTATCTGCTGAGCCATGCCATCTGGGCATGTTCCATTACCTTTTCCTGGAAACTGTGAGGATTCAGTAAGGAGAATTCTGCTTATTAATTTCAAAGCCTAATAATCCTATATAGTAAAAGGGTAATATGCAAATTGACCATCACTCCAAGACATAAGATGGCTGCCACAAGATGGCTGGTAGGGGAGGGCAGTTGTGGGCAGTTGAGGGTGATCAGGCTGGCAGAGAAGGGCAGTTGGGGGAGACCAGGCCAGCAAGGGAGGAAAATTATGTGGGGGGACCCAGGCCTCCAGGGGAGGGCAGGTTATGGGAGACAAGGCCTGTAGTGGAGGGCAGTTGTGGGGGACCAGGCCTACAGGAGAGGGAAGTTGGGGTGGGGGAACCAGGTCGCAGGGGAGAGCAGTTGTGGGGGGACCAGGCCTGCAGGGGAGGGCAGTTGGGGGGAATCAGGCCTGCAGAGGAGGGCAGTTATGGTTGATCAGGCCAGCAGGGGAAGACAATTGGGGTGAGGGGACCAGGCCTGAGAGGAGGACAGTTGGGGGGTTGGGGGAGGGGAACAAGGCCTGCAGAGGAGGGCAGTAGGGGGGGGGGACTAGGCCTGCAGGGGAGAACAATTGTGGGAGGACCAGGTCTACAGGGGAGGGTATTGGAGGGAGGCCAGGCCTGCAAGGAGGGCAGTTATGGGTGACCGGGCCAGCAGAGGAGGGCAGTTAGGGTTGACTGGGCCAGCAGAAGAAGGCAGTTGAGGGGAACCAGGCCTGCAGGGGAGAGCAATTGAGGGGGACCAGCCCTGCAGGGGAGGGTAGTTGGGGTGGACCAAGCTAGCAGGGGAGGACAGTTGGGAGGGATCAGGTCAGCAGGGGAGGGCAGTTGGGGGGACCAGGACAGCAGGGGAGGACAGTTGGGGGGGGACCCAGGCCTGTAGGGGAGGGCAGTTTAGGGTGACCAGACTGGCGGGGGAGGGCAGTAGGGGCAGTTGGACTGGCCGGGGAGCAGTTAGGCATTGGTCATGCTGGCAGTGGAGTGGTTAAAGGTAATCAGGTTGGCAGGCAGAAGCAGGTAGAGGCAATCAGGCAGAGGCAAGCAAGCAGTTGGGAGCCAGCAGTCCTGGATTGTGAGAGGGTTGTCTGACTGCCTGTTTAGGCTCACTCCTATTGGGCCTAAACCGTCAGTTAGACTTCTCTCAAGGTGTCCCAGATTGGAGAGGGTGCAGGCTTTACTGAAGGATACTTCCTCCCCACCATGCACGAATTTCGTGCACCTGGCCTCTAATAATCATAATAAAAACATTTATTGAGACACCAACAGAAGTGCTTTACGAGCATTAGCTCATTTCATACTATCGACAGATAATCATCCATGTGTTAGACTCAGAGTATCTTGATGAATAGATACAGAATATTCATGTTCTCATGGATCTCACATTAGTAGCAAATTAGCACAGGCTAATTGGAGAGTAACCAAAGGGTAAGCAGGCTACTTTAATTCTCATATCAACCCCTATAAATATAGGCGGTATAACTCCATCTGCCATGAAGAAACTTTTGCAAGTCACTTAACTTCACTAAAAGAAGTTAAGTGACTTGCCAAAGTTCATAGAAGTAATAAAGACAGAACTGGGTTATGAAAACAAATCTTTAGTCAGTAGCAAATGGAAAATTAATTTAGGTTTAGGACATACTAAAAGTTTTGTATCTCCTTTTTTTAAAAAAAATTATTCTTCTGGAAATAGGTTGTTGCGGTCAAAGTATGACAAGGGTTCTTAATTTGGGATTCATAGTTGAGTTTCTTGAAGCCAATGGAACTGTACATAAAATAAATATTTGTGCTCTTTTTTTAGAGTGAAACTTTATAGTGCTTATCAGATTCTTAACAGGGTCTGGGATAATGGCAAAGGGTCCATAAACCATTTGAATCATGTGGTTTAGACCAAAGCCATATTTCCTTTGTGTTTCACACCACCATTTTGTTCCCTCTCTGCCAAATTCCTTTTTCTGGTAGCAGGAGATGCGAGGAAATTATACATTTATTTTGTTAGTTTTGAAATAAACTTTATTGTGACTTCAAAATTCTCTCTATATATTTATATCCCAAAGTAGATTTTTATTTATAAGTTGAGGACTTAATAATTCATCTCTGTTAGTTTAGAACTTTAGAATTGACTTAGATTGTTTTTCAGATCTTTTTTTTTAATATATATATATATTTTATTGATTTTTTTACAGAGAGGAAGGGAGAGAGATAGAAAGTCAGAAACATCGATGAGAGAGAGACATCGATCAGCAGCCTCCTGCACGCCCCACAGTGGAGATGTGCCCGCAAGCAAGGTACATGCCCCCAACCGGAATCAAACCTGGGACCTTTCAGTTCGCAAGCCGACTCTCTATCCACTGAGCCAAACCGGTCTCTGCTGTTTTTCAGATTTTTAACATTCCTTTGTTGATTGACTTTTTGAAAAGTTTATGTTTTCTTTCTTTTTAATTCTATTCTTACTGAAGGATACTTCCTCCCCACCATGCACGAATTTCGTGCACCTGGCCTCTAATAATCATAATAAAAACATTTTTCCAGAATCAAGTCTATTTTGTACCCAACATATTTTCCAGAATCAAGTCTATTTTGTACCCTTTACCACATTTAGTTTTTAAAAATACTTTAATTGGCTCCTCATTATCTACATCATCATCCAAACACTCTGACTTTTGGGGCCCTAACACACAAATAACAGAAGTGGGGCATATTATATTCCCTACTTTATTATATCTTATATTATTCTTTCTCAACTATCTGCTTTCAGTTGTATCAGCTTCCTTTAGTTTTTCAGAACTACTGTACTTATTCATACATATTGTAGCTAGCTATTTTTAAATTTTTGTTTTTCATCAGTGTTCCCTAGGACTGGCACCATACTGGGTCCTTGTTTGTATCCTCCTTTCTGCCTGAAATACCTTCTTTCCTCCTCCCTATTTCCGTTAGTCTGTATTCTGTCTGTTCTTCAATTACTAGCTTAAATGTTACTTTTCCTTTGAATTTTCTATTTCCCAAGCTGAAAGTAATCTTTCTTTCCTCCTTGAACATTCACAGCACTTTAGCCATGATGTCTCTTACGTTATTTAACTGTACGTTACGTTCGATACGTATTTAGGTATTTTACATTAGCTTATTGAGAACAGGCATTATCTAGCTAGTGTTTAAAGATTATGATATCTATAGACATGATATCTATTTCATGTCTAACATTAGTTGCAAAATTACCTGAAGTAGTGGAGTCTATAAACAATTGTGTGTTCAAATAAAGATACTATAAGTATGCTAGATAAATCTTTGAGAGTAGAAGTAACATTTGGAGGTATAGATTATTGGTGCTTTTATTAAATGGGAATTACTCATATGTTGGTGTAAATTGGGGAATCCCTGGAACTTTTTTTTATGTGTATTTTTTTTTTTTATGAAGGAAATTAGAAGTGAAGGGTATTCTCTTAGAAAGAATTTCTGTTTATAGGAAGTAATTTTTCTTTAACTGGTACCTAGCCAACTTGGAAATTTTCTGTGGCCTTGACAAAGTCAACCATACTTAGACTGTGAAAAGGAAACCTGATAATATGTCCTAAAGCCTTATTACTTTTTAGAAACATAGAAAGAATGAAAGGGAAGAATCTAAGAATTATTAATATAGCATTGGGTAAATAGCACAGGGTTTGAAGAGTGGTAGAACTGGATTTGAATGCTGTCACTGCCACTTAGTAGCTGTATAACCTTTGGGCAAGTTACTTTACATCTCTAAATCTTTTTTATTTGTGAAATGGGGATAAAAATAACTCAAAATTTTGTGAGGTTTAAATGGAATCCTGCTTGTATTTGGCACAATGCCTGTTGTGTATAGTAAATGTTAGGTACTATTACTATGATAATATAAAAAATCTATTTACATAAGAGATCTTTATGTAATTGCTTGGCATGCTGTGTTGTGGTTATTATATTTGAAATTAGTATATGTATAGGTGGATTTGTGAGTGACTGATGAGTCGGTAGAATTAGGAGTTTTGCCTTTAGTTTTCCAGTAAGAATTCAAGTGCAACCGGCAAATGAAAAAAATTGGTCTAGGCCTGTGGTTGGCAAACTGCGGCTTGTGAGCCACATGTAGCTCTTTGGCCCCTTGAGTGTGGTTCTTCCACAAAATACCATGGCCTGGGCCAGTCTATTTTGAAGAAGTGGTGTTAGAAGAAGTTTAAGTTTAAAAAATTTGGCTCTCAAAAGAAATTTCAATCATTGTACTGTTGATATTTGGCACTGTTGACTAATGAGTTTGCCGACCATTGGTCTAGGCTAAAGTTGTAGCTTACTGTCACAGATAGTTTTTCTATCAGAAGATAGGATTACTCATTTACTGAGGAAGCACTAAATGCCAAGTATATTAGGTTTCTGAAAAAATACGTTATTTTATTTATTCACTACAATAAAAGAAGGAGTTTAAATAATTTGAATTTTCTAAGCCCATATGGCATTAGGAATTTGTAGGGAATTATAGAGAAAAAGTAGGAACTATGAGGAATTTGAACTCCTCTCTCATTTCAAATCATATACTTTACCTTTCCATTTTTAGCACCCCTCTTTCAACTTCTAGAACTTGAAAAATTAGTGCCTTGTCTCATCTCAGATTTAAATCAATTTCTAGAAGTGAGACCCAATCATCAGTCCTTTTAAAAGCTCCCTAGGTGATTTTATTAGAGGCCCAGTGCATGAATTCACACACTAGTGGGACACCTTGGCCTGGCCTGTGGGATCAGGCCGAAACCGGCTCTCTGACATCCCCTGAGGGGTCCTGGATTGCGAGAGGGCATAGGCCAGGCTAAGGGACCCCACTGCTGCATGATTGGGGCCAGGGAGGAACACAGAAGACTGGCCAGCCAGGGAGGGATTACGGGAGGGCTCCAGGATGTGTCTAGCCCATCTCGCTCAGTCCCAATTGGCCAGACCCTAGCAGCAAGCTGGAGCATCTGCCCCCTGGTGGTCAGTGCACGTCTTAGTGACTGGTAGACCAGTCAACTGTCTGCCCCCTGGTGGTAAGTGCACGTCATAGTGAGCATTTGAGCAGTCTTAGCATATCATTAGCATATTACACTTTGGTTGAACAGATGACCTGACAACTGGAGACATAGTAGGCTTTTATTATCTAGGATGGATTGAGAATTGATCTATCTCAATGTCTATAAGAGAGTAAATATTTAATAAATCCTTGATTTTTGAAGGAATATATATCTGACTGCTAAGCTGCTCCCTTATATTTCTTTCCAATGTTATAGCCACTTAAGAGTACTTTTGTATTAACTTAAGTCTTAAAGAGAGCTTTGTATTATAGTGTGAACATATTCTTCATTCCCCATGGCATGTACAGGAAGATGTCTGGCAGGAAGTAATATTTTGCTGTTCATATAATTCTGAATTTCCTTCATTATTGGGAAGAGGTGTGGAAATAGAGGAAGGCTTAGGATATCTTTCTTGTGTCCCATCCAAGATTGAAGACAGGTTGTAAACAGAAATTTATTGGTTGTTGTTTTTATAAAATAATATTATAATTTTTAATAATACATGATTCAAAAATCAAAAGATAGAAAGGGATATATATTGAAGATTATCCTCTTATCTCCCAGGATACCAACAATGATATATCACTGCTCTTCCAGAAATGTTCTAAACATATATAAGCAATTGTATTTATAATAATAAAAGCATAATATGCTAATTGGACCAGACAACCTTCTGGATGAAGCTGGGGCTGCAAGGGAAGCCCGGTCCTCAGTGCCAGAGGGAAGTCAGTGCCAGCAGCTGGGGGAAGGAAGGCCTACTCTTGCATGAACTTCATGCATCGGGCCTCTAGTTTATATGTATTTCCCATTTTTACCCAATGGTAGTATATGCGTCATGTTTGTTTATTTACTTAGTGTATCTTCCCTATACATAAAGAATCTTATCAGTATATAAATATTTCCTTCTTTTAACAACTAAATGTTATTTCTTTATAATTTATTTTAATCATTCACCTGTTGATGGATATTTAGGTTGTTTTCAATTTTTCTCTATTACAAATGATGCTACCTTGAATAGATAAATTATTTCACTTCTTTGTGAGCATGTATTTGGATAAATTCTTAGAAATTCAAGTTATTGCTATTGCCATTTTGCCTTCTATGAAGGGTTGAGTATTTACTGGCTGAGAAATAATAAATGTGAAATTATGTGAGGGATTAAAAGTATGAAAAAGCATAAGTGACTAAAGCAATTATTGTAGTAGATTAAGAGGATAAGAATTAGCCTATAGCCAAGAATTAAGAGAAAGAGCTACTGGGTTTTGTGGTATGTATATACACAGAACACATTTATGATTAAAATACACTAATTTCCTCAAATCCTAAATTTTTTATTCTTAAAATATATTTGAGCCGAAACCGGTTTGGCTCAGTGGATAGAGCGTCATCGTGCGGACTGAAAGGTCTCAGGTTCGATTCTGGTCAAGGGCATGTACCTTGGTTGTGGGCACATCTCCAATGTGGGGCGTGTAGGAGGCAGCTGATCGATGTCTCTCTCTCATCGATGTTAGAAACACTCTATCCTTCTCCCTTCCTCTCTGTAAGAAATCAATAAAATATATTTAAAAATATATATATTTGAACTTTAAGAAAATTATATTTGAATTTTAAATGTAATATTTTGTGTAAGAAACCACTTCATGTCTTTAAGGACAAAATATTCTTGCTATTTTCTTTTCAGATTTACAGTTAGCATTTGATCAAGATTTTAATCATTTAATGCATAACTATTTTTTACTTAAAATCTCTCTCCCTCTTTTTATTTCCATAGCCCTGGAAGAAAACGGGATTTTTCCCCTGTTTCTTGGAGTCAGTACTTTGAGTCCATGGAAGACGTAGAAATAGAGAATGAAACTGGCAAGGATATATCCTTTGCAAAATGGCTTATTCTATCTAATGAAAGAGTAATATGCAAATTGACCATCACTCCAACACACAAGATAGCCGCCAAAAGATGGCTAGCAGAGGAGGGGTAGTTGTGGGTGATCTGGCCAGCAGGGGAGGGCAGTTGGGGGGAACCAGGCCAGCAGGGGAGGGCATTGTTGGGGGGGACCCAGACCAGCAAAAGATGGCAGTAGGTGGGGACCAGGCCAGCTGGGGTGGGCAGTGGGGGCGGGGATCCAGCCTGGCAGGGGAAGGCAGTTAGGGACAATCAGGCCAGCAGGGGAACAGTTAGGCATCGATCAGGCTGGTAGGGGAGTGGTTAGGGGGTGATCATGCTGGCAGGCAGAAGAGGTTAGGGGCAATCAGGCAGGCAAGCAGGTTTAGTGGTTGGGAGCCAGCAGTCCTGGATTGTGTAAGGGATGTCGAACTGCCTATTTAGGCCTGATCCACCAAGATTGGGCCTAAACGGGCAAACATCCCTTGAGGGGTCCCAGATTGGAGAGGGTGCAGGCTGGGCTGAGGGATGCCACCCCCACCACCCACATCCCCTCCCATGAATGAATTTCATGCACTGGGCTTCTAGTTCTTTAGTAAGCTTATAATGTTTAAGTAGAAGATTTATGTAGTAATTCCTAAAATGTTCTTTATTACTATTGCTTATTTCATTTTTATTCTCCACCTGTTTTTTTGTTTGGCATGGAATATTACCTATAAGTCAATGCCAATATTTTATGTGGCTATAATTGTCTAATGCATGGGAAAGGGATTAAGATTTAAATTTCTGAAACTGGTATATTTCCTAAGAACCCTTAGGGTAAAATTTCATGAGTGAAGTGAGTTGAACTTGATTTTAGCATCTAGATACTAGGGACTATGTCCTCATTAGCGCAAAGGAAAGCATTTTTTTCCCGATTGATAAAATGGTCATACTGTTTTCATGCTTCAAAGACAGAAACTTATATTGAAGTATCTCTCAAGTTTAGAAGTCTGCAACTTTGCATTTAGCTTCATGCTGCATGAGTTAGTTTTCTAATCAGCATTATTATGACTAATCAAAAATTTCAATGAACAAAGTTTAGATGTGTTATCTTTAACTATTCATACTCTTTCCGAGTTTATAAGAGTGGTTCAGAGGGTCCAGTCCTACTCCTTTTGCATGGAGGAGGCCATTCCGCCCTTTCTTGGGCTGTGTTCACGGTAAGTAGTTGATAGTAGAAGTTGATATTAATGCAATATTTTCCTAATGTAGTAGCTATAGTAATAAATATACTCCAGTTTCTCTGAACCAAGTCAGAGCCACCAGAAGTGGCTCATGTACCATGACTTGACTGGCTCTGCTCTAAGCTAATACACTGCCACGGGGCAGCTAACATGTTGAAGACTTGTAAGGAAAGAGGCACTGTTTTAATTGTCATGTCACATTCAGACAACTGTATTCAAATTTGCTAGGGATAGTGACTCCAGATTGCCTCATAAGAAATTTGGCCAAAAGTAGTCTGTGTATAGGAAAACCAATGATAGTTCTTCATGGATTATAAGGTGTATAAGAATTACATATTTAAGCTAGAGGTAGCTTCACTATATTCTTTGAACTTTGAGCAGCTCTCTAATAGTCTGGTGCAAAATCAGACGTAACATTACCTCTTTGAGCATTCAGAATCCTTAGAGATGAGACATCTAGGTAGGGCTAGAACATACTTCCCACAAAACAGCTATTGCTTTTGACACTAAAAGAAGGAACAATGAAGTGGAGTTCAGAAGATGTGATTTCTAGCTCCAGTTTTACCAGTACTCGTAATACATTCTTGTGAAAGTTATTTTAGCCCTTGAGCAAGCCACATAAGCCTTTATTCTCTAGATACAGTCTCCTTAGAATTCACGGTTTCTTTGAAGATTATTCGAAATATAAATATAAAAGCTTTGTAGATTATAAATCCTTATACAAATAGTATAATAATTTGTTGGCATGTATTGATATTAAATATTTTTATCCCATTGATTGGAACAATGAAATAACATGCAAAGTGCATGGCATAGAGGAAGTGATTGATAAATAGCTGCTGACATTATTATATATTTTTTATCATTGTAGAAGATATCTCTTTTACCAAGATATATTCTACAGATTACAAATTCCATGAGAAATTAATGCAATAGGGATTTTTGTGATTAAATGAGTTTGAGCAATATTACATACAATCCTTTTCTTATCCTCTCTTGGAAATTCATCCTGCATATCAGTATATTATTAAAGCCTTTAGGATGTTCTTCAAAGTTATTAAATTTCAACTGTGTCTTCTAAATGTATTTGACCACTTGATTACTTTTTCTAAAGCAATTGAATCTGAACTGTGTACTGATTCTGATTCCTTTTTCCTAAAAATAATTGAATCTGAGTGTCTACTGATTCTCACACTTTGTGAAACTCCTTTTATAGACAGATCACCATGTCCCAATAGCTTACCTGGCTTACTTGTGCAACCAAGGGGATTCTCTACAATTCAGATGATTTAATAGCTTGGACTTGGCTGGTTAAATTTGCCTGCCCTTTTTTATTGTTATTCCTGCCAGGGTACCAGCCCACTGAATGCATTGATAAGTGACTGTGCTTTGAAAATAAACATGGCTACATAAAAGTTAGTACTCTTGCAATTGACTGGACTCCAGAGCTCATATTTCCTCAAGCATTAGCACATGTCTGAATCTAGAAGGCAGCTCTGGCAAATAGCAGGAATAAGCTCAAGTGCTTCATAATCATGAGAGGCAGAATTTCCTTGAGATCTTTGCCCAGGTGATATTTGGTTAAAAAAACACACAAAAGCAATAAAATGGAAACAAAAAAGCCCTTGCATAACAGGTGGACAAGTATATTGGCAGCCAAAGGAAGAGATGAACAACTGTAATTGATGCTAGATCATGAGAATCTTGAGAGCAGATCTTTGCCTTATTCACCCTATAGGTTTAGCACACAGAGCCTGGCATGGAATTGATGTTCAGTAGTTCTTCCTTGAATATGTTAATACTAACTCCTAACAGTTAGGAAAATATTAAATTTTGTTCATTGTCTCCTATTCAAGAAAACAGAAAAGTATGTAATTTTCCTGAAGGCTTTATCAAATGGCAGTAAGTCATTTACATGTGACTAATACATAAAGTTGTATTATGTGTTAGAAAAGTTACAGACTCTAAGAGACATGAGGCCAAAGGACAGGAAGAAATAGTTCATGGAGAACAAACAGAATGTTTATCCTTACCAGTAATCAGATATGATGCATAAAATGTATCATTTTTAAAATATCAAATTTAATATTTAAAAAACAACAACCCTCTGTTGACAAGGACACTTAGAAAAGGAAAGTTTCAAACATTGCTGGTGGCATTGTAAATAGAGCTTTTTTGGAAAGTAATTTACAGTGATGAATCAGCAAATATTTATACCAGTTGACACAGAAATTGTACTTTAAGGAAAAATACCAAAAATGGGAAAAGCTATCTAAAATTAACAATCCCAATGTGCAACAATAAGTATGTGGTTAAATAAACTGTATGTACCTATAAGACAAAATATTATACAACCTTTTAAATAATTTTGGACAGTATGGAAAAAGCTTTCTATTTTTCTATTTTCTAGGTTTTCTTTCAGTTGTATGTTTTTTATTTTATAACTTAAAGATTGTTTTTTTCTTTAATGTACACTGTTTTTAAAGGGAAAAGTTTGTATTAATTTCAAAAGTTGTATTCAAAGATTGTATTCAGTTCTCTATCCCACTAGTTAAGAGGAGATTGGCAAACAAATTTGCCCAGAAAAGAGTAGCCAGGATGCGAGTACTTGAAACCATAGCATTCAGCTGAATGTTTGGCCTAAGAAAAGCAAAGAGATGGGAGGCATAATATTTGCTTTCAACTGTAATATTTTTTTAATCACCCACATCTTTTAAACATTTATTATGTGCCATGTACTAGGATAAGTGCTTACCTACAGGATTCCATTTAATTCTTTTTATATTTCTGTGAGGGTAGGCAGATGAGAACATTACAGTTTAGAGAAATAACAGCCATTCACTGCACCAGAACTTAAATTAAACCTACCTCTGTCTGCCTCCAGTGTCATGTTTCTCTGAAGACCAGTTCTACACTGCCTAAGAGTACAGACTCAGGGCAGAAACCATGGAGGCATATTTTTGAGACACATAAGGCAGAACTTCTAAAGACAGACTATTTCAAAGCAGACAAGGACCTCTACAGAGGGAAAGGTAGCATCATCTTGGTAGTGTTCCAGCATAGTGCATGTTGTAGGATTTAATTGTGAATATATACTAAAGTTCCTTATCTATCATTTTGTAAAATTCTGAACCCGAGTAGAAACCCTTTTGCATTAAATGTTTTGTGGGTTTTTGGGAGGAGATCCCAGAGCTTCAACCTGAACAAGTTCTATTAATTGTCAAGAGAAAGCATTTCTATTTTGGCTTTTGTAACAGGATCATTATTTATTACATTATTTATTAAAGGATGATAAGTAAGAGAGAGGAATTATGGTGTTTTAAAGGGTAAGCTTGAGGTTTCTAGCAAATTAATTTTTCAGAATTCTTTATTCCTTGTTTATATTCAGTAAACTAGTTATTACTGTAGTTGTTGTAATCAAGTTTATCGTATGTACTGGATAATACAATACTTAGGTCTTCTATGGACTTCTCCATTAGTAATGGGTAACAGACTGGCATAATTGCTGTGGGAGAGTCCAGAACTAAGCAGAAATTGAAGTTTGGCCGAGAGAGCAGAGCAGTTGGAGCTCATTGATACGTGCAGCCTCAGCAGGCTACATTTTGCCAGCCTCCAGTTGTTTTCAGTTTTGCTACCTCTAAGGGATCGGGACCAAACAAGTGTGTATTGATTATAGCCAAGAATTGAATCTACAGTGTCTGCTGATTTCTTTTGCTTCTTTCAGTTAATTCAATTTATGTTAGCAAATATTTACTAAGTATATTCTATAGTTCAGGTATTGTTCTGGGTTATTCAAGATAGAAAAATGAGAGTTTATTCTTTTACAAGATTAGCTAATCAGCAAAAACTTGGTAAACCCCTGCTTTGTACAAGACATTATGCTAGGTGCTATGGATGCAATGGAGAATTAAATATACATGCTATTCTCTTGTTCATATGATGATTTAAGTCAAATGGGACTACTTAATTGTGAATATATCCTAAAGATAGGAAAAATGCAGATGGCACATGTATACAAATAATACAGCAAAAAATTTTAAGAAGCTTACATTTCAAACAGACAGGTTTAAACATCAAAACAGCTTAATCTACCAAGCTCTAGTGTCTTAATCTGTAAAATGGATATAATACCATCTAGTTAATAGGGTGGTTGTGACAATAAACAAAAGATGTGCAGTTCTTGATAAAGTACTTTACTCAGTCATTCAGTTTTAGATGAGTTCACAGCATTTAAACCTCTAAAATTGTAACTCCCTGGGACAGTGGTTCTCAACCTTTCTTTTAAAAAAAAATCTTTATTATTCAGATTATTAACAGTGTTCCTTTCCCCCCCCACCCCCCTGGCTCCCCTCCACTCAGCTCCCACCCCACCCTTTGCCCTTACCTCCCCTGCATTGTCCTCATTTATATGTGTATGGTTTTTGTCCAGTCTCTCCCTGCATGCCCCCCTCATCTCTTTCCCCCTGAAAATTATCAGTCAACTCCCTTCCTATGCCCCTGATTCTATTATATTCACCAGTTTATTCTGTTCATCAGATTTTCAATTCATTTGCTTTTTAGATTTACTTGTTGATAAATATATATTTGTTGTTCATAATTTTTATCTTTACCTTTTTCTTCTTCCTCTTCTTAAAGAATACCTTTCAGCATTTCATATCATACTGGTTTGATGCTGATGGGAGCTCCTTTAGTTTTTTCTTATCTGTGAACCTCTTTATCTGACATTCAATTCTGAATGGTAGCTTTGGTGGGTAGAGTAATCTTGGTTGTAGGTTTTTTCTATTCATCACTTTGAAAATTTCTTGCCACTCCCGACTGGCCTGCATAGTTTCTGTTGAGAAATCAGCTGACAGTTGCATGGTTGCTCCCTTGTAGGTAATTAACTGTTTTTCTCTTGCTCCTTTTAATATTCTCTCTTTGTCTTTTGTTCTTGGCATTTTACTGATGATGTGTCTTGGTGTGGTCTTCTTTGGATTCCTTTTGTTTGGGATTCTGTGTGCTTCCTGGACTTGTAACTTTATTTCTTTCACCAATTGAGGGAAGTTTTCAGTCATTATTTCTTCAAATAGGTTTTCAGTATCTTGCTCTCTCTCTTCTTCTAGCACCCCCATAATTCTGATGTTGATATGCTTGAAGTTGTCCCAGAGACTCCTTATACTATCTTCACATTTTTGTATTTTTTTTTTTATTTTCCAGTTAAGTGTTTTCTGCTTCTTTGTATTTCAAATCTTTGACTTGATTCTTGCATTCCTATAGTCTGCTGTTAGGTCTCTGTATAATATTTTCTATTTCAGTCAGTGTATGTTTAATTTCTAGTTGGTCCTTTTTCATCTCTTAGGTCTCACTAAATTTATACATCTTTTCTAGGAAATTCATAAAAAACCTTATAACTGTGGTTTTGAACTCTATATCCAGTCTTTTGTTTTCCTCCATTTCTTTCATTTCTGGTCTGTTTCTTTGTCTCCACATTTTCACTGCCTCCGAGTTGGTAGAGTAGCTTTGTGTGGTAGGTGTCCTATATGGCTTAGTAGCTCTGCCTCCCCCGTTACCTGAGATGGACACTCTTGGTGCACTCCTTTGTGGACTGTGTGTACAACCTTGTTATAGTTAAGTCTGGATTGTTGTTGGTATCAATGGGGGGAATTGACCTGCAAGCCAATTGGTTGTGAGGATCAGCTGTGTCTGCGCCTGGAGAACTTCTGTGCTGGACTCAGCCTTAAAACTTGCAAGATTGCAACAGCCTCTATGCTGGGCTTGGATGTGGAGGAATCTCAGGGCTAAGCAGACAGCCTTAGCTTCCTGTCAGTCCTGCCCTACACGGTAGCCCCTGGGTCTCAGTGCCCCTTAGTAATCGCTGCAGCCCTCTCTGTGCACATGCTCGTGCACCTTCAGATCTCTGCCTTTCGCACACAAGCCTCCAGACCTCTGTCTTTTCAGCTTTCCTGAGTTTCCATGGGTTCTGGGGTCCCATGGAAACTCAAGGGTTCAGTGCAGTCGGACCTGGATATCCGTGCAGTTGGGAGGTTCTGTTTTCCTCCCACTAGAGAAAGCCTGGGGCACAATCAGCAGTCAGTCCTCTTTGCTCACACCTCCAGACTTCTGCCTTTTGCAGCTCCCCTAAGTTTCTGTGCACTCCTCCCTTTTCACAACTCCCCCATATGAGTCTTGCCTGGAACTGGGGTTCAGTGCAGTCAGAAGTGGGGTTCAGTTTATTCGGGAGTTTTTGTCTCCCTCCTGCTAGAGGAAGTCATCCAGACCCATCGCTGCCCGTCCTCTCCACACATGTGTGTCCGTACCTCAGCTTTTTACAGCTCCTCTGAGTCTTTGTGAGCCCCTCTCTTTCCTTTTAGTTATAGAATTTCCACTCAGCCAGCTTTTTTATGGTTCTGAATGATGTCCGTTCCGTCTTTTAGCTGTAGTTTTGAAATTGTTGTGTGAGGCAGTTTAGGTGTTCGCCTGTGTCTCCATCTTGGTTTTTCTGCCTGGGAATTATGATTTTTTTTTTATTGTTGACACTGATTTTTGTTGTTGTTGTTGGCACTGTTACAGATGCCCTCTATTTCCCCCTCTTTGCTCACCTCCACACAGTCCCTGCCCCGTCTCCTATGGCTTTCACTGCACTGTTTAAGTCCATAGGCTATGCATATATGTTCTTTTTAAATATATTTTTATTTAACTGCAATACAAGCTTGTGTGTGCTCCTGCATCGATAGTGAGTCTTTGGCAGGTTTCATGATTATTCCAGGATAACTTCATGATCTGAATGTTAGTTTGTGTGATATCCTGAACCAAGATATTAATTGACTCATGGTCCTTATCTAGGGAATCTCCCTTCCAAAGTAGGGAACAGATATCCAAGGAATATGGATGAAAATCATAGTTAATAGAATACAAAGGATCATTGCTTAGAGAAGCTCACTCTGTGTTTGGTGAAAAACTAGCAAGATTTAAGGTTTATGAAGGCATTCAAGTAGAGAAAGTTATATTTTGAAGTTGGGATGGAACCATTATATGCACAAAAAAAAGCAGAAAATTGTCATTTAAAAATTTTTGCTTAAAATTAGAAAGTTTTCTTTCAGCTGTCCTGAGATTCTTGAATTCTGATGACAGGTCATTCAACAGAGTTATTGGTAATGGGAAAAATTTGCTAACCCAGATGTATCTTACTACTTTTCCTTTTCCTCCTAGGCAGCGATCATTAGTAGGGTTCAATGTAGGATTGTAGCTTTGGATCTGCGAGGTCATGGTGAGTGAAGTTCTTTTTCTTTTTTAAAATTATTTTTTTGTTAATCCCTCACTTTTTTTTTTCATTAATTTTTAGAGACTGGAAAGGAGAAGGGGAGGGGACAGAGAAAGAGAGAGAGAGAGAGAGAGAGCGAGAGAGAGAGAGAGAGAGAAATACTGATGTGCAAGAGACACATTGATTGATTGCCTCTCACATGCAACCTGAATGGGGTGGGGATCAAACCTGTAACCTTGACCAGGAATCGAACCTGTGACCCTTTGGTGCATGGCCCGATGCTCCAACAACTGAGCAACACTAGCCAGGGCGAGTGAAAATTCTTAATTAGTTTTGACTGAATGGCATATTTAGCAAGACCTTTGAATAGTGTTAAATATTATAAATTTCAATATGGCCATCAAATAACCTGGTCTTTCCACCTGGGCATTTTGAGAGAAGTTCTAGCTTGCAGTTTTTATAAATATTTTACGAGTACACACACACACACACACACACACACACACACACACACTTGTTGCTTAGCGAAGAAAATGTCCTTTAATGTAATCAGATTTGGATGTTGGTAATATATAAGGAATGTGAATAACTCACTTTTAGATTACTGTAATTATCATCCTTAGGGTATCCAACTATAAAGATGTGCATGCAACACAAAATTTTTCTAAGTCCACCTTATATAAATATAAAGTCTCCATTTTATTGTCCAAAGGTGAGATTTTTGAAAGAGAATACTTTTGCATTTATAATTTCTATCAGGAGTTTTATTTTTAAAATATAAGTTTGGTTTTTTTTTAGGTGAAACAAAAGTCAAGAATTCTGAAGATCTGTCTGCAGAAACAATGGCAAAGTAAGTAATCTAATATTGTTTGTACATCACCTAGCTTTCATTACTATCATAAAGAGTAGCATACCTTTATCACTCTGTAGGTGAGATTATTGGACAATAATTAGTAAATGCTCTTTTTTTTTTTTTTTTTTTACTTATATCTGGTGTCTCCTTACTATTTAGTGTATTTAAACGTTCATCTTTCTTGGTATATTCAGTGTGGTGGTCATATATAAGGCACTTGAAAATTCTTCAAGGCACAATTAAGTTTGTATTGGCTTTTGAAAAGTTTTCTTTTGTTGATATTGTTGAATAGAACCTGGACATTGATTGGGGAACCATGCTTGGAAAGTGATTCTCTATAAGAGGCCCTGTGAAATGTTCTTAAAGTATCCTGCCCATGTTCTTTGCCCAATTTTGTAGTAAGACAGAAACAGAGTCTTAAAAAAAAAAAATTATATGCTAGGCCTTAAAGTAAAAAATAAATATATACAGTGGCTTTCAAACCTGGTCACTCTTCAAAATCACCTGACAAGTGATTGAAATACAGATGATTTGGCCCTACTTTACCCTACTGAATTAGTTCTTCTACCAGTGCAGTCTGGGCATTTATCTATCTATATAAAACCCTAATATGCAAATCAACTGAACGGAGGAACGTCCTGTCAGTGTGGGGCAGGTCCGGCGCTGGCTAGCAGTTGGCACCAGGCTGCCAGCCAAGGTGGATGCCCCACACTGACAGGCCATTTGCCCTGCTGATCTCCCCGCTCATCGCCCCACAGATCGGCCCTGATATCCAGCCAGTCTTAGGGACCCTACCCTATATATTGGGAACAGTTTCTTAGGTTTAAAAATTAAAACCTGGCAAGGCTACTCTAACACTGAAAAAACAGGATGATGCAGCAGTGACATGCATGGACTCTGGCTTGCACATTTTGTGGTCAGCCCTGATTCTGACACTTATAACTGTGTGACAAAGCCAATTACTTAACTTCTCTCTGCTTCAGTTTTTCCATCCATAAGTTGGGGAAAATGGTACTGCTGCCTCAAAAAGATCAGGTTATGTGTTACTTTTTATAATCAGGGCAAAAAAATGTAACTGCCCATACAACAGCAAGATGCCTTTCACCTGTATGAAAAGTATGGTCACTGGTGCATGCAGTGTCCCAGATTTCGAGAGGAATGTCCGACTGCCGGTTTGGGCCTGTAAACTGACAGTCAGATAGCCCCGAGGGGTCCCAGATTGCGAGAGAGTGCTGGCCAGTCTGAGGAACTTCCTTCACTCACACCCCCGTGTACGAATTTTGTGCATTCGAGCCTCTACTATTTTGATAAAGCTCTATAGAGGAATCTTATATAGGACTAGTGTTTTGGAGTTACTATCTTGTATTGTAAGCAGGATTCTTATGACCCTGTTTTATACATGCTCTGTCATGTACTTAATATGTCTTCTCAAGTAGTTGACCAACTTTGGCTGAAAATATATTGTCCCTACTTACTTTAACAACTTTAATCCAAGAGTAAACTATTTTTTCTTTGGAACCCAAACTTATATGGCCATAATTTTGTTGTTGATAATAGATGTTGTTTGTACCCTTTCTATTTGCCAGGTTTCATTAAGTGTAAAATAAGCATTTATTAAGAATAAACAATTAATTTATTTAAAGGTGTCTACATTATTAACTCTGTAATGTAGATATTATTTTTTTTACCAGTGAAGAAACTAGTTCAGATAGGTTGAATAATTATATGAGGTCACACAATTAATAGACCAATTGTGATCAGTCAATTGTAGTGTTTGGCAGAGAGAGAGAGAAAGAAAGAGAGAGAGAGAGAGGGAGAGGGAGAGAAATGGAGAGGGAGAAGTAGAGAGAGAGGGGTTATCAATAAAATATTATATACTTAAAAGATTAAGAGGGTACCCTGGCTGGTGTGGCTCAGTTGGTTGAGCTTCGGTCCATGTACTAAGAGCTGTCTGTTTCTATTCCAGGTCAGGGCACATGCTCAGGTTGTGGGCTCGTTTCCCACTAGAGGGCATACAGGAGGCAGCTGATCAAAGTTTCTCTCTTTTCTCTCTAAAATCAATAAAAACATTTTATAAGAAGTTTAAGAGAGTAGATCTTACATTAAGAGTTCTTAACACACACACAAAAGTGATGCAAGGAGGGTCCTAATATAAGGTGACAGGGGAAGATTTGACTCTGGGTGGTGGGCACTCGGTGTAATATATAGATCTTGTAATATATATGTTCATGTTGACCAGTGTCACCCCAATCAATTTAATAAATAAATATATATTTTTAAAGTGATGCAAAGAAACTGTTGGAGGTGATGGATATGATCAAGGTAATGCTTGGGTGATGTTAACACAAATCTACACTAATAAAAAAGAAATATGCAAATTGACCATAATGCCCATCAGCCAATCAGGAGTTAATATGCAGATTTACCCAACAAAGATGGCAGGTTAATTTGCATATGTGGGCGCTGAGTGGCCGGGGGCAGGGCAGGATGCAGGCTTTCCGCACTGCCCCATCCTCTCTGGGCCTCTGGGCACCGTGGGAAGGTGGGAAGGCAGCTCCTGCCAGAGCAAAGACAATGCCGGTAGCCAGGGGAAGGAAGGCCCATTCTTGCACGGATTTTTGTGCATCAATCCTCTAGTATACACACACATGAATATAGCCTTGCCAAATTGTATATATTAATTATGTATCATTTCTTTGCATACCAATTTTACCTCAATAAAGCTTGGTAAGAAAAACATTGGGAATGGGAGTTGGAGTGGTGGAGAAATTGGGCACTGGGGAAACTGTTTGTGGTGTGGAGCTGAGGGTTTCCTATGCTGCAGGACCTGGGTGCTAGGGAAGTGCAAGTTATAGGAGTTTGTAAAGAAAACACCCATGAATCAGGAACAAAACCCTTTTTTTCTGCAATGTCTCTCCTGACATAGCTTAACATCTTATCAGCTGGCAAAGGAAAAACATATGAAGGCCTCGGGGCCAATTGAGCAGAACATGCAATGAAAGGTGAATTGGGGTGAGAGACAATAAGTTGATAGTTGGCACAATAAAGTTAAAGAGAAAATAAATGATTAAAATCATATAGAACTGATTATGGCCAGTAAGTTGGATTCTTGCTTAAGTAGACCAAGTAATAAAACATTTATATGATTTCTGAATTCAATAATTCTGTGAAACAAAAATCCCCAAATGGGTATACTTAATGGGTGATTTAGTGGGGTTTTCAAGTAGTACTGTCAGCATGATTTTCCCCTTACGTATCAACTTTAGAACCTATACTCTACATAAGGTGCAACTCCACTGAAAATAGAAGAGCCGAGATTTGAGCTCAGGTCACTCTGATATTCCTTTTCTGTAATGTCTGTGATATGCTATACTGCTTCTCAGGATATGAACCTAGTATTAATAAGTATGATAGAATGTCTTTAGAGAACAACTGCCAAAATTATGATACATCCAGTTATAGATTAGATTTGTAGTTAATCTCTACTTTATTTTTATTTTATTTCTCTGGAATTTCAGGACATGTCTCAAGGCTGTAATCTTGGTGACTGAATACTTTCCCTAACTTTAATAAGGATACATTTTTCCTGGTGATAGATGATCAAGGGATTGATCATAACCAACTTTTATCTGTATGAAATATTCCTTTCCTAAGCTTAGATACAATATTAACTTGGTTTGTTTCAGACCCTATCCACCTTCATGTATGAAGCAGCTATCAAAGAACCCTCCAACTTAGTATTTTAAGGAGACCTGAATTTAGACACTCTTCTATAGCATCCTCTTATTTTATTAATTATATCTGTTACTAATGCAAAAAATTTTAGCCTTAAATTTAACTCCATTATTTTCAATTATAAAATTGGGTCGCCTCCTTATCTCCCATTCAGATTGTCTGCAGATGCTGCAGCTACCGTATTGACATTTGTATTGTTATATGAGGTTTTTAAGATTAATTCCTTTAGAAATAATGACATTTACCTTTGGTATTCTGAATATTGTGGAGACTAAGCAAGGCAAAGCTGTCTTTTGAACTTGATTGACTCAGCCACTCCCAAAAGAAGACAGTAGAGCCAGTGGTTCCTAGAACCATACCATACTTACTTTTGCTATAGCAAAGAAGGCCTGTTGCAAATAAAAGCCAAAATTCCTTCTTTAGTTCTCATTTTCAAAGCTGTAAGGTTTGATTTTGTTAAACAGACCTACTCATAATTAAAGGCTAGGACAGAAGCCAATAAAAATAGGCTCTAAACACCTTTCAAGTTTCTTAGAACTTACATTTATGTTATACTTCAAACAACTTTATATGACAAATAATAATTAACATTAGTATAGCACTTTATTTTTTTCAAAGTATTTTTATATTCACTCTCAGTTAATTCTCACAGAAATTCAGAATAGTAAATGACATCCTTATCTTCATTTATAGAAACTCTGAAAGGTTAAATAACTAATCCAAGTCCATATAGTAAAAAAATAGACTTGGGCTGTAATTCATCTTGTGACTCCAAACTTCACTACATTGTAATGCTTAATAAAGTTGTTTTTCTGTTTTATAGATGGGGAAACTGAAGCATATAGCAGTTAAATGATTTGTCCAGAGTTTCAAGTTTAGGTTTAAATTAAAGATATGTGATTATGTAATTGTACTAAATGTGTGGAACAGTAAAAGTGTTATAGAAAGGAAAGTAAAAATATTTGGGTTCTTAGTCCTTAAACTGTCATTTATCAGAGAGCCAGGTATGTGGCTATGTGTACAAATACTGGGGACATATTAGGAATTTTACAGAGTTAAATGTTTGTGAGATGACTTAGTAGACCTTTACAGTCCTAGGCCTGTTAGTTATAGACCAAAGGAAGGAGTTAAGAAAGAAAACTATTTTAGTGTTGTCAGAGAGCCATGCCAGCTTTCTTTCCTTGTTTTTTTCAGAGATGTTGGCAATGTAGTTGAAGCCATGTATGGGGACCTTCCTCCTCCAATTATGCTGATTGGACATAGCATGGGTGGAGCTATTGCAGTCCACACAGCATCATCCAACCTGGTGCCAAGCCTCCTGGGTCTGTGTGTAATTGATGTTGTGGAAGGTAAGCTTTCTTGTGCTAACCCATTCAAAATCTTTGAGTATAAGAGCCATCCTGATAGATTATTATCATGTTTTAATTTGTTGTTAATTTCACTCATCTTGAATTATGTCCCTTTGTCTTTTATATCTTATTTTTATGTTATTTTGTGGCGAAGGCATTTCATGTGTTTTTTAAATTGGAATATAATGGACATATAACTGTATTAGTTTCAGTTGTACAATATAATAACTTGGTATATGTACAGGTGGAGCAAAGGTAGGTTTACAGTTCATATGGAAAATTATATAATAATAAATAATATAAGAATAAACTCTGTGTTTCACATCCTCATGACTATAAATCTTTTTGCCCCACTCTGTATATATTGCACAATGATCATCATAATATGTCTAATTAATATTCATCACCACACATCATTACAAATTTTTTTTCTTGTCATGAGAACTTTAAGATTTATTCTCTTTGCAATTTTTAAATATATAATACAGTATTATTAACTATAGGCACCATGCTATATATTGTATCCCCAGGACTTATTTATTTTATGACTGGAAGTTTGTATATTTTTACACCTACATGTGCCGCTCTGGCATGGCCAAGGGTGAACCTGAATGGGGGCGGCTGAAAGGCTTAGAAAAGACAGACAAGAAAATGAAAGCTGAGTCTCAGACACTGCTCCCTGAGAGACAGCGCCACGGACTACAAACCGTGTCTTTATTTTATAGCCAGATGCCATGAGGCAAAGTAAGGGCGTGGTCAAGATGTTTACAACATTCTCATGGGTTGCAATCCTACTCAACTACATGTACCTGAACTCTATCAAGCCTATATCACTCAGGCACGTGGGGCCACATGTTCAGACCATAGGTTCAAACTTACAACTACAGCTGTTGGCTATAATTGTGCTGGGAGGGCTCTCCCCTCCAAGCTGGGACTTGCATGTGGCCATGAAAGGACTGTGCCCTCTCATCAGTCCAAGGCTTGAACCTGTCCAAAACACACTGTAGCTGCGCCCCACACCTACACTCATGTTACCAACACCCCACATTACCTAATCATTCTTCATGACATAAGAAACTATTCATAAACATCTTTTATGGCTGCATAATATTTTAATTATATGTATATATCAAAATTTTATTTAACATTGAAAAAGAAACTGTCATGTCTTCTGTGACCCAGCCTCGGAAGTCACACTATTACATATACAAGTCAGCCCTTTTCATTGTTGGGATACTAGAGGAAGGCATGAATACCAGGAAGCAGAAATCACTGGAGGCCATCTTGGAACCTGGCTATCCCATCAATCTTCTGAATTTTCTTAAACTGCATCTTTTTTCCCCCACGCATCACTGAATTTTGCTGTCATTAAAGGCGATGTATGTATTTCCTCAGTAAGTGTAAATGCTTGGAAAATGTTAAGTGCTATGGTTAAAAATTTTGTTTAACATCTAGGTACAGCCATGGATGCTCTTAATAGCATGCAGAATTTCTTACGTGGTCGTCCTAAAACCTTCAAGTCTCTGGAGAATGCCATTGAATGGAGGTAATCCATAAACCTATATTGTGTGTATTTTAAATGTTAAGCTTTCCTTTTTCATCAACTAAAGTACCTAAGTTTAAAGGAAGAATTCCATGCCTTAACTCTATTGTAATATCATGGATAAAAACATTTATAGCTTGTGTATATTAAATGCATTTTCAACTTAAAAGTGTTTTTGCTTTCTTGGTCATTATAATAGTTTAGTCATTAAGAGCCTGGGCTTTGAAATTGGGCAGGTACGGTTTTGCATCTTGGTTGCACAACTGTCTGCTCTGAGGAAAATAATACGGGAAGGAAGGGGAATAGGGGTGATAATGGAAGTGAGAAATTGGGTAGGAGACAGTGAGAGTGGTATAGGAGTGTAATGATGGTAAGCATAGACTAGGATGGCAAAGAAGACATAATATGGTCGTATTTTGAAGGTAGAACTGACAGAACTGCCTTAGGGATAGGATGTTGTGGGGCAGAGGCAACATATAACTCAAGGGTGACTTATAGGTTTTTAGCCCAACCAGTTGGATGAATGGTAGAGACAAAGAGAAGTAGATTTGGGATTAGTTAAAGAGACAATGAATCAGGATTTTTATTTAGGTAAGCTGGAATGCTTATATGTACATATAAGTGGAAGTAGGCACTTCCTGTGGGGAGTGGGCCTAAGCTGGCAGTCGGACATCCCTCTTACAGTCTGGGACCCTTTGCTTCTTACTGCCTGCCTACTCACTGCTCCTTACTGCTTGGCTTGCTGCTCCTTAGCACTGCCACAGAGGTGAGAGAGGCTCCTGCCACTGCCACTGTGCTCACTGTCTGTGAGCCCGGCTTCTCCTGCGTTGAGCATCTGTCCCCTGGTGGTCAGTGCACATCATAGTAACCAATCATTCTGGTTGTTTCCACCGTAACGGTCACTTAGGTTTTTATTATATAGATATTCAATTAGCCCTTGGCAGAAAAGAAAAGGTTCCCCACTCCTGGTATAGATAGTATTCAAACCAAAAGATTGAATGTAATCACCTAGGGATTTGATGTTGATGGAAAAAAGATCCAAGAACTGATCCTTGGGATACTAGACAATACAGTATTTAGAACTTGGAAAGAGGGGAAAGATTGAACAAAGGAAACTGCAAAGGCACAGTTGGTGAGATAGAAGGAAAACGGGGGGAATACAGTAAATGTTTCTAGAAGGAGGGAGAGAGCATTTGTGTCAAATAATCCTGAGAGCTCATCCAAGATGAGGGCTAAGAAATGATCATTAGAATTGACATGATGGAGGTGACCTTGCAAAGGAAATCTCAGAATATAAGGGGGGCGATAAAACCTCTTACAAGTTTGGGATATTAGTTGAGGAAAGGATGGGAGGTGATACAGTAGAGAAAACAAGTGAGATAACTTTTTTGAGAAATTTTATTATTTAGGAGAGGAGAGAAATGGGGTAGTCTCTAGTAGTGAATGTGGGATTGAAAATGTTTTAAAAGGCTAGGGAATGTTTTCAAAGGTTGTTTTGTAATGTCCACTAGAGGAAAAGAATGGTGACATAGGAGAGAGATAGGATAACTAAGGAAATAAGCTCCTCATAAGCAAGAGGACAGGGGAACAGTACCCATGGTTGGCCTTGAATAGGAGCAGAGATATTTCATATATTAAACTGTCATCAAAACAGACTATATGATCATGATTACTGGTGGGTTTGTTTTACTATAGATTCAGTTTGTGGTAGAAAAATGGAGTAGTAGTTGTAATTGCTTCTGTTTATTACTAAAATAATAAATAAGGTCATTGAGTAGGGTGTACTTTAGAATTTTACATGATTTTTTTAAGCTAAAAAATGAGATTTAAAGAAATGTGTTCTGTTGGCCTGCTTGGTTCATGTGGTGTTTTGCTTGGCCCTTGCCCATGCTTAAACACTCTGGGAAAACTAATCTATTAAGATAGAGTCTAAGTTCCTAAGCCCTATATTATGACATGCAAGGCCCTGCCACACTCCCTCTTTGCTTGCCCCTGCTTTTCCTTATATTCTGTCCTCTAAAGCAGTAGTCGGCCTTTCAGACTTCACAGACCACCAGTGGTCTGTGTACCATCGGTTGGTGACCACTGCTCCAAAAGTTTCCTTAAACCAGCAGCTGCCAACCTTTCAGAACTCATGGATCACCAGAGGTCTGTGGACCACCAGTTGGCAACCACTGCTCTAAAGTCATCATCCTGCTGACTTTTTTATATCACAGTACCTTCATTCACACAGTGTACCCTCTGCCAATAATGCCCTGACCACTCTCTTTAATCTTTTACTCATCTTCAGCTCTCAGTTTAAGCAGGACATTTGGGGAGCTTTCTCTAACCTCATTTAGAAAAAGGGAACTCCTTTGAACTTTGCCGTATTATGTTAAAACTAGAGGCTCAATGCACAAAGATTCATGCAGGAATCGGCCTTCCTTCCCCTGGCTGCCAACACTGCCTTCGCTCTGGCCAGAGCTGCCTTTCTGCCTATCCGCCTTCCCACACTGACTAGAGGCCCGAGCAGCTGGTGTGGTGTGGAATGCCTGCAACGATGCAAGCGTCCTGCCCCGCCCCCAGCCTCTTGGCGCCTATGTATGCAAATTAACCCACCATCTTTGCTGGGTTAATTTGCATATTCCTGGTGGATGTCATGAAGATACAATCAATTAGCATGTTATTCTTTTATTAGTGTAGATTATCTGTTTGTGTTTCTTTCTCCCCAATGAATTACATGCTGCTTCAGCATTGGTCTGCCACAAGTATCCTCTTGATAAATATTTGCAGAACTGAAATGGCTTCAATGTCTTTACTTAATTTTTAATACTCAGTTTATAGACATAATAACTAAGGGGGAAGTAGTGGTTACCTCCATACAGTGGTAATCAAAACTTTTTAGTAGGTCCTACAGAATCTATAGAATTATTCATTTGACCCTAGTGACATGATAAAGTGGATGCTGAATAACCTCTCTCCCTTCTTTCTTTTTTCTTCTAGTGTGAAGAGTGGCCAGATTAGAAACCTGGAGTCTGCCCGTGTCTCTATGGTTGGCCAAGTCAAAGAGTAGGTTCTGTTTTTCTCTATTGTGCTAATTAGAGAAAAAAACATGGTGATGAAGTTAAAATTTGCTCTCTTTCTCATACACTTATCCTGTCATCCTTGTGAATGCCTTCATTATTTTCGATAATTTTTACGAGTGAGCTCAGTTGGGCCAATTGTATAGATTTTCTTTTCTCTTTTCTTTCTCTTTTTTGAGGAAATCTCAAGACCAGTTAATGTCTTCAGTTTAGTATTGGATTACCTTATTAGCACAACTCTAGGTATTAAAGGTGAAGAATCCCAGAGAATGGACATTGAAAATTAAGTGGCCAGTTGTTTAGAGCATCACCCCAGTATACCAAATTTGGGAATTCAATCTCCAGTCAGGGAATATATAAGAATCAACAAGTGAAGGCACAGATCTGTTTCTCTGTCTCTCTCAAGTCAAAAATAAATAAGAAATTAAGTGTCCCCTTAAGTATAGGCAGTATGGTTTTAATCTGATAACAGTTTCCTTCTAAGCCAATAATGGTTGCGAGGAAATTATAGCATAAAAGCTTTAGCATAACCTGAATGAAAGCCAGATTCTAATAGTGAGCCAAGATTATTTAGCCCCATTGATCTTCCTGGATAGGGTTACATGAGTCCTTGTTATTGCCAAATAGGCACAAAAGAAACTTCAGGTGAATTGAGAAAATGTTGCCCAATGGAACAGACGGGAACATAAGAGTTGATGATAATGATAATGGCATTTTTGATTGTATGCTATTTGCCAGGCACTGTGAGAGGTATTTTATATACATTATCTCATTTTTTAAAACCATGTAATATTGAAAGTTCTTAGACATATAAAAGTGGAATAATACATTGAAACCCAGTGCACCCATTGGCCATTTTTAACGGTTACTAACTCATGGCCAGTCTTGTTTTATCTGCTCTTCTATTTATTTCCCCTAAGCACAAAATACTGTGAAACCAATTCTAGACAAACACAGTTTCCTCTGTATGTTTTCAGTATGCTTTGTATAGGTTCCACCTCTATCTTTCTCATTTTTTTCTTGTAATTTATATGTTGAGGAAAACTGGTTGTTTGCTCTGTAGAATGTCCCACAATCTGAATTTGCTGGTTGATTCCTCAAGGTGTAATTTAACATGTTCCTTTGTTCCCTGTATTGTCTATAAATTGTTAGTGAGATCCAGAGATTTGATCAAATTCATCTTAATTTGTTTTTATTTTGTTTTTTTTTATTTGTTTTTAAGAATAGGTAATATTGTTTAATGCCATCAGAAAGTAAATAATGTCTGCTTGTCTCTTTTTTGAATGCTAGTAGCCATAGATGATCATTACCTGGATTCATTAATTCATTTGCTTTATCTCATTTAATTATTAGAATACCTCTTTAAGATAAATATTGTTTTATAAGTGAAGATATAGAAGTCCAGAAAAGTATAGTGATTTTCCCAGAATCACATAGCTAGTGAATCACCGAGCTCAGATTCAAACTCTATTTAATTTACTCTAAGGCCTGTATTATGGATTTTATGACTAAAAGTATAATTTGAGTAGTAATATCTGGCAGACACATAGAAGAGGCTTTGAGTAATCTGTGAAACTGTCCACTTTTCAGTGCCTAAATATTTTAAGATCTGACTTGTCTAAGCAGTAGTAAAGCATTTTGTAAGGAAGTTACATACATGGTATGCAGGTAATTAAGTGATTTTTAAGTGTTACAATTTGTAAGCTTAAATCATGTTTTCTCTTAATTTGTAAATCTCTGTGTGTAAGAGTATATGTGTTTTAATTGTCACATAGATATTAGCTGTAACATTTATGCCCTCTTCATCTAGGTGAAATTCTCTTGAATCTCCCAGTTTATAGCTATGGAAATCCAAAGCACTTGTTTTTTTTGTTATGGTCCTTTGACCTAGATGTGAAACTTGATACTTCAAGTTCAATAGAAACCCTCACCTAACAAAACATTTGTGAACATAGCCTTCATTGAAGGTTGGGTAGAGGAGAAAGGGAAGTTAGCATTCTCTTTTTTGCTTATTTTCTCTTCTCCCTTCTCTTTCTTTTTTATTGATTTCAGAGAGGGAAGGAGAGGGAAAGAAGTAGAAACATTAATAATGAGAGAGAATCATTGATCAGCTGCCCCCTGCATGCCCTACATGGGGATTCAGTCCTTAACCTGGGCATGTGCCCTGACCAGAAATTGAACTGAGACCTCCTGGTTCATAAGTCGACATTCAACCACTGGCGCTGGCTGGGCAAGACCCTTGGGATTTTTACCTCTAACATTTGTCAATATAGTCTTTCCAATAACTTATCGCTGACAGTAACTATGTCACCAGCTGTTCATAAAATAATATTTTTTAACCTATATGGTAATTTCCAGTTTCTGTCAGCTGATTAAAAAGTGGGAGTTTTTTACCAGTTTGGTTGAGCCTTGCTCTATAAGCAGGGTATAAAAGAAAAACATTATGCCTTAGAATTAATTGGGCCTGCATTTGCCTGCCAGCTTCATCTACTCATGAGCTAGGTGATCCTGGACTATTTTTTAACTCTTCAGGCCTATTTCTTTCTTTCTTTCTTTTTTTTTAATATATTTTATTGATTTTTCACAGAGAGGAAGGAAGAGGGATAGAAAGTCAGAAACATCGATGAGAGAGAGACATTGATCAGCCGCCTCCTGCACACCCCACACTGGAGATGTGCCCACAAGCAAGGCACATGCCCCCGACCGGAATCGAACCCGGGACCTTGCAGTCTGCAAGCCGACGCTCTATCCACTGAGCCAAACCGGTCTCGGCTTCAGGCCTATTTCATAGGATTGTTAAGAGGATTTACATAAGATAATGCCAATAAAATTTGTTACCATGCTTCCAAGTGATTACTCCCTTCTGTGGGTCAATTTTGATACCAGAACTAGAAACCATCTCTTAGAGTACAGTTTTATGTTGGTCATTACCTTCCACAGTTATAGTCTACTTCTATACATTTTAAAAAGCACATTTTTTCTCACCTTTCCAAAAGCATTGTTAAGTTTTAACATCCTTCTATATAATAAAAGGTTAATATGCAAATTGTCCCCTTGGGAGTTTGACCAACTGGAGGGGTTGTTATGACATGTGTTGACCTCCAGAGGGCAGAATGGCAGCTGGGGGGAAGAAAGGCCCTGATTGGCCCTGACTGCTGGCCAGGCCTAGGGACCCTACCCATGCACAAATTTTAGGCACCAGGCCTCTAGTCCTATCTAATAAAGAGAAAATATGCTAATTGACCCTCACACTGTCGCAAAGAGGATGGTGCCCACAGCCAATAAGGAAGGAATATGCTAATTGACTGCCCACCCTCAAAGATGGTGGTGCCCACAGCCAATAAGGAGGGAATATGCTAATTGACTGCCACGCCTTCAAATATGGTGGCGCCTAGTCTGCTCACTCCTGCCAGGATGATAGGCAAGGCCAGTCCCACCCCTAGGTGGGCCTGGCTGCTCTACATGCTTGCCTACTTTACACACCTGCCTCGGAGTCCCCCAATCCCCTCAGCCCCCAAGCCAGCCCGAGGTGCAGGCAAGTCTTGAATGGCAGCTGCCCAGGGCCACCCAAGACTCAGGTAACAAGGACTGGCTGAGGCATATGCTGCTGGCAGTGGCAACAGCAGTGGTGTGATGGGATGTTGCCTTCCCTCTGATCTCCAGGTTGCCTCCCACCCCTAAGGGCTCCCAGACTGTGAGATGGGGCATGTTGGGCTGAGGGACCCCCCTTACAATGCATGAATTTTCATGCACTGGGCCTCTAGTTTGATAATAAAAGACCATAAGTATCAGTATTTCTGAGATAATTTGTGTATAGAAGAGAAGTTTGAGATAGTACTTTTTTTAAAAAAACCTAGGTGTGAAGGAATTACAAGTCCAGAAAGCTCAAAATCTGTAGTGGAAGGAATCATAGAGGAAGATGAAGATGATGAAGAAGGAAGTGAATCAGTAAATAAGAGAAAGAAGGAAGATGACATGGAGGTGAGTAACAGCCTGCATTCTTGAAAGGATGGTGTAGGGAATGGTTCAGAGAGTATTTTGATAGCTGTAACTTTGTAATGTTTTAAAATCAGAGAGTCTGCTTTTTTTCTTTTTCAAAATTATTTTGATGTTTTTCAAAATTGTTTTGACTGTTCAGGATCCCTTGGAATTCTCTATTAATTTTAGTATAAAATTTTCTATTTTTGGAAAAACGCCATTCAGATTTTGATAGGGATTGCATTGAATCTGCAGATTGCTGTGGATAATGTATGGACATCTTAGCCATCCAATAATCTTTAATATTGCTATCTCATGTTCACTTCTAGATTTTCATCTTGTGGTTGATGCAGTATCCCAATTATTTACATTACAATATTTCAAATTTTTAATGATGCAGAAAAGTACAGAGAATTATTTACTCAGTTTGCATTTGATGAGTGCATACTCCATGCCCATACATCTGCTTTATATTGAGATATAACAGATATTGACATTTTGTTATATTTGTGTCAGATTTCCTTTTTTAAATTACTATTACAGGAACATTATCATTATCATGAGTCAAAATGTAAGAAAAATGATCTAACAAATCAACATATTTTCAGTTTTCCTTTCCAGTTCTTTCCCAAAGTATACCACAGTTTTCCAGTGGTAATCCTAATATAGATGACATGCTGTATTCTGCTTTTTTCACTTAATATTATATTAAAAGCATTTTTTTCCATACTGCAACATGGTTTTTGTCATTATCCTTTTGATAGTGTGTTCTTTTTGCCAAATATAGAGCAATTCAGTCTTGGCTCTACCATTTACTAGCTTTATATTCTTAAGAAAATGTCCCAAGTTCACTGAATTAATATAAGTAAAAGTAAACTTCTAATTATCTCAACACAGAAATAACAATATATCACAAGGCTTTTACAAGAAATGTTAATTAAAATGTCTGGGACATAGTAGGTCCTTAATAAGTGCTAGTTTCCTTCCCTTTCCTTTTTCCAGGGACCTAGTTTTTATCCTGTTCCTCCAGGGATTGCCCTCAGAGATTCAAAACTTTCTCTTATTCCTCCAGACCAAGAAAGATCATCCATACACTTGGAGGATTGAATTGGCAAAAACTGAAAAATACTGGGATGGCTGGTTCCGAGGCTTATCCAATCTCTTTCTTAGTTGTCCTATTCCTAAATTGCTGCTCTTGGCTGGTAAGTAAGTGTGTATGTGCATGTATTAGTCAGTTTGGGCTGCCATAACAAAATAACCATAGACTGGGTGGCTTAAACAACAAGTTTATTTTCTCAGTCTGGAGGCTGAAAATCTGAGCGCAGGGTACCAACATGGTTGAGTTATGGTGACAACTTTCTTACTGGTTTGCAGACAACTACCTTCTCACTGTTTCCTTACATAGCAGAAAAAAAGCAAGAGCAAGCCCTCTGGTGTTTATTCTTATAAGGACACTAATCTTATCATATGATGGAGGCCCCACCTTTTGACCCCATTTAACTCATTTACTTCTTATTTAATCATAATTACTTCCATATTGCTAAATATAGTAACATTACAGATTGGGGCTTCAACATATGGATTTTGGGGGGACACAATTCAGTTCGTAGCAGTGTAGGTATATCGTCATCTGCATATGTTCTTGTTATATGTAAATACTCACCAAATGGGTAGTGACTTCCAAGGTGAAATACCATCCTCACTCATTTGTGCCCTTTTTCTTCCCCACACCAGATCCCTAAACCTAATGAAGCATAAGCATCCACCGGGGATGGCCTGATTCTGGCCTGGCCTCTGTACCTGGTCAAGCCCAAGTCCTTCTCCTAGAGTGGTGTAAGGATATTCTGAGTATAATGGAACTTTTAAAAAGTAAAACCCTTTTTTCAGAAACCAGTTTAAATGAGCAAATTGATTGCCTGGAAAGCTTCATATGGTGAGAATATACCCTTAGGGAGTTAGGATTGTCATTAACATGAATTGAGAATGTCATCATGTTTACAACTTTGTAACAATTTTTACATCATACTTGGGCAGTAAAACCTACTTCACACGGCCTTTTCTAGTAAGCTACTTATGGATTCTCTTATTTTTTTTCTAGGTGTTGATAGATTGGATAAAGATCTGACTATTGGCCAAATGCAAGGTAAGACATCAAGAAATTATATCACTAGGTCAATGGTTTTCAACTTTTTTATCACATGGCACACATAAACTAATTACTAAAATTCTTTTACACACCAAAAAACAAATTTTTTGCCATCTAACAAAAAAGGAAAAAAAAAGGGATACTTTTAATTCATTTGCACCAGACTACTATCTTTATATTGGCTGTTGTCCTTTTTTTTTTTTTTTAATCCTCACTATAGGATATGTTCTTATTGATTTTAGATAGAGAGGAAGGGAGGAGGAGAGAGAGAGAGAAATACCAGTGTGAAAGAGAAACAATCGGTTGCCTCCCATAAGCTCTCAGACTTGGGATCAAACCTGTGATCTAGGTACCCTGACTGGAATTGAACCCACAATATTTTGGTTTTATGGGACGATGCTACAACCAACTGAGTCACCCAGTCAGGGCTGTTGTCATTTTTTTATTGACAGTCTAAGGCGGGGGAAAGATCAGGGCCCATGACTAAATAGGTATTGCATGTTTTAAAAATCCTTATGACACAATGTTTGAAAATCGCTGTTCTAGCTTGTTCTCTGAAGGTATAGAAAGGTGCAATCATGTAGAAATTAATATTCTGAGTTGTTGAGATGTAGTGGAGAGAGCTTGAGCTTTAGAGTTAGACTCAGATTTAGCATGCACCCCTACTCCTGACCTACTATATGATTATGAACAAGTATTTCCCTTTTCTGAGCTTTGATTTTTTTCCCCTTCTAAAAATGAGAATTATACTGCCACCTATGTCTCAGAGTTGTAAGGACTGAAGTAATGAAATGTCTTTGAAAAGGATGTTATAAATTATAAAGTATACTATCCTATATATAGTAAAAGGATAATATGCAAATTGACCCTAATGGCGGAACGACTGGTCGCTATGATACACACTGACCAGCAGGTGGCAGACGCTCAACACAGGAGCTGCCCCTGATGGTCAGTGTACTTCTACAGCGGGAGCTCCGCTTAGAGGCTGTGAGTGCAGTGGCAGTGGTGGGAGATCCTCAGCGGGGCTAAGGATGTCTGACTGACGGCTTAAGTCCATTCCCAGGCTGCCAGAGGGATGTCTGGCTGCCATCTTAGGCCCAGTCCCCTGGGGAGTGGGCCTAAGCTGGCAGGTAGACATCCCCTGATTGGTCTCGAACTGCAAAAGGGCACAGTCTGGGTTGAGGGACCCCCCCTGAGTGCACAAATTTTTGTACTCCGGGCCTCTAGTAGGTATATAATATTGTGAAAGGAGATGTTCTGAATAGTTACAAATATTTTTGTTATTGTTATAAGTTTTAGGGAAGGTAAAGGTCCAAGATAATCCAGATACAAAAAAGTATAAAGTGAAGTGGTTGGTGAAAGCAAGGGCTCTGAGCTTTGGAGAAATGGATTTGAATATGCTTCTTTCCTACTAATTTTTTGATACTGGGCAAGCTACTTGACCTGCCTTGGCTTCAGTTTTCTCAGTCTATAAAATGAGAAAATTGATGGTAGCCTTACAGATACAGTGTGTTATAATGAGTAAGAAAGTGAAATGTTGTGCTTAGGTCCAGGTGTGTTGGCCAGATGACAGTGGAGGCAGTGGGACTGATTTTGTGAAGGTTCTTGCTTTAATATGGACAAAAGTCTTGGCCAAAATGTAGTCAATAGGCATTGGCACATTTTGGGTGATGGGAAGAAGAGGTGTGAACCACAAGGCCAACATTTTAGGCTTAAACAGATTCTCTTCTTTTTAAAATAGGTTTTTAATTGATTTTGAGAGAGAAGAAATAGGAGGGAGAGATGAAAACATCGAAGAGAGAGAAATACCAACATCATTCGTCTGCTTCCTGCATGCCTCATGCTAGGGATTGAGCCTGCAACCTGGGCATGTTCCTTGACCAGGGAATTGAACCTGCGACCTCCTGAAGGGTGCATAGGTCAGCACTCAACCACTAAGTCACACCAGTCAGGCTTGACCTTCTTTCTCCGTTTACTATCCCTGTGCAAATCTCCTGGCTTCTATTTATACTCTGATAACTCCCAAAGCTAAATGTCCAACTCATACCTCTTCTCTCCTGAGCTCCATACCTGGCCAATGTATCAAACCTGCTGGACATCTCTACTTAGATATTTCAGAGGCCCCTAAAACTATTGTTTTAGCTGTTCTAAGCTCTCCACAGCGAAAGGGGGTTCTATTTCATCACAATAGTTGGTCAAAGACTCCAGAATGATTTATCAAACTCTGGCCCCAGACCCTCATCCTATCTCTTTCTCCAACTACATATTGTTCTGAAACTTGTGGGAACCTCTTTCCACGTCCTGCGTGGTTCAGGGTTCTCGGGTCAGGGTTCGGGTTCTGAAGGAGGCCGCACGCAAACGAAATGAGAGACTAGAAAACATTAATTTGGCGATATTGGGGGGCCAGGCGGGAGCCTTCCTCTAGTGGAAAGGACTGCCACCTTCCTTTGGCCTTGCCATCCCTTTATTTAGGTTTGGGATACACCCTTTGCCCTGAAGCAGGCAATTCCAGTAACAAGTAGATTATCTTACAGTCAGGATTGACATGATTATTTGATGGGGAAGTTCATTGTCTCAATTAGATAGGAAGTGGCTGGTTTTGACCTTTCAGAGCTTCAAGGTTGACCAGCCAGCCTTCTAGCCTCCTATTTACATCCATTTAGTGAGAACAATGTTTGGTTTCCGACATTGGAGAATTCTGGGTTTGGGCTGTGTGATTGGTAATTCTGATGTTGGTAATTCTGAGCTTAAAACATCTTTCCTTTAATTTAATTCAAGCATATCTTTTCTAAGTACGTACTCTTTCTATGCAAGACCTATGCTTGCTGTTAGACAAATAGAAGAATCAAACATGCCACCTGATCCTATCTGAAAACAGTTGATCTGGACTCACATTTGGAACCAGTGTTGATTACCAGTCGTGGAATCAGATAGTTCTGAATTTGATTCCCTGTTGTTGGTTTTGTGGCCTGAATGAATAGATGACTTCTTTAATCCAGAGGTTTTTTAAAAAAATCTATAAAGTGGACATAATGCCATATCTCAATACAATTTTATGAAGCTTAAATGAGAAAACATGGGTGAAATATTAAGAGTCTGACTATGTTCAAGAAGCAGTCATGATTCCTCATTAGATGATCTTTTGTTTCTCCAGTAAGGATTATGCTAAGGCCACCTTCTTTTTCAAAGTATCTCATCAGTGTAGAGATTTAATGGCTGTGATGAGGGACATTCAATAAAACAAAGAGAAATGGCTAACTCAGCATAGATTCCTAACCTCAACCTTTCCAGCACTGTGTTTATTTTATTTATTTATTTATTTATTTATTTATTTATTTAGTTATTTATTTAAAATATATTTTATTGAATTTTTACAGAGAGGAAGGGAGATAGAGAGTTAGAAACATCAATGAGAGAGAAACCTCTATCAGCTGCTTCCTGCACACCTTCCACTGGATATGTGCCCACAACTAAGGTACATGTCCTTGATGGGAATCAAACCTGAGACCGTTCAGTCTGCAGGATGATGCTCTATCTACTGAGCCAAACCAGTTGGGGTTCCAGTGTTGTGTTTAAACCAGTTGAATTAGTTACTGAATCCTGGAAACCCAGCACTCACAGTGCAATTTGGGAAATAATTTAGAGTCTCTAAAATTAAGGTTCCTCATCTGAAACATGACAAGGGAGGGTTTGGAATATGCCCACCTCATAGAATTATTGTGAGGATTGTCCAAGATAACATTATTTTATGTGTATTGGATATAGTGTTAGTATGTGTGAGTTCTCCTTGGTTCCTTATGCCCATTTTTTCAAATAGGATTGAAAAATGCATTCCTAGTCATTAATCCTGGGAGTTACAAGTTTTATCAAATCATTTGCTTAAATTATTAACTTGCTCAATGTCTCGCCCTGTGTTGGGCCCTGTTAGGGATATATAGTAAGTAATGATAGTAACTGGAGTCCTTACAGAATGACACACAACTGGGGAGACAAGCACCAGTAGCATATCAAATATAAGCTTACAAAACAAGAGTGGCACACACTGCTCTGTTTGGATTCAAATGCATTCACAGTAGTACATTAAGAGATACAAGGGAGAGGAGGGGAGTTAGGCTTGAGTATCTGGGGCAGCTTACTGCAAGAAGATGGGCATAAGCTGAACCTTACTGAATGGAATGCAGTTTCTCTACTAAATAAACTACCTTGGGCATCACTTTATTAATCATGGTCTCAGTTTCATCATTTCAAAAAAGAATTTCAGTAGTTACCCTGCTTAGTTTTATAGGGTAGATTTGAGAATCAAAACATGGATAGAAGCGTATTTTGAAAAATATTTTTAAAGCACTGTGTAATTAGGGTAAAAATCACAGAATGTAATGACCAAGAAAGCTTTCAGAGAATGTATGAACCCCTATGTTCAAAGCACAGTTTACAATAGCTAAGATCTGGAAACAGCCTAAGTAGATGAATGGATAAAAATGTTGTGGTACATTTATACCATGGAATACTCTGAAGGAGCAGACTGGACGGGGTTAATGGGGGAGGGAAAGGAGAGCATATGTAATACTTTCAACAATAAAGAATTATTAAAACGAGAGAAAGAGAAGCTTTCAGAATGTGCTCACTTTATTTGTAAATGGAGATACTGAAGCTCTGAGAGTCTGCTCTCCTTTTGGGAACTCTGGGTCCCATATCTTTTAATCTGCTCAGAGAAACATCAATCAGCTGCTTCCAGCTTGCTTTATCAGTCATCTCTGTTTACTCTTAATAATGATCGCATTAATTGTGAGCTTACAGTGTTCCACAAAACAGTGTGAGGACGTCCTTATTCGTACAGTGTTTGGCATATAGTTAAGCACTCAAATGGTAACTTACTATTATAATAAATTTCAAAATCCTAGCATAGCTTGCAAAACCTATAATGTTATGGTCCTTGCTTATTTTTCCACCCTCATTATAACTCTCACAAGCACCATGCCAAATTTTTTATTTCTAGGATTAAAAACTATTTCATCCTCCTTTCCTTTGTGTAGGCTTTTTCTACATGGGAAGTCTCCCTGAATCCCTATTTGATTACAAAGCCTCCTTTCTTATATTCTTCCAGTTCCATGTGTGCAGTTTAATCATAGGAACTACCTATTGAAATTAAAATGTTGGTTCTTGTGATTTGCTCCCCACTAAACTACAATAAATCTCCTGAAAAAAGGAAGTTGTTTCTTTCTATATGTCTGGCCTGAAGCAGATATGTGTACATTAAATAGTTGCAGAAGGAAAAAATGAAAGGAAAATGATTTGTCCAAGATTACAATTATAAGTATTACCATCCTCCTCAAAGACTTGGTAACTGAGTCTAGAGTTTTGGGGAGAGAGGGAGGAAGAGGTCCTGGGCTTCTGAAATGTCCTATGAGGCTGCAGAGGTGGTAAGGAGAGAGCCATTTTAGTCCCTCAGGTTGCCTGGATTTTTTTTCTTTCCAGGGAAGTTCCAGATGCAGGTCCTACCTCAGTGTGGCCATGCAGTCCATGAGGATGCCCCAGACAAGGTGAGCCCAGTGCTTGATGACTGAGAGTTATGAAGAACTCTGTGAGAGTAACCTTGGGTCTCACAGAAGAGAGAATATACCTCTAAATCAGTCTGTATTCCTGCAACTGTTCTGTGGGGCCTGTACATATGCAACTCCACTAGCTCCCAAACCTCTCCCTGGCAGCTGCCTATGGTTTTGGCTTTTTGTGTGTAGGCTGAGAAGCTATTGGCACCCCGCTTTTTTATCCTGGGCTCTTATAGTGAAGGTCTTATGCTCCACTTCTCCATTACCTCCAAAAGCCAGGTGGAAAAAGGGATAATTGGGGTAGAAACTGCTCCCTAAATTATACTAGTAGTTAATTAATATAATTAACTATTAGTATGAGTCTCCTCCCCTAGCAGTACCCAGGTCGTTGTGATCTCAAGCTCCCAAGATGTACAGGACCCGTGAGTTCACCATAGGGTTTGACCTTTCTGCAGAAGCCTACAGGACCTCTAAGGCTGAGTCCCATTGCTAACCTTCACATGGCTAGGAATATCTTTGTATTCTAGGTAGCTGAAGCTGTTGCCACTTTCCTGATCCGGAACAGGTTTGCAGAGCCCATTGGTGGATTCCAGTGGTAAGCAGTTCAAAAGTTTAACCAGTTAACTGCCAACATCAGAAACGTAAACCATCCCCATTTCTTCCATATGTGCTGGGGTATTTATGAATTTAAGTTACCATAATTTTCTTCACAAACCCAGAGATGTCACTACTAAGTCTGATTTTAAAATTGGGCGACCAGAGTTGATAGGCGAAATTTGCAGCTTAGGCATGCGTGGCGTGTGGGGAAGGTCCACTGCTTGTGTCTATAGACGCTCATGGTGTACAAAGAATTAAGGAGCCCAAAGTGGTGGCCAGCTCCAACAAAAAGATACTTGCAAAGTTGTAACTGTCTCTTCCTTAACACTGGTTCAGTCACCATGCCTTCCTCAACATGAAGTCCAACATGTGTGTTTCTACAATGCTATCGTTTGTCTCTCTGGTCATGGGTTTTATTGAGTTGGCCCTTCTCCAAGGAGGCTGGGATGGGCATCCCAGCTCTTAGTCTGCTGAGGAAGACTGGGCAGGCTATGGAGGCTGAATAGAGACCCAGATTAGGTAGGGTATTCAACCTCAGCACTATTGATACTTGGAGCGGGTAATCCTTTGTGTTGGGGGATGCCCAGTGCATTATAGGATGTTTAACAACATTCCTGGTCTCTTTGCACTAGAAGCAAGTAGCACCCACACTCACTTATAATTATGACAAGCAAAAATGTCTCTAGATTTTACCAAATGTCCCAAGGAAGGCAAAATCATTCCCAGTTAAGAACCATTGGTCTAGAGCAGCAGTTCTCAACCTGTGGGTCGTGACCTGTTTTCTGATGGTCTTAGGCTCTACAGCAGTGACCCACAGGTTGAGAACCACTAGCAGGGTCGCCTAAGACCATCAGAAAACACAGATTTTTACATTATGATTCACCACAACACGAGGAACTGTATTAAATGGTCGCAGCATTAGAAAGGTTGAGAACCACTGGTCTAGAGGGAAAAGGATGCCTCTCATCCTAGGATGTTCTTCATCTGATTTAGGGAGACACAGTTGGGCTCTTTGTTGAGGAGGAAGAGAAGCATGGTGACCCAAAACACACGGTCTTGGCCACATTTCAAGAAGCTCCTAGCCTGTGTTACAGAAGGCCCTGATACCTCACAGAGTCCACAGCCTGATGAGGGTCCAGGGGAACCCATTCCCCACCCTCAGGAAGTTTGAAGAAGAAATGCCTTTTGTGTTAGAGAACTTGGAATACCAGAACCGGGGAGGTGAGGGTGACAGGGCAGGTTAGGTATTAGAAATGATAACAGGAGCCTGGCACAGTAAGCCACATATAAGTGACTCCTTTATGCCCATTGATGAATCCCAGGAATCAAAAGTAAAGACTGCATTTCTCTTAATAAGCAATGTTTGGGGCCCTAGACCATTTGGAGCTTTGGTCAAGTCAGCAGTACACTGAGAACATACCTTGTGTACAGCCCTGAATGGTGCTGTGGGAGGTGGGACAGATCTGCAAGACCTTTACTGGTCATTAGGAAGGGCATTCCGGAGGAGGTAGGGTGACATTTGTTTTCCCTTCTCTTTCTACTCTTCACAGTGTGTTTCCTGGCTGCTAGTGACCTGCTATCTGTCCCTCCCTTAACATTGAGCTCTGTTGTAAATACATCGCACCAGAGGCCACTGTGATGCCGCTGTCTCCTCCTCACCATCCTGCCCGACCATGTGACACCGGCTTCCTATAGATGGGCATCTCCAGATATACAGACCCTTTTGTGTATTTCTGTCAAAAGCATTGTTTTTCAGGGCCTTGGACCAACATGAGCCTCCTTAGTCAAAGATTCCCAGAACATACCCCTTCCCTGTTCAGGGTTTGCCTGTTCTCTCTGCCTTACCTAGGGTAAAGCCTTCATCAGAACTGCCACCTGGGCCCCTATTTCTGGCATTAGGCAATGCCCCTGGGTTCAGATGTCTCCCCAGGCTCAGAGACCTCTACTGCTTGATACTGTTCTTGGCATAGTTCTGCCCTACTTCAGGGTTTGGGCCATGCATAGGGTGGTCCTTATTTTTTCCTTCCAAATAAAACATCAATCGGGTACCTTTTTATCCCAGTCTTACTCTTCCAGGCTTGGAAGACTCATAGAGTCCAGGATCCAATTCTTAGTTATAAGGAGGTGTAGTGGATAGCATCACAAGAAACCATTCTGAAAATCAGGTTCAGCCAGTCCAAGCACATGGCCTCCTATCTGGGGAGAGCCCACTGTCCCACTCCCACATGTCTGGACACCTGTCCTGGGCTAAGGCCAGGCTGCTCCAGGGACCTCTTGAGCCCTTATCTGTCACAGAGCAACCTAGGTTAAGTACAGCCCGTGCACAAAGCCACAGAGCTAAAGCCTGTGCAATTGTTCTTAAGGGTCAAATTTAACCATTTTCATAAGTGGTTCCTGGAGGTGTGCAGAGTGCCCGCTTGCTTCTTCTAGACCCACACAGCTTATCTTCAGCATTTGTGGTTCCCATGTCACTCTTCATAGAATTAGCCCAGCATCCTCAATGCCTCTTCCAGTTGCCTCATTACAGCACTACAGTCTCCCCCTGCTGCCCCAGCATACCTTTTCCAAGGGCAGGGAGGGGCAGTCTCCTGCAGCCCATCTTTTCTGTGACTGTCGTAGGTGATGTCTAGCCCCCTCCACCCTTTCACCCAGCAACTTCCTATCCCTTATCCTGCTGCACGGTCTGGAGTCTGGGACCTACTTTGTTTCTTTGTTATTTATGATCTTGTTAAAATAAATATCTCCCAGCCTTTATTGATAGAGTCTCTCCATGAAGTTGTCCTTATTTCTGCTGATATGGGGGAGGGGAAGGGACAATTCATTGTATTTAGTTTTACCATAGAGCTCCAGAAATCCTTTTCCTGTGGCCCATCAGCATGATATGCTCTGCCTGTTCCTCAGGTCTAGGATGCCCAGTGAAATGGACAGGGCCAGCCTCCACAGCAGCCAGGGAAACCTGGATTCCAGTCCCATCTCTTCAAATTACGTACTGTGTTAACTTACTGTTCTGGAGCAGTCTGCACTGTTCACATGACTTCACCACTTAAGGCCTCATATCTGTCAACATCCAGACTTTGTCTACAATCCAGATCATCTCCTGAGCTCTAGACATTTGGGTCCATCCACCTCCTCATCTCTCTCCCAAAGGACCAAAGGCCACTGATGTTGACCATTCCTGAAACTGAATTCACCTTCCCCCCAAAATTAACTTGTTATTCCTCCCGTGTTTCCTAGCTCAGTAAATGGTAAGTACCACCATCTCTCCTGTGTCCAAACCAGACAGCTAGAAATCCCTAGAATAGCTCTCTTACACCCATATCCTGTCTACTACCAAACCTGTTAGACCATGACTCCTGCCCTAGCTGAGGCTCATCTCTCAGATCACTTCAGTACCTTTGCTGATTCCCTGCCACAGCCCCTTCCTTAGTCATCCTCTACACACTGTTGGAGTCCTAGAAATCTTTGGGGTCAGACTGCCTAAATTAGAACCCATGGCCGAGCTGTTACAGTTGTATGAGATAGCTGATTCTCTACTGCAGTTTCCTCAACTGAAAGGTGGAGATCAATAGTAGGGTAGAACCATATGAGTTAATATAGGTTAGGTGGCACAGGGGAGGCATTCAATAAATAGTTCCTGTCATGTCATTCCCAAATTACACTTTAAAACCTTTATCACTCAGAGTGGTCTGTGGGATAGTATCAGTATCATCTGGAAGCTTGTTAAAGATTTTGTCCCTACCCTAGACCTATTAAGAATCTATCTGTATTTTAACAAGCACATTAATTCTGAGAAGGTTAGGGTTAGATGTCCACTATTTCAGGGTAACGCATGAACTCCCTACCAGAGAAGAAAAGTGCTTGTGTATTATCTCATTTCTCCCACCAATCCCTTTTGTGGGTGAGGTCTCTTTGTGGCGCCCTATGCTCTTTGCCCACAGGAGGGCAGCATGATCACATGCATGGTTCTCAGGGACATGGCCACTTTTGTTCATCAGGCTAGACAAATTAGTCATCAAATTTTGGTGATCTAATATACTTTACACACATCTCATTTAATTCTCACAGCAACGCTTTGAGGTAAATAAGTGATGTTCCTTTTACAGGTGGACAGGTCCAAATTTATGTAACTTAGAAGTGACAGTGTCAGAATTCAAATCTAGGTTGTTTCCTCTTAATGCTGCCTCCTAGACAAATACATGGGACAAGGGGCAGAGGTCATTTTGGTCAAGATACTGGACTTAAAAAGAGAAAAGATGATAACCAGAGAAGTAAGTCTTCTTCAGATTTGATGGATGGAGACTGAGACTGAATGAAATGTTTGTCCAATGTTAGGTACTCGGCTAGGCACATCTCCTTTATACGTTGTATTCTCATGAGATATGAGCATTATCTCCAATTTAAAGGCACGGAAATTGAAGCTCAGAGATCTGAAATGACTTGCCTACAGCCACAGCTAGGACGTGGCAGCATCTTTGTCTACTGAGCATTTCACTACACCCCAGTAGAGAAGGAAATATTAAAAAAACACACGTATATTTAAGGAGCACTTACTATGTGCTGGCTATAACAACATCCTTGAGCCTACAGATTAGCACTATGAACTCAGGGAATGAAGGACACCCCCACTCCTGCTTTTAAAAAATTATTTGTTATTAATCTTCACATGTTTGGAGAGGGGAGAGAGTGAAACATCAGTTGGTTGTCTTTCATATATCCCAACCTGGGATTGGAACCCACAATTTAGATATGTGCTCTGACTGGGAATCGACACTTAACCAACTGACCCACTCTGGCTGGGCAACCCCTGGACCTTCTAAGTGAAGGACTGCTGCAGAGCCAGAGGGAGCATGTTTGGGTCAAACCAAAGACCATTCTGTCACACACAAATTGACAAATGCCCAAGGAGAACTTCCTGAAAAATAGAAGCTAGGTGGCCCTGACTGGATAGTTCATTTGGTTAGAGTGCTGTCCCAATATGCCAGGGTTGCGGGTTTGATCCTCATATAACATAACACATAACAAGAATCAACCATTGAATGCATACATAAGTGGAAAAACAGCTCCCTCTGCCCCTCCCTCTTTCTTTCGAATCTGAATTTAAAAAGAAGGTAGGCAGATCTAATAGGGGGATCTCAAAATTGAGAGGACTCAGACAAAGGCATGAGGGGACCTGGCATGACTTGGCATTATCCTCAAACCTGCTGTTGGTGAGCATTGGTTTGCTGACTAGGCAAACCTGAGAACCTTTTGAGGTCCTTTAAATTGGCTCACGGTCTAGAGAGACTGTTATAGAAACAATGACCATACTGCACAAAGGACAAGGGGACAACCAAACCTTTGGAAATAGGTCAGAGAAAGTTTCACAAAAGAGGTAGCATTTGAGTTGAGCTTTGAAGCATCATCACAAGGTGGAGGTAGAGAAATGGGAATTCACTGCAGGTAGAGGTGACAGCATACTCAAGCCCAGGAGATTTGAAAGTTGTTTTGGTAACTGGTAGATTCATGTGATTAGTGTGGTTGGAGTATGAGGCAGGACCCAAAAGCCTTGAGTGGCAAGAATGGAGAGTTGTTTGAAGTGAAGGAACTCTAGTATCCTGTGTAGCTGGATTGGTCTGCACCAGGCGAGAGGCAGGAGTTCATTAAAGGGGCAGTTGTAGTCGTGTAAATGGCAACAGTACACTTAACTAGGACGATAGCTGCAGGGATGAAAGGAAGCGCCTGGCTCAAGATTTTGGATGTGAAATAAATAAGACAAACTGATTTGGACAGTGAGGTGCAGGAACCCTTAAGTTGGATTCAAGGGTCTGTCATCAGAACAGGGGTGAAGGGGAGTAGGGAGTTAAAGGGTAAAGACATTAACAAGGGAAAAGCAAGAAGAGAGCCTACAAGAGCAATAGAGAAAGCAAAGGCAACCACACTCTTCCCTGCAGAAACAGCGTGTTGTTTGTAAGCTTTCAGCCAACTCTCCTGCCCCAGCTGGCTGCCCATCAGCAGCCAGAGTCAACACATTCTCACTCTGGTTCCAAGGCTCAGAAAGTTATGTAAACTCAAGAGACTCCCTTATTCCTAGAGCTGGCTTTCTCTCCCAGCAGTTTGCTAGAAAACCCCAGCCTGTAGCCAGGCTAAACCTTGGAGCCTGCAACTAGCTGGTGGATGGAGGCAAAAGTTAGCTGAGTAGTAAACTGTGATGGGGGAGAAAGTGTTTTTCCTGATGATCAATGATGATGCCACAAACCAATGACTAATCAAGCTTAGCCTAACTAGCACAATACAGCATGTACCATTTATAAAGCATATTTTCATCCTTCCAGGTCTCACAGTTCCTCCATGGAGTGGGGAAGGGTGGCAGATTAGCAGTGCCATCCTACAGGCGAGAAAACAAAAGCTCTGATAAGGGAAGTGATTTGCCCAAGGTCACACAATTAGTGCAGTCTGGACTCATATTCAAGCCATAGAGCTCCCAGACCAGTGCACGCCTTATCACTCCTACATGTGCCAGAAAAGAGACGGAGGGGGTGGGGGAGGAGTTAAGGCAGGTGAGAAGATTGAGGCTTGCTGACAGGTGCTCACTAGTGGTGACAGGCTCTCAGCCACCTACTTACTAGCTGAGTGACAGTTTGGTAGTCTCTTCTTTCAGAATTTCAGATTCCTTATCCAAAAAAAAGGAGGGGGTGTGTGATAATCCTTAAATCATAAGGTGTCAGGAGGGTTAAATGAGACGTAAGTATTTAAAGTATAGCCAAATGTGCTTCCTGCAGTAGTCCAGGTGAAAAGCAGTAAATGCCATGTTGCTAAGACGAGTTCCAACAGGAGGGGAAACCAAGGCAAAACCCATTAGTTCCGAGGTCCAGTGGGTTCGCCTCCCCAGCCTCACCAAGTAGGACTGCTCCCAAGCACAACAGGGAATAAAAGAGGGATGGGATAGAGAGGGAAAAGGGAAAGAGACAGGCTCTACTTCCCGAGGGGGGGAAAGTTGTGAGGATCTTCAGGTGAGAGAGAGAGAGGTTAGAGGCAGTTCGGCTAGCTCTGCTTCCAGCTCTGATGCTAGCTGTGTGAACTTAGGGGAGTCTTTTCATTGAGCCTCCTTTCCCTCTCTTGCCTTATCTCCTACTTGTGAAAGAGATGAGAGAGAATAAATAACTGGCACAGAATAGGTACAAATGTGTGTCTCCTCCCCTAGCCCTTGACTGATTTCACTGTGTTGCCAGAGTTCGCAGCACCCTGCAGGCAAGTGCCCCCTTCGTTCCACCCTTCCTCTCTCATGGATGCTCCCAGCTTGAGAAGCAACACCCCCAAACAGGGAACTCTTTGAGTGGTTCCATGAAAGGGCAGTCTGTGTTGGCTGCTTTTGGCATTGCTGGACAAGGGTCCCCTAGAATCAATACCCTCTCACATTCTCCTCCTGGACAGCTCTCCCTGCCCCCTTGTGTGTGAAAGGGGGCAAGTGAGGTGACAACCGCTCCCTCCACAGGCACACTCCATTGTATTCGTGGAGCCCAACATGAAAGCCTTCAGTCTATCCATAGGGTTCTCCCCTTTCTCTCAGCTCCCATGATCCTTAGAGTGAACAGCCCACAGCTTTCCCCTTGATTATATCTAATTCTCTGTTCTCCTACTTGGGCATGTGCTAATTGTGCCTTAAAAACAGTGAGCAGAACTCTTCATTTTCTTGGATTCTCATGGAGTACCCAGCATGGGGCTGGTTGCACAATAGGTGTTCATTGTACACTTGTGGAATCGAGGTGATTAATTTGTGTATTCAACCAGTACCTACATCCTGACAGGTTTCCTAGCCATTAGGCATTAGAGGCACAAAAGATAGACCTTTCCAAAGCCTGGGGAAATATTGGAGACTCCTTTCAAAAGTAGTTGGCACCAACCCCCCCGACCTTGCAGGGGCCTGAACCCTCACCCCGTCTGAGGGCAGTCTCCTGCCCCCATGACTGCTGCGCTTCCGACGCCCAGCACAGATTGGGACCCAGGTAACAGATAGAGACTTGGCCGATAGCAGGTGCCCTATATCGAAATTCATCTTAGCACCAGGAATGCTCAGGGCCTACTCAAGAATGCAAATAATCCTTTCCACAAATATTCACAGGATAATCTAAGATTGTTGGTAGAGTATTAAGTTTGATAGTAAAAGAGTAATCAAGCTTTCAGATTAATTTAAATTGGCTAATTAAGTGAATATTCAAGAAAATTTAATGGTACTGGACAAAAAGCGGCTTCTAAAGTAGTAACTAAAATTTCTATTTGTAGTTCATCTCATGGTAAAATTGCTTACCATGCAATGAACATAAAGCAGTTATATTTTTGTGCAAAAAATTAAAATTTAAAGTTATCAAAATTGCATTTAAAAATTTACAAACGTTTCCATTAATCAAAGAAGAAGGGATGGTAGGATAATATGATGCAATGAAAAATATCCGGTAAGTAAATTACATCTAGAAAATTTTTACTTTAGAAAATTAATTTTCATTTGTAATGCTAACAGCAAGATACCCATGAAAAACACACATGGTGTCAAAATAAGCCAAAGGAAAATCGTCGGGGCAAAAAAAAAGGATCCCAAGTCAATTTTATAGAAAAGATTCCTGTATTAACTTTTGGTCGAGAATATGTTTATATACTTTTAGAAACCAACTCCAAGACCAAGTGGACTCCTGCAACAGAGAGGAATTGACAGGTCTGCTCCAACCAGGAAAACAAGAGGAGAAACAGTTTAGAGATGAAAGACGCTGACGACACCTTGCCATGCTGGCAGTCAGCAGCTGTGCATCATTACAGGATGCCTAGGACCAAACCAGAGAGGGGTGGACCAGCATTGCCACCATTTGTCCACCATCCAGATACCATTGATGACATGTACACATAAGGAACTATTTGACATTGAAACTGGGACTCAGAACTATTGGACATTGAAATTAGGACTCAAACATTTTTTTTGTTCTTATAGGTTTATTTCTAGTCTGCAGAGGCAAGATATTTTTAAAGAATCGGGGTGGGGCGGGGGAGAAAAGATAAAGAGGCAAAGAAGCAGTGAACAGACTGTCATACTACAGCGGGAAGGTAAGGGAGGTTGGGCGGGGGAGGGGCTGTAAGAGATCAACTGAAGGACTTACATGCATGTATATAAGCATAACCAATGGATACAAGACATGGGGGAGGGGGTGGGTAAGTGAGGGCATGTACTGGGGGTAGGGAAGGCTAGGGGAAGGTCGATAGGAAAAACAACAACAAAAAAAACCTAATCCTGGCCAAAAATAAAAAGTAGTTGGCACCAAAAGATATGCTCCCAGTGGGAGCAAAGCAACCACTGCAAAATAAGGGCTAGTTAAGATATTTGGAGATAGATAGACCTGCATTTGAATCCTGCCTCTGTCACTTTATAGCTATGTAACCTCCAGCAAGTTACACATCCTTTGTCTGTTTCCCTCATCTATAAAATGGGGATAACAGTACCCATTTCACTGTGAGGACTGAAAGAAACAAATACACTTGAGTTCTTAGCACAGTGCTTAGGCTGCAGTAAATAGACAGTATGTGGTTACTAAAGATAATGATAATAGTCATTATGTAAAGGGTCCCCCAGAATCAGTACCCTCTCACATCCTCCTCCTGGACAGTTCTCCCTGCCCCCTTGTGGAGTGAAGCTTGTGAGGGACATATAATGCATTGTCAGGAGTCCAGGTTGGATGAAGCTGTTAGAAAAACGGTTGAAGAACAGTGCAGGGAAGAAACAAAATTATAAATAAACTATGCCCCAAACCATGGTCAGTCCTACTTATAATTATCTACCTACCCACTTAGCATTGTTGGGGCCCCTCAGCTACACCACTTTGTTGAAGGACTAGTCAGTTTCCCAGGGCATAGAAACTCATGCAAATATAAAATAAGGTCTTTCCACTCTCCAGCTGTGAAGCAATGAAGGGACATAGCTTTGAGAGCCATCCAGTGGAAAGAGCACTGATGAGGGAGTCCAGGTCTCAGGCCAAGCTCTGCTGTGTCACCCCCGGCAGGCCGCTAACCATTCCAGACTTGCTTTCTACAATGCTCACCTTTCTTCCCTAGGTAGGTGAGGCTCAAGAGAAGGGACACTGAAGTGATTTTAAAACTAACATACTGGCCCAAAGTAAGGTGGTATGTACTATTTGTAGCTCTAGGAAGAGTCATTCCTCCCCAACCTGCTCTTCATTCTGTGCCTCTACAAACCCTTCCTGGGACCGCCCCATGTCATCAAGACCTGGTCAGCCTCTCCTTACCCTGAAGCTTCCGTGCTCTGCTCCTGTCTCCACGTATGACTGTGTTGTCTTGTTATGACCTGAGGGACTGGGTAGGGTCAGCATAGAATTCTCCTTTCTATTACTGGTGTTCCCAAAGGCCTGGCACTGAGTTTGCACCTTGGTAATGTCATTTAAATAAACAAATGGGGCTATAGCAATTATCCCAAGTCACAATGACCCCTTCCGCTCTTAATTGAAGCATTCAATAATTCATCGCTTATTGCATGCAACATTTTCATATTGTGTTTCACTAACATTTAACTCCGGATGAATGTCTCATCCCCCTACTAGCTGACTGCATCCAGCACTTCTCACCCCCACAGCACGCCTGGGCCTGGGCCTGCGGATGCTCTGTAAGTCATTGTTGCTTCATTTGCAGCCAGACAGTTCTTGAATTTCAGTCACTTGGATGTTTGAAAATTGTCACCTCTTAGATATTGTGAGAGTAGTAGTTCAAAGCACAAGATTTAGAGCCAAACTGTGGGATTATAGCACATTACCTAATTCTCTGCCTTCTTTTCTGTAAAAGGAAGGTAATAATTGATGGACCTCATAGGCTTAGGGTGAGCATGAATTCATCAAGCCTTTAAAGTTTCATTAACTCACATGAGCCCTTGGGAAGGTGCTGTCATATGGGAAACTCAGCAACTTCACCATTACTGTTCTTAGCTCAGACCCACCCACCGTTCCGAGAAGGCCCAGGTCTGATCCCTGCAGCAGTGACGGAAGGGGAGCCATGTTGCCCACAGACAACTTTCTGTCTCGGGCTCTTCCTCTGGAACAGGAGGAGGCAGGTGGTCAGTGTGTGACTGAGGGTAGCAGAACATGCCACATATGATGCTCGGCATATTGATTATTTTAAGAAACAGCAAATGCAGAGGCAGACTTTCTCTGAACTGCTATCTGCCTAAAGACACATCTTCCAAAAGGAACGTAATTATCATGAATCCCTCCCTGGGAGTTTCATCAAGCAGGAAAGATTGACTCATCACAGGAGAGACTAGAAATGGACACCATACCCACACAAACCAACGCAAACTATCATACCTCCTTCCCATCTATTCTAAGGGCCCACTCATCTTTCCTAAGGAGGCCTACATTCTCCCTCCCCTTCCTCTATTTGGATGATAGTTAAGCCTGAATTCTTGACACCTCAGGGAGTTACTCATTTCCCCATGTGTCTCCCATGTGTACATGATATATACATGTTAATAAACTTAGGCGTGTTTCCTCTTGCTAAACTGTTAATTGCAGAGGTCTGAGCTATAAACATAGAAGTTACAGGTAAAATTATTTTTCCTTTCCTATATAAAAATAACTTAGTAAGATGATTTACAGAACCCTGGCTCGCTCAGCAGAAATACTGGGATGTTAGCAGAGTGTAATGTGAATAGCCAGGCAAATACTGAAATTCAGTGAGATCAAAGCTGTAATAGAGGCATTTACAAAATATAGTGGAGTCTTAAAGCACTCATCCTGCAGGGAAGGCAGTTGGCCACAATTAAATGAATCAAGTAATTTCAATTTGAGAAACTTGTTATAAAGATAATAAAAGTAGTGAATCTGAAGGACACAGGCTAGAAGGCTGGATGATCCGGGAAGGTCTGTCTGAAGCCAAGAGTGAAATGATGAGAAGAACTTGGCCAGGGAGGAGTTGAGGAGCTGCAAATACAAAGGTCTGGAAAGCAGGAATGGTGCTGAGGGCGCTGAGCAGGGTGATTTCGAGGAACAGAAAGAATCTCATGTGCCTGCCGGTGTGGCTCAGTGGTTGAGAGTTGATCTATGAACCAAGAGGTCACCGATTTGATTCCCAGTCAGGGCCCATGCTGCCTGAGTTGCGGGCTCGAACCCCAGTATGGAGTGTGCAGGAGGCAACCAATCAATGATTCTTTCTCATCATTGATGTTTCTCTCCCTCTAACCCTCCCTTCCTCTCTGAAATAAATAAAAATATATTTTTTTAAAAAAGAAAAGAAATAATGTTATATGTCTGCGACAAAGTGAGAGGGGAATGGTGGGAGGTGAGCCAAGTGAGATTATGGCATAAATAAAAAGTTTGCATTCTGCTTTTTTCACTCAATGTTATAATGTAAGAATATTCTCAGTGTGAAAATGATTTGTAAACCCTTTTAATGGCAGTATTTAAAAACCGTGATACAAAAAAAGTTGCTTTATGCTTTAAAAAATTACCATATGAAGTACACTCCTGATATGGAGATCCTGCTTGCTTAGGCTTCAGCATAAGTCAGTAGGCTGAAGGGCAAAAAGCCATGGGAGCCGGCTCACTGCACCTATAGGACCCTGGTGTCAAGGTTCAAAAAGGCAAAAGCCCCACTGACCAAGCCCCAGAGACTATTGATATATCCCGTTCCCAATAGAGAGTCTCTGATCTCCAGAAACCTCTCTCTCCAGCCTTTTGCCCCATCCTCTGTCTTGTGCCTGCTACTGTGCCCATGCCTGGAGAAGAAACAATGTGAATGGTTTCTCAGTGAATTCTCAGGTGAGTCCCAATAAAGACCTCTTCCCTGCCTCGAATTTGCAAGGAACACAGTGCTGACAAGGTCCTCTTCTAGAAAGATGCTCTTTTTTCTCCTCTCCCATCCATAGCGTTTGGCTTCTGGCTTGCCTGGAGAGCCATGTGACTTCATCAACTTCTCTGCCAACATGTTAGTCTTTGGGGCTTGAGCTGCAGCGTCTGCGGAATTCCTGCCCATACTCGTGTATCCATTTGTTGGCCACTGGGGGAATATGGGGAAGAAGAAGAGAGCTGGCTCAGCAGAGCAAACAGTGGCCGTGCTCACCACAGGGTTGCACCCTTAAATTCTGCACACAGCTCACTTGCCTGACCCTAGTCCCAGTCCTGCTATAGACTAGAAGATGTTGCTTCTAGCAGAGATAAACAGCAAAGAGGACACTGACCCTGAGGAAAAGTCCTGACAGGCCCTGTCTTCTATAGATGAATTTTCAAACCTGTGGGTTCTGAGGTCGGTCATCTTTCATTCATGTAGCTCCAAAGAGCCACCTGCCCCATGATGCCACTCCAGAGTAATGAGAGGAAAGGGTGGCACTTCCTGGCAATGTCCATCTCAGCATGAGAGTCCCTCTCCTCCTCTTTCTGTATTCAGAGCTAAGTGCTATTGGACACACATTACCTAAACATGTTCCCTACTTATCTCTTCTTTGACAATCTCCTCATGGGGAGGCACTGAGTGGTTCTCTCCCTGGGATACAGGACGAGGACTCGGCACCATCTGCCTCCTCAGCGGTACTCAGGAATCCAGGCCTGTCTGTCAGGTCAGTAGTCTTTACTGACACCTGCTCTGTGATAGGGTCCCTGCCCTTTGGGGGCTCCCAATTTGTTGGGGGCAACTACCCCAGAGTCTGATCATCTCACTATAACATGGCACTGCAATGAAGCTTTTTAAGTGAGAGGACTATGCTATTTTCCATCCATCCCTACTTCACCTCACTATGAACCCCTCACCCCATTCTGACACCCAGAAAGGCAGGCCTTACCCCACTTATCTCCCACCAGGACAGGACAGCCAGCATGAAGTGTGTCACCATCTCCTTCACCGCTCTTATGCAGGTTCCACCAAAATAGTGCAGCATTCTGAAAACAAAATGACCTCAACCTCAGTCATTCCTTGGGAAGCACATGACTGAGAACAAATGCATGCATGTCATTACATGAAAGGCTCCCATGCACGTTGAGGGCAAGGCATGCACAAAATGGCACAAAATGGCATCAGCTGCCATTCATTCATTCATTCGTCCTTTATTGAGGGCCTAACCTGCTTCAGGCCCTGAAGATGCAGAGACAAATCATGTCCAATTCTGCTCTAAGGAGCTCACAGTCTTTTGGGACAGTGACATATAAAAACAGACCAGGACAAGCCAGTATGATATGTGCTAGGAGAAAGGTGAGTAGAGGATGTCATTGAATCGCTGAGGAGATGCACACAACAAAAATCCACAAGGTGGAATAAAACATTCCTCTTAAAACTAAGGACTTAATCCAGACACTTACCCTTCCTTAGGCACTCACTAATAACAACACCCCTAGGATGTTATTTTCACACTCCCCAATTTATCAGCAAGGACGTTGAGGCCCAGGGGCTTTCAATAATGTAACTAAGAAGGAACAAGGTCAAGACTCCAAGTCCAGTGTTTGGACTCCAAGTCATATGTTCTTCCTCCATACCCAGCTTTCCCCCCTCTATACTTCCTATAGACTTACTTTAACCTGCGCCATTTAACCTGAGTATTCGTAGATACTTGCATTTACTTGCTGAATGTTTTGTGATGTGCAGGGCACTGTGGCAAGTGCTTTATAGGCACAATCTCATTTATTTGCCCTAATTTCATTCCTGAATTTAGTAAGGGCTCCCATCCCTGATTGATTGATTGGTCTAAAGTCTGGGGGAAATATTCATTCATTAAACAAACCTCTTACTATTTGGCCCTCCTCTGTGCCTCACATGATTTCATAGCTCTATTGCCATACCTTGTTACTGCCTTTTACTTTCTCTGTGAGCTTCTGGAGGACAAGGACTATGAGTTTTCCTCTGTACCCTCAGTGCATCCAGCCCTCAATGTTTACTGAACCAATGATTGAGGGGACCAGGTGCTGTAGAGGATCCTAAGACTAATAAAAAAAAGTTCCATTTTATGTCCTATTGTAATAGAGAAGTTCTACTACAGTAGGGAAGGCAGACATGTAATCATCTACTTGTAATATAACTGTAAATATAAAAATAGAGGCAGAATAACGTGATCAACAAGAAGTTTGTTTGCCGAAACTGGTTTGGCTCAGTGAATAAGAGCGTCAGCCTGCAGACTGAGAGGTCCCAGGTTCGATTCCGGTCAAGGACATGTATCCTGGTTGCGGGCACATCCCCAGTGTGGGGCATGCAGGAGGCAGCTGATCGATGTCTCTCTCTCATCGATGTTTCTAACTTTTTATCCCTCTCCCTTCCTTTCTGTAAAAAATCAATAAAATATATTAAAAATAAAAAAGAACTGAGGGATTATCTTTGATTCTGAGGGAAAGACCTCTTCTTTTCCTCAAAATATTCCTACCCCTTGGAATAAGCTTGCAAGCACAGACATGAACGCTAGAATGTTAGTTCTTCACCTTACAACCATCTGTTGGGAATGGATCCCCACTCACCTTGACCACAGGCATGCTGAAGTTGGCATAGATGAAGGCTGTAGCTCCTCCAGCTTCCACCGAGCTCAGCTGAAACACCAGAGGAAGAGCCAGAGTTGAAAGAGCCCCTGATTGCCCTACTCGGCTCTGCCTGACTTCTGATGTAATTTCTGCATAGATTCCTTCCCCTGTTTTCCTATTCAATTCTGGGAGAAATACTTACAATTACCCAATTTAGAAATTAAAGAAGCCTACTCAATGGGTGTTTGCCTGCAGGGCCACAGGAGAAAGGACATTTAGGAATTCCCCCTTTCTTTACTCTTCTAGCTAAAATAACATCCTTATTGAAGGCGACTTAAGTAGATTCAAACTTTGAGACCCTCAGAAAGAAACATCTGTTATATCACAACTCAAGACACACACACACACCCTGAAATAGTAAATGTTTCATAAAATATTACTACATAAGATACCCCCTGCTATTTTCCATTTCATTTTATTCTCTTATTATTCAGAATTCTTAAATACTGACCAAATCCACTAAATGTATTTCGCAGCCCACTAATGGATCATGACCTGTGTCTCACAAAACACTGTTTAGACTATAACGATTAGTTTTGAAAGTTGGGCATCATAGGAACTACTGATTGCATCTTTCCCAGGTCACTCAGTCCCTCTCTAGGTAACCTCAGGTAAGGAATTTAACTACCATACTCTAGAATTATGGATGTGCTCTTTTAATATGAAGACTTTTGATTTGCACATCTTTGAGTCTCTTGGAGACTTTTCAGTTGCGAGTATCAGGTAAAATCAACACCTGAAATTGCTTTGAAAATTATAAAATAAGAGAGAGACATAAATAGTCCTTAGGTTAAAAGCCCTGGTTCAGAGAAAGACTCACATAGATCATAAATGTTGCAACTCGGTTCCCAGACTTCATTCTATACAATGGGCTGGTTGGTGACTGAGACAAAAATAAAACATCATTATTTTTTGCAATTGGCACCAGAATGACAGCCAGGATTCCACCATAATACAGGGAGTAGAAAAATGGGGGTGTCACAGGTGGGATATAGTCTTGAGTGACACCTGATAGAATTTGTGCCTATCTGTGCTTTTCGGTACTCAATATACTTCTTTATTACTAATTTGTTAGACAATCATAAAACACAATTCCTTGCTAGTAGTAAAAGAACTGTATGGGGTAAATTGTACCTTCAGGTTCTTGGTGGAATAAATAAATTAACATATAAAATATTACAGATAATTATTCTGTAGTAATATCATCTGGAGTTCCCAATTATATTTTAAAAACACATACCCCTTTTTTTTGTCATAAAACATCTTAATTAAGATATAATTTACATATGATGAAATTCACCTTGTTTAAGTGTACTATCCAATGATGTTTAGTAAATTTTAACAGTTGTGCAACCATCCCACCAATCCAACATTAGGACACTTCCCTCAACTGAATTTCCTCATCTGTTTACAATCAATCACCACTCCCACGCCCAATACCGGGCAACCACGGATCTACCCTCTGTTCCTTCAGTTTTGCCTTTTCTAGAAATTTCATATAAATAGATCATAAAATATATATGTAGATAAAGAGAGTGATTGGAGGAAGGCCAATCTTCCTTGGGAAATCCTCGGGTGAAGGAAGATAGAAGACTATGAGAGGCCACAGTCTTCTCCCCACTAGCAAATGATGGAGAGGGGGATGGTGGCATATAAGAAAATGGGTTACCAGAAATCAGCTTGAAACCAAGGTTTTCAGATCTTCTTGGAACAAGAACCTTCACTTAGTTTTCCACGGGAGTCTAAGAGCTCTACCTCAGAGAAATAAATGACACTTTTGTTCTTCACCCCAGGAGATTGGCCACTGAGCCCATAGTTACCGTAGCATGGTCAAAGTGAGGCTCATAGTGCCCTCCGATTCCATAGTTCACCACCTGGAGATACTCTGCGTAAGGAGGCTGGACATCAAGGCCTGTGAGGGCGGCAATGCGATGGTCAAGGGTGACCAGCATTGGGTCAACGGTGTCCTTCAGCCAGGCACTAAAACAAATAATAGGTTGGAGCACTAGGGATCTTACGCCAGAAACTATTAAATATCTGTGAATGAATGAATGATGTCAACTGCCAGAGGAAGGAAGACAGGGAAGACAGGAAAATAGACGTGGATGCCTAATTACCTACTCGCTCTTCATGCTAAGTCTGTTATGCTCCACCTCAACATCCACACATTCATTCATTCAACAAACATTGTCTGAGGCTCCTTACTAAATGCCAAGCCCTGTGTTAGGTGCTGTGAAGATTGAAGGCTCAAAGCATGAGGTGCTGCGGTACAAAGAGGAAAAAGACAAAACCTCTGCCTTTAAAACTGTGTTTTAGAGACATGTCAACAGCTGCATGCAATGGAAAAAGCTTTGGATTCAAAGTAGTTAGAGCAGTCCTTGATCCTCCGTGTGGCCTTATGTCAGGCACTTAACCTTTAACCTCTCCAAGGCTCACTGTACTCATCTATATGTTGAGGATAATAATATCTACTTCACAGACTTAGAAGATTGTGAAAGTCAATGCATTTGAAGATGATTTGTAAGCTGCATGTGAGTGATTGCAGTAAAATACGGAACAATCTCTGCTTTTCTGCCCCACTCCAAGACAAACCAAGATAGGTCAAAGGCCAAAGAGCAAAGTTCCGTCTCCTTTCCTGAATGTCTTGTTGTGGTTCTGATAAAGTGGAGGATTTGGGATCAGAATGTAGGTCCCAGGGAAGTGAGTGCAAGGGAAGTACTATGCTATGTGCTCTTAGGTTTAAAGGATACTCAAGTCAAGGCTGTTGCATCAAAAAGCTCATGGGAGAAGCATGACTGAGTACAGCTCAAGGAAGAGTGAAAAAATGAGAACCAGTCTTTACAGTAAAGTGCTAGAGAGCACAGAGGAAGAAGACATCATTCTGACTAGGGCACTGTGGTAAGATGGTGAGAAGTGAGCCAAATTTTATTTTATTTTATTTTTATTTTTTAAATATGTTTTATTGATTTTTCACAGAGAGAAAGGGAGAAAGATAGAAAGTTAGAAACATCGATGAGAGAGAAACACCAATCAGCTGCTCTTGCACACCCCCTACTGGGAATGTGCCCAGCAACCAAGGTACATGCCCCCAACCAGAATCGAATCTGGGACCCTTCAGTCCGCAGGCTGACGCTCTATCAACTGAGCCAAACCGGTTTCGGCAAAACAGCGTAAGCACAGACATGGAGGGGTGACAATAGATAGTGTGTACAGAAGTGAAAACAAGTAAAATGAGACAGTCCAGAAGAGGGAGAGATTATTGTACGTGGCCTCCAATAGGCTCAGGGCATGTTAGAGAACAGGATGGACACCGTGTTCAGAAACTGGGTCTTCACTTTGTGGGTAACGAATGGTCAGTGAAGGTTTGTGGGAGGAAAATGATTTGGCAAATAGGAGTTCAACAGTGACCTTTAAGAGACCAGTTACAGTGAAGTTGTGAGGACAGAACCAGCGTTCAAAGGGAGGCAGAATGATGGGAAGGAAGAAGAGGGAACAAGGGTCTCGTTTCTTTACCTGAAAAGGAAAGAGAAGATCTGCCCTAAAGATTAATTTTCTCTTTGACATTGGGATGTCAGAAAGGTTAGGAAAGCAATGAAGTTGAGGTCACATGTGTCTTCCAAAGCTTAGAGGGTAATTCCTAATGTGAAAGATTTCCTAAATGGACCAGACCCAATCCCTCACCTCACTTCCCAGACAGCACAAACTAGCCACCCAGCCTGTGGTCTAGCCTCTCCCCAAGGATGTGTCATCTCATCTCCATGGCTGCAATGGGGACCCTCTTACTGTACCGTCAGTCTTGTACAGTGTAAATAAGGCACTCCAGTAGGAGGTGGGCGGGGGGAGGCGCGACAGGGGTGGAAAGAGGGAGTCGGCTGGTCTCTGGCAGCTGAATCTGCCCCGCTAGCCTTCATGTCCAGAGATCCCAGTCATCCTTCTTGCCTGAACGCTGGCAAGTCATGCTTTGAATATGAGTCAGGATGTGGGAATGGAATCTCGGAAAATCAAATTACAAAGCGGGATGGGACCATATTCTCTGGAAAAGCAATCCTGGTCAGAGCAACCACACACTTATTTTTTTGGTTAGTGCAAAGGAGCTTTTTCAGGTGTTTCCCTAAAGGCTCTAGTTAAGCTCTCAGACCACATAACAACCTGTGCGAGGCCTCTGGGGCAGGGGAGTGGCCATGTCTCCTGCTCAACAAAAATGTAGGGGCATCAACACCAACTGCAGGTTCTCCGGCAGCATCTCCGGTGGCACCCGAAGGGCTGCTGCTGGCCTTCGTCAGCCGTGCGACTGGCTGGAAGGCAGGCGGCAGTCATGGCCGGAGTTCCGGACAAGGAAGGACCCGCTTACCTTTTGCTAATGCGGTACTCCACGGGTAACTGCTTTTCGCCAGACGCCACCACAGATCTCTGCAGCTGAAGGCAAGAATGTAAGAGAAAGTCCAAGTGATTATGCGTAGGGAAGAGCTCCATCATTGCCATAGACATGCCTCTCCCACAACCCTCCTCCCCCACCCCCCATCCCCCGAAAGCATAAACCTAACAACCGCCAGTTCCTCCCAAATTACAGGGTATTTTGCACAGGATACTAATTTAGTAATAGCTATGGATCTTGAAAATAAAAAGTGACAAAAGTCTCAGAGTTTAATCATTAACGCTGAGTCTGGTAGATAGTAAGCACTCAGTAAAGGTCTGTTAAACTGAACCAAAGCAATAGTCTAATCCCTTTGGCATTGGCAAGGCTGTGAGTGCTGTAAGAAAAAGGGCTGTTTCTCACTCCTCTTTGTATCCCAGTGTCTGGCACAGGGCCTGCCCAGTGGTAAGCACTTAGTGATTGTTGGATTAAATGAACACCTCTAACAGAGGGAGCTTTCTATCTTCAGAGGCGGCCTATTCCTTCCGAGCAACTTTAACACAGGTCCTTCCTTACAGGCCATCAAAATCTGTTTGCTACAACTGCCCTGACCCAGGGGAGGGGTGGTAGTGGGGGAGGGACCAAACAGGTTTGAAGTCACTCATTTAACTGAACATTTGGACATAAAATTTATATTATGTATTTTTATTTTTATTTTAAATATATTTTATTGATTTTTTACAGAGAGAAAGGGAGAAAGATAGTTAGAAACATCGATAAGAGAGAAACATCCATCAGCTGCCTCTTGCACACCCCCTACTGGGGATGTGCCCAAAATCAAGTTACGTGCCATTGACTGGAATCGAACCTGGGACCCTTCAGTCTGCAGGCCGATGCTCTATCTACTGAGCCTAACCGGTTTCATCAAGTATTTTTATTTTTTGTTTATCCTTACTTAAGGATAATTTTCCATTGATTTTTAGAGACAGTGGAAAGGAGGAAGGGAGAGAGACAGGGAGAGAAGAGAGAGAAACATTGATGTGAGACACACTGATTGGTTGCCTCCTGAATGTGCCTCGACCAGGGCCAGGGAGGAGCCTGCAACCGAGGTATGTGCCCTTAACTGGAACCAAACCTGGGACCCTTTAGTCCATGAGCCAACACTTTATCCACTGACCCAAACCAGGCAGGGCTACATTATTTTTTATATTGATTTTGGGAGAGAGAAAAACATTGATGTGATGTGATATGATGTGATGTGATGTGATGTGATGTGATGTGATACGGGGATTGAACCCACAACCTGGATATGTGCTCGGACTGGAAATCGAGCCCACCACTTTTTGATATATGGCACTATGCTCCAACTGAGCCACATAGACCAGCCAGGGCAACATTATTTTCAAATAAAGTGGGTTCTAATCGCAAAAGCATTGTACCAAGGATAGGAAGAAAAGTGATGTTTATTTTTTATGATGATGCATTTTCTTCAGCATCTGTCATCAGAATGTCAGCTTCTTGAGGGCAAGGACTTGGTCTTTTGTTGGTGCTGTACCCCCAGGGCCCAGAGAAGGCCTGGCAGAAAGTGGGTGCTCAATACTAGGGAGATGAGCAGAGTGTTATCTAAAGGCCCAGCCCTGGCATTTTGCATGCAGTCAGAGCAGAACTCAGGGTAATGACCTGCACAAGACAACAATCCTTTTCCTTCCTGGAGGCTTCGGTTATTGTTCCTGCTCTTAAACCAGGTGGTTGCCCTTGGAAAAGCCTCTTCCTTTCCTTGGACCCGTTTCCCCAGCTACAAACTGCAGCATGGGAACAACACATTCTTGGGAGTTCTGTCAGTATCAGGAGGCAGGAAATCAGTAGGTGATGGATACTGCCTCTACCTAATCCGTCACCAGCTGTTCCCAGCATCCTCTCCAGCGTTGTTCATTGAAGAGAAGAGAGATGTTCCCTCCTGTTCTTTTAGGGCAACTGCAGTGGTTAAAAAAAAATCCTAGAGAATCTCTGCTTTCCCACCCCCACCATTAAGGAACCACTTTGCACTTAGTTCCTTTAACAATTACTTATTATACACCTACAAATCATTCATTTTGGGGGACAAATATTTATTGGTTGTTCTTTGTGCAAAACACTGTGCTAGGCATTGGAAATACAACATATGAAACCAGACGTAAGTCATGCAATGGTGCCCTAAGGGGCAAGTACAGGATGCTGTGGAAATATTGAGAAGAAGCACCCAGGCCATTCTTTATGGGGACAGAAGGGCTCCCCAGGATGCCCAAAAGGCAACAGGAATCATGCAGGTGAAAAGAAGCCAAGGCAAGAGCGTTTCAGGCAGATAGCAGAGTGTGTGGAGGCTAGTGAGAGGATGATCCATGTATGGGGATGCATGCTCAGTGCAGGTAGGGAGGTGAGTGCAAGGGGGACATGATACAGAAGGGGATGGCAGCAGCCAGGCTAAGGTGCTGGTGATCACTCAAAAGCAAAAGTAGCCCTGGCTGGTTTGGCTCAGTGGATAGAGCGTCGGCCTGCTCTATCCCAGGTTCGATTCCGGTCAAGGGCATGTACCTTGGTTGCAGGCACACCCCCAGTAAGGGGTGGCGTGCAGGAGGCAGCTGATCGATGTTCCTCTCTCATGGATGTTTCTAACTCTCTATCCATCTTCCTTCCTCTTTGTGAAAAAACAATAAAATATATATTTTTAAAAAAAAGCAAAAGTAACCCACTATAGAGTTTAAGAAAGGGCTTATCATGGTCAGATTCAACCTTTTAAAGATCACTTTGGTTGCAACCCATATGATACAGGGCTAGGCATTTCAAGGACAATATATGATCCCAGCTAGTTTACAGTGTCTTTGAGGGGACAGGATGCTTACCCATGAAGATTTCAGTGATACCATAGATACCAGACAACATGGTATATGATTCCTTCTAGGGGGCAGGGAGTGTGGCAAGGTTTGTGCAATCACAGAATAAATGGCAGGATAAAGGAAAGCACCAAACAACTAGTGACAAAGCTTTCAGTTCAGAAGAGGGAGAGATTATTGTATGTGGCCCCCAAAAAAGTGTTTCTACTGAAAGAACCAATGGAAGTGGTCAGGGCTAAGTGGGCCAGTGGAGGTGAAGGGTTTCCACCAAGCCTTTAAGTATGGCTAGAATATGGAAGTGTGCGTGTGCGGGAAGGGGTGGGGGGAAAGAATAGAGTGTGTGTGTGGGGGGGAGGGCGGTGAAAGCATTCTTTGGGAAAGGCACAGTGACTAAGAAGCAGATAAACTCAACACAAGCCTCGGAGACGTCTGTGCTCAGCTCCCGTGGGTCAGCCGCCACCACACAAAGCGGGCTTATTCCTGGCAGAGCCAAAGACCAGACAGGGATCAGCCCCCAGCAGGACCCTTCTGGGGGACAGGGAGTGTGGCAAGGTTTGTGCAATCAAAATAGTTGGCCTGGCCACGAGGGATTGATTATCTCTGGATGAGCCTTCTGTCCTGTTACCAGGACAACAGAGTTGTTCTCAGGAAAAAGTAGCTGCTGGCCAACTGCTCCTGCTGGCTCCCTGGGCAGCCAAAGCTACTGAAAATACATCATTCAGCTCCCCGGTGGGGCTTAATCATCTCAACCACCTTCTCTAAACTTCACTGGATTGGCTTTTAGGTGAAACGATTACTGTCTTCTCCCCTCCAGTCCATGCCTGCTGTCAGAATCCTCCTGAAAACCTGGAGACTGGATCTCGCCACTCCCTGTCTGACAGCTCTCCCCCTGCTTCCGGGTTACAATCCAAATCCTCCCTCCCCCACTCCCCCCACCCCCCCGGGCTCGCCGTGGTCGTGACAGCGCCTCAGAGGGTGCCTCTGTGTGCAGCCTCACTTCCATCACCACTTCCACCACATCGGCCACAGAGCCTCCCCCACTCTCTGAACTCAGGTCCTTGCACATTGCTTTGTCTTTGGAATATGCTTTGCCACTTGGTCACTGTGATAAATTTCACATCCACAGGGAAGCCCTCTGTCTCTTCCTTCCCCCTCAGCCACTCCTCACTCAACTGCCTTTCCCTCAGCGGAAGGTGAGCTTCCTTCTGCGGCCAGAACACGGCTCCCTGCACACGCCTCTCCGACAGCACCACGTATTGCAGGTCTCTATCTCCCCATTACGCAGCACGTCCCTAGAGGGAAGGGACCCGCACTTAACCTCTCTGCAGAAGCCAGCCCCCGCCGCGTGTGGGTGCAGCAGGCTCTGTCTCCCGAGGAGTGAGGAACGGGTGCTGCTGCATGAACAGCAACCATGCCGGGCACCCTGATGGGAGTACTTCTGAGCCAGGCCATGCACCCTTTGTAAAAAGGTGCAACACGTTGGAGTGGTGAGAGAGACGGTATTATTTTTCTAAATATCTGCCACATTTTCTGGACGACAACTAACCGTCCCCTCTACATCGATGTCAAGCTTGGCACAGCTTGGCACAGCGACTTGCAGTGCCTTCCCTATGGGAGAATTCAGGATTCATTCACCTCTCTCTCTCTCTCTCTCTCTCTCTCTCTCTCTCTCTCTCTCTCTCTCTCGGCTGCAGTGGTGGCCTTGCTCTCACCAGGGAAATGTGAACTGAAGCAATGTGTGCCACGCGCCAGCAGAAGCTTTAGGAGCCAGCTAGTAGTTTGCCCATCTCGGTCTGTTTCCTCTCCCATGAGGCTGGCAATGCCCCAACCAACCAGAGGCTGCTCTGTCAGGCTGGGTCCAGAGTGAAGAACGGGGCGGAGCTGCAGCCAGCCCACCGCTGGCATGCAATGGGAGACCGAAGCACACTGGCACTGCTGTCCGGAGATTTCGAGTCCACTTGTTACCAAATGGAACTTAGCCTGAGAACCGGTGCCAGGAGGTGGGCGAACTGCGTGGCAATCACTGCCCCTCTAAGTTCCTGCTCTGGCTCTAGCTTCATGTGGGACCTTAGTCAAGTCCCCTCTCTTCTCTGGGCCTGTTTCCCCCTTAACAAAATAATAGAGCTGAACTAGATCATCCTTCCACTCTGTAAGGCTGTAACTCTGGACCAGGATATCCCTCTTGACCCTGTCATGTCACTCTTTTTTTCTTTTACCCATTACATGGAATGATGGACATTTGGGGAGGATACTTTTTTTTTTATTTTTTTTAGGTTAAATTGATATATAAGGAAACACACAGAACTGGAGTGTACTCTTTGGCGAGCTTTGACAAATGCCTACAGCTGTGTACTCCATATCCCTAAGAAGATACTGAGAGCACATTTCAACCCCCAGAAAGTCCCTTGTACCTTTCCCCAGCCAATCCCCTCCCTCCAGAGGCAACCACTGCTGTAATTTTTGCCACCGTGGATCAGTTTGATGGCACAGTTGCCATTTTGAACTCCTGAACCGCTGAAAGGTTTAGCGGCACAAGCTGTCCGTTCTCACACTCCTGAACTCCAGGCATGTGGGGGCACAAAAGAAAGTTCTTGGCCAGCTCGGGGACACTCACCCACGGCTCTGCCAGCCCTCTAATTTTCTGAGCCTCCAAGTCACTGACAAAGTCATGGTAGAGAACAACATCGGGCTCCAGGTGGATGACCTCCTTCCGGATGGGCTGGAGCAGCAGGTAGGGACTGGAATTGGTCTCGTAGGAGCAGTGGAGGCTAGGGATCTGGTAGTGAGTAGGCTGGAAGGAAAGGCTGGAGTCAGCATACGAGGAAAGGGTCTAAGAGCTGGCACGAATTTAGGGAAACTACAGCATAAATGGATTGTGGGAGATCCAGAATGCAGTCACTGATGCTGTCCAAGGGACCTTTTTCTTCTCTTTCTCCTTCTCCCTCCCCTCCCTTCTTTCCCTCCTTTCCCTTCTCTTCTTTTCCTCCTCCCCCCTCCTTTTTCCCCGCGGGGGGGGGGGGGGGGGGGGGGGGGGGGGGGGGGGG
>JAAGEH010000005.1:1245402-1284156 GCA_011751065.1 Lasiurus cinereus
CCTCCTTTCCCTTCTCTTCTTTTCCTCCGCCCCCCCCTTTTTCCCCCCCCCCCCCCCAACTCCTCCTCTTTTCCCTCCTCCTTCTTCTCCTTCTCCTTCTTCTTCGTCAACGGCATTTTTCTAGCCTTCTCCCTCACATTGCCCCAATTCTACTCTCTCTATAGCCAAGCTGGTTCTGCTTTTCTCTTTCTCTGGAAAATCCTACCTGGGAACCCAGGGTCTGACACAACCCCTCGTAGGTGTCTCTGGTCTGCAGGTGGGGCACATTGGGCCTCTGGATGGCAGCCTCTGCTACTGCCTGGTTGGCGCTCTCTGCCAAGAGCTTTTCATATTTCACAACATTCCTGGCCATCCTCTTATTGTCCGGGCCTGGGAGAAATCAGAGCAGGGAATAATGCAGATTGATAAGCACGTTTCCTACAGTTCACTGTCACCTCGACCAGCACCTGAACACCTTGAGTAACCCCTGTTCCCCCCCCCCCCCGGCCCCCCCACAGCCCGCACTCCCAGAAGAGTCCCTGGTATTTTAAAAAGATCTAACTGGGCCTGACAGATCTGAAGGGGTAAAGACCTTTGGAAAGGAAAGTGAAACTTAATGCTCCTAGACCAGTGGTTCTCAACCTGTGGGTCGCGACCCCTTTGGGGGTCAAATGACCCTTTCTCAGGGGTCGCCTAAGACTATTGGAAAACACCTATTTCCCATGGTCTTAGGAACCAACACACCGCTCCTCGGTGTAGCAAAATGTAGCAATGTAGTTTACTGTTGTTATATGAAGACTGTTGCCCATGCTACACCACCATTCAAGACAAAATTTCATTTATTTGTAATTAGAAATAAATATTTCACAATATATAATTACATATTGTTTTTGTGATTAATCACTATGCTTTAATTATGTTCAATTTGTAATAATGAAAATGCATCCTGCATATCAGATATTTAGTTCATAACAGTAGCAAAATTACAGTTATGAAGTAGCAACGGAAATAATTTTATGGTTGGGGGTCACCACCACATGAGGAGCTGTCTTAAAGGGTCGCGGCATTAGGAAGGTTGAGAACCACTGTCCTAGACCAAAGAATCATTAGGATGACAGCTCTAGGACAGTGTGATGGTCAGTGTTTTTGCATAGCGAATAATCTTCATCCTTTCGTTCATTCATGTAGTCTTCCGTGGACATGTGTTATACACCAGATACTGTGCTAGAGCTAACCTCCTAGAGTTTACCGTCTAATGGGGAAGAGACATTCAGTAGTTACAATGAGACATGACAAGTGAGTGCCATGAAAGAGAAGTTGAGAGCCAAACCTGTAGCAAAGGCCCAGCCTATTCCTCCTGGAGAACTGGAAGCTAATTAATTCCTGACTCTTCTAGCTCCTTCAAAATTCCTCAATGGCCTAGACACAGAGCAAAGCAGTATGGGACATGGGGGTTCTAGCTTCAGCTCTAGCCTGAGTTCCTACAGGGTCTTGTGTCTTACTTGTGCCCACTTTGTCTGCAAAAATCCCTGCGAGTTGGCAACTACCTCTGGCCTTCTAGCCTCTGTATATGGTTCTTAGTGCATCTCATAAGAAGGTGCTAAATTGCTCTAATACTTCCAAAGCATCTTTCTCAGTAGAGCTCAGTGTGCTTCTAAACACCACTTCTGCTCTAACAAAGAAGGGAAGGAGGGAAGGAGGGAAATTACCATCTTTTCTTTTTTTTCATAAGAGGAGAAATTGAATTCTGAAGCATGGAAATGATGAACCTAAAACACCAACCAAAATACTGCGAAGCCAGAAATGGAACTGGGAATCTCCATTTGCTGTATCCTGCTCATCCACTTATAATAATAGTGCACAATACAGGTTCTCTGGGAGAGGCAGAGATTTTTACCACATCAAGCACAAAAATAATGAGACATTGGGTTCTCATTTTACCTGCACCACTAATTGTCCATGTGTTTCCAGACCATACATATAGCTACTTCCTTACCCTACTGGTTTGCCAAATTATAGGAATGGAATAATATTATTAAGTGGATTCATTCAAAAGTAATAGATAAATATCACTGTAAAGTCTTGCATGAAATACTTTATAACTATTAAAACATTATATTGATTATGTATCTTTCTTTAGCATCTAAATATCTTATTAAAGGAAAATTGGGAAGCCATCTGCTACCAAAATTGTACACAAAAATATCCAAGCAGAGAGCTAAGCTAGAAAATCTCTCTCTTGTTCAACTCTGGTGAGGGTCCAAGCTCAATTCTGTGCTAATTGGAGAGGACGCTTGCATAGCAAAGTGAGCCCTGTTTTAAAAGAACTGAAGTCTCTTTGTAGATGTGGTGGATAATCCTGTTGAGTCACTCTCCTTGCACACACAGCTCCCACTGAGTTCACTAGTTCCCAGGTCTACTTCCCAAACCTGGGTCTTTAGATGTCCCTGAAGAAACTGACTCCCAATCCAAGACCTGTTCCCCACTGAAACAATATTAGTATATAACTGTTTGGGGGTGGAGGAGGAGGAAAGGACAGATTAGTACCTTCTTCTTAGCATTTTCCAAATAACTTACAATCCCCCCACACTCATACTCCCAATGCATCCATCAGTGTGTAAGATTTAATCCAAAATTAGAAAGGTGACTTAGAGTGCAAAATTAGAAAGATAAAAATAGATAGCTGTATTCCACTTGCAGAGATTAAAGGCCAATAGCAGAAGGGATTTCCAGTAACTCAGACCTGTGGCTTATCTTTTATCATTACGTACTGTAGAGAAGAAACTCCCGGGAGAGGCTGAGGGCAAATGAAACATTTCCTGCCTATAAAAAAAAAGAAAGAAAGAAAGAAAAGGAAAAGAGTTTACTGCATTGAAGATATCTCCTCTGTCCAAATCAATCAATGGATTTTTAAAAGTATTATAAAATATTCTTACCATAAGTGGACAATAAAACTCATTGAAATGAGCAACAGACTAGAAATGGGGAAGTTCTCTGCCCTAATTCAGGATTTGCAGCCCAGATGTAAATCAGATCTCCTCAGTTTCCTCCTTTACCAATGACATTACCACCCTTACCAGGGAAGGTAGAAAAATAAATAAAAATAAACTTTCTTAAAATGTTCTCAAATCCTAAAGCATGCAAGACCATGTAATTGCAGGGTGTTATCATTTGGGCAAATTTCATTATTAAATTTAATATGAAACTATAAAAGTCTTAGTCAAAATATATTTTTTTCTCCAGGCTCAATACTTTGTGGAGTCTACAAAGTTCGTGGAAGTGTGCTAGGCAGTTAGACAGGCATGAACAGAGCAAGGATGATAGGCCCGGTACAGAAGGTCACCAGCGTGGAAAGCCCTGGCTGCCTAGCAATGGGCAAAACTGGGAAATTCATTCAGACCTGACCTTCCATATTGTTGGTCATGGGGATTAGTCCCCCCTGCCCTTTCATATGGCTGGTCATGTGGCTTGGGCCCTACCCTGACCTTTCCTCCCCTGGCATGTCACTAGTCATGTGGTATAACCCCTTGGAGGAAGGACAAGGGGCCAAAGAGAGGCTTCATACGACTCCCATGTTGGCCCTTGCACGACCACTCCCTTAAGCCTCAACCCCTATGGATAACATCCAGGCCTCAGTTGTGTTTCAGCCCCAGGCCCAGGAAAACAGCAAAACCAGATAAACAATGTCATGGCTCACCTCAGGACCAGCAGCATTGACTAATGACCCCTAATCTGGTGCCGACTAATCAGTGGAGACCACAACCCTGAAAGGACACACTTGGAAAGCTGATGAATATTCTATTGCGATCCTCTCCTGGGATAAATAACCCTCAAGACCAGCACCCAGTTTGGCTCTCTCTTGAGCAAGCCTGCACCTTTCCCCACCTTCTTCCCTCAGGTGCATTTTCCTTGCCTCTGTCTTTCTCCTAAATTCCAAGAGCCCTTCTTTTGCCTCTAACTTGTTTCCTAAGCCCATGCCCAGCTGGCTCACTCTTTCTTCCCTCTGTGACTTTATAAATAAACTTTGGCTTGTAGTATTTGAATCTTGCCTTTGAATTCTTTCTTAGCCAGAACTCAAGTACTGAGGTTGCTGAGCCAAGGTTCCATCTGACTCCACTGGTCTAACAGCGGGTGCCGTTTTGCTGTCTACAGGAGGGAGGCAAAGGAATACCTCAACCTGAAACATTCCTACTACATAGTAATGAAGCTGTAGCCATTCAATCTTGGGCAAAAGTAAACAGGACTTTCCAGACAAACTTGAGGAACAGACTAGATTAGGTGAGCTGTCTCCTTGCTCTTGGATGATGGTGAACTGATAGAACTCTATTTCCTTCTGATCATTTTATTTTTGCACATGAAAGTTTTTATTTTTAGCCCTAGCTGGTTTGCGTCAGTGGATAGAGCGTCAGCCTGTGGACTGAAAGGTCCCAGGTTTGATTCCAGTCAAAGGGTCATGACTGGCTTGCAGGCTCGATCCCCAGTAGGGAGTGTGCAGGAGGCAACTAATCAATGATTCTCTCTCATCATTGATGTTCCTATATCTTTCTTCTGAAATCAATAAAAAATATATATATATTTTAAAAATTTTAGTGATAAGAACAATAAGCACCTTATAAAACATATGAGACAGTGTCCATGGGTTATGCATATATGCATACAAGTTCAATAGGATGGTTAAGGGGTCAATAGGGGAAAAAAGGGAACATATGTAATACTTTCAACAATAAAGATCTAAAAAAATAATTAACAAACAAACAAACAAATAAAATATGAGAAATAGAAAAACAATGCTCCACTGGAACCCAGGCATTCCAAGCATTCTGGAGTATATAGTCTTTACCTAGTCATAATCATATATAATATATACATATTCAGAACCTGATTGTTTCACTCAACATGTTATCAGGAATGGTTTTTATATATCATTACAAAATTAGTCTTCAGAGACAGCATTTAAAAATAATAATTTTTTATTAAAAAACACACGCATAAAATAAATTTACCGCCTTAACTACTTCTAAGCATACAGTATTAAATATATTCACATTGTGCAACCAATTGCCAGAATTTTTTCATCTTGCAAAACTGAAAGTCTGTACCCATTAAACAATACCCAATTTCCTCTTCCCCTCACCCCTAGTAACCACATTCTGCTTTGTCTCTATGAAGCTGACTCATACTTCATATAAGTGGAATCATATAGCATTTCTCTTTTTGTTTTATTTAGCATAATGTCCTTAAGGTTCACCTATGTTGTGACATGTGTCAAACTTCCTTCTTTTTTAAGGCCAAATAATATTCCATTATATGTATATACTGCATTTTGCTCATCCATTCATCCTTTGATGGGACACATGGGCAGCTGCCACCTCTTAGCTATTGTGAATAGTGCTGCTATGAACATGGGTGTGCAAGAGATTCGGCATGTTTAATGGGTGCATTTTATTTCATCAAGAAGCTACATCATATAAGTCTTTTACCTCCTTAGTTAGGTTTATTCCTAGGTATCTTAATTTTTTTGGTGCGATGGTAAATGGGACTGCTTTTTTTAGTCTCTCTTTCTGTAATTTCACTATTAGTGTATAGAAATGCCATAGATTTCTTGGCATTAATTTTGTATCCTGCTACATTACCGAATTCATTTAGTAAGTCAATTAGTTTTTGGATGGAGTCCTTCACGTTTTTTATGTACAGTATCATGTCATCTGCAAATAAGGACAGCTTTACTTCTTCTTTTCCAATTTGGATGCCTTTTATTTGTTCTTCTTGTCTAATTGCAATGGCTAATACTTCCAGTACTGTGTCGAACAGGAGAGGTGAGAGTGGGCATCCCTGTCTTATTCCTGTTCTTAGGGGAAATGGTTTTAGTTTTTGCCCATTGAGTATGATGTTAGCTGTGGGTTTATCATATATGGATTTTATGATGTTGAGGTATGATCCTTCTATTCCCATCTTGCTGAGAGTTTGCCCATTTTTTTTATTGGATCGTTTATCTTCCTTTTATTAAGAAGTATAAGTTGGCTGTAGATGTTGGAGATTAAACCTTTATCAGTGATAACATTTGCAATATGTTCTCCCATACAGTGGTCTTTCTTATTGTTTTGTTTATGGTTTCTTTTGCTGTGCAGAAGCTTTTTATTTTGAAGTAGTCCCATTTGTTTATTTTTTCTTTAGCTTCCATTGCCCTTGAAGCAGTATCAGTGAAGAAGTTCTTTAGGCATATGTCTGAGATTGTGCTGCCTGTGGATTCCTCTAGTATTTTTATGGTTTCCTGTCTTATGTTTAAGTCCTGTATCCATTTTGAGTTTATTTTGTATTTGGTGTAAGTTGGTGGTCCAGTTTTATTTTTTTGCATGTATCTGTCCAATTTTCCCAACACAATTTATTGAAGAGGCTGTCTTGACTCCATTGTATGTTCATGCCTCCTTTGTCAAATATTAATTGAGCATAGTGGTTTCGGTGGATATCTGGATTCTCTATCTCTATTCTATTCCGTTGGTCTATGTGTCTGTTCTTGTGCTAGTACCAGGCTGTTTTGGGAACAGCTGCTTTGTAATATAGCTTGAAATCTGGTATTGAGATCCCACCTACTTTATTCTTTTTTCTCAGGATTGTGTGGCTATTCGCGGTCCTTTTTTGTTCCAGATGAATCTTTGAAGAATTCTTTCTAGGTCTGTGAAATACGTCATTGGTATTTTAATGGGTAGTACATTGAATCTATAGATTGCTTTGGGTAGTATGGACATTTTAATGATGTTTATTCTCCCAATCCATGAGCATGGCATGCTCTTCCATCTGTTTACATCTTCCTCTATCTCTTTTTTCAGTGTCCTGTAGTTTTCTACATATAGGTCACGGACCTAAATAGAACCTTTTCGAAAAACGACAGGAAGGCCAAGAGACACATGAAAACATGTTCAAAGTCACTAATTATCCGAGAGATGCAAATCAAAATGACAATGCGATACCGTCTTACACCTGTCAAAATGGCAATCATCAACAAATCAACAAACAACAAGTGTTGGTGAGGATGCAGAGAAAAAGGCACCCTTGTGCACTGCTGGTGGGAATGCAGACCAGTGCAGCCACTGTGGAGAACAGTATGGAGTTTCCTCAAGAAACTAAAAATGAAACTCCCATTTGACCCAGCAATCCCACTCTTAGGAATATATCCTAAGAAATTACAAACACCAATCAGAAAGGATTTATGCACCCCTATGTTCATAGCAGCACAATTTACAATAGCTACAATTTGGAAACAGCCTAGGTGCCCGTCAGCAGAAGAGTGGATCAGAAAACTATGGTACATCTACACAATGGAATTCTATGCTGCCATTAAAAAGAAGGAATTCTTACCATTTGCAGCAACCTGGATGGAACTGGAGAGCCTTATGCTAAGTGAAATAAGCCAGTCAATGAAGGAGAAACACCACATGATCTCACTCATTTGTGGATAATAAATAACATTATAAACTGATGAGCAAAAGGATAGATATAGAAGCAGTAAAGCATCAAACAGACTGTCAAATTACAGCAGGAAGGTTAAAGAGAGGTGGGGTAGAAAAGAGATCAACCAAAGGACTTGTATGCATGATATAAGCATAACCAATGAACACAAGACACTGGAGGGTTGGGGTATGCCTGGGAGGGGGGGGGGGCAATGGGGAGATATGTATACATGTAACACAATAAAAAAAAAAGAAACTACATCACAGATGACCTAGCCATCCTACTACTGTGGAATATACAGATAGTTTCTAATTATTTCATATGATTAATTATTATTTTTTGTACTTAACAAAGGAATAGTTAAATAATCTGTTGATATTTTATAATGTCAGATATTAACTAAGGGTTATAGTTTTTCAAACTCTTTTGAAATGAAGAGAATTATAATGTAATTTTGTGTATTTTTAAAATGAAGGTTTTTTTCATGAAATAGAGTTACATTTTATCAAAAACGTTAGAATTACTTTTATGTTTCAGTTACATTTCTTTGGAAATGTGTATACTAAATAATGTTAAATGGAAAAAGAGAACATACACTTGTGGTATATAATATAATCATAATTGCTTCCATGTGTTGAGTACATATGTGTCAGTATTAGGGTGTTACACGTATGAGCTCATTTAATCCTCACAACTCTTTGTGGTGAGCATTGAATGGCAGTAGAATATGCTATCCCAAAATATGCCTTTTTGGCGTAAGGATTATACTAAGCTAAATATTTTGAGAAAGAGCAGACCCAGGAGACATTCTGAAAACCAGAGTAGTGTTACCCTTTTGTAAGGGACATAAAGGGAATCCCCATTTGTAAGTATCTCCTTCTGTGGGCCAGGAAGGGAAGGATGACTCTAAATTACAAGAGAATCTTATCCATTAAAATCTGCACCACTTTACCTTTGTTTACCATGTTTTTCTGAGTAACCTCTCATAACTGGCCTCTCCTCATAGCTTTCTTTCTTTGTCTTTAGCTGAAGCTGACATTTTTTTAAATTTCTATTTTCATTTTTCAATTATAGTTGACATACAATATGATATTAACTTCTGGTGTACAACATAGTGATGAGACATTTATATAACTTACAAAGTGATCACCCTGATCTGTCTAGCCCCCATTGCCATCATACATAATTATTACACTATTACTTGCTATAAACTGAAGATGATATTTAAGGTGGAACTTAGATTACCTTAGAGCAGCGGTTCTCAACCTGTGGGTCGCGACCCCTTTGAGGTCGCCTAAGACCATCAGAAAACACATATTTCCCATGGTTTTAGGAACCAACACACAGCTCCTTGGTGTAGCAAAATGTAGCAATGTAGTTTACTGTTGTTATATGAAGACTGTAGCCCATGCTACACCACGATTCAAGACAAAATTTCATTTATTTGTAATTAGAAATAAATATTTCACAATATATAATTACATATTGTTTTTGTGATTAATCACTATGCTTTAATTATGTTCAATTTGTAACAATGAAAATACATCCTGCATATCAGATATTTACATTACATAACAGTAGCAAGATTACAGTTATGAAGTAGCAACGAAAATAATTTTATGGTTGGGGGTCACCACAACATGAACAACTGTATTAAAGGGTCGCGGCATTAGAAAGGTTGAGAACCACACTGCCTTAGAGAGTTACTCATTTTTCCCCAGGTATTTCCTATGTACTAACATTAGGTATACATGTTAGTAAACTTCTGTTTATGTTTCCTCTTGTTAATTTGTCTTTTATTATAGGGAGGTCTCAGCCAAGAACTCAGAACGTTAGAAGGAAAATTATTTCCCACACCTATAGCATCATTATTATTCCCATTTTAAAAATAAGAAAACTGAGGTTCAGGGGGTACATTGCCCATGTTTTCACAGAATTTGAACCTAGGTCTGTCTGGCTTCAGAGCTTATGGTTTAACTACTAAATAATATTTTACTAAAACATACCATGCAAAATAATATTATGTATGATTTCTTAAAATATCCTATATAATAAAAGAGTAATATGCAAATTAACCATCATGCCAACACACAAGATTGTTTCCACCATGTGGTCAAAGATGACTGCCCCCATGTGGACACAAGATGGCCATCACAAGATGGCCAGCAGGGAAGGGCAGTTGGGAGGGACCAGACGTGCAGAGAAGGGCAGTTGGGGACAAACAGGCTGGCAGGGGAGCAGTTAGGCATCAATCAGGCTGGCAGGGGAGTGGTTAGAGGGTGATCAGGCTGGCAGGCAGAAGCGGTGAGGGGCAATCAGGAAGGCAAGCAGATGAGCAGTTGGGAGCCAGCAGTCCTAGATTATGAGAGGGATGTCGGACTGCCCGTTTAGGCCCAATTCCAATCCTAAATGGGCAGTCGGACATCCTTCAAGGTGTCCCAGATTGGAGAGGGTGCAGGCTGGGCTGAGGGACATCCCCTCATTCCATGCACGAATTTCATGCACTGGGCCTCTAGTAATTATATAACATTATAATTATATACTTTTTAATGGTATACATCTATAATAATCTATAATAATAACAGGATAATATGCTACTTAGACTGGATGTCTTCTGGACATCCTTCCTGACAAAACCGGGGCCAGAGGGAAGCCAGCCCGAGACCCAGGTGCTGGCAGTTGGGGGAAGACTTACTCTTGCATAAATTTTCGTGTATCAGGCCTCTAGTATATTATATATATACATGTGTATATAAATTTTATATATATATGCCATATATAATTTCATATGATAATGAAAGATCCATGAACAGACATTAATTTCTAATTTCCTGGGGGTAAAAAATGGAACATACAGCGTCTATAAGACAATGCCTTATGTGTTCTATTACTGTTGCATAAAAAAGTGCTGTCAGAACACAAAGAAGGAGAGTCTGTGGAGTCTCAGGAGAACTAAGACTTCACAAAATAGGTGACATCTGAGCTATGCCTTGTAAGATGAATAAAATTTACCAGACAAAGCGCGATTGTGGGAAGGGAGATTTTGTCAGTGAGTAGAAGAGAAATCTTAAGTCATCACAAGAGTTGGGGGAAGGGCAAAATTAATAATCAGACACTGGATTAAAAACCCCATCTTTCAGGGTAAGCTGCTTTAGTTTATCTTTTCTGAGTCTCTCAGTGTCAATTCTCCATTTTCTTCTTCTATTAAAATTCAATTACTTCCTGTGCTTTGCTGCATCACAGTGATTCCATTTCAGTTTTAATATGTAGCAATTGAGCAAGAAAGTTAGGAGAGGCACCCTGGGAAGTTTTATAACCAAGATCCACTTACCAGAAACTTTCATGAGAGGAGCCAGACTATTTGTTTCACTGAGAATAGATATGTTTTGGGGGCAACATTTGGGGTTGGACCATCCATATCCTCCTCCCTTTTCTCAGCAAAAGGGGGAAAGAAAAAGGAATGTAGGGAGTAGAACTGGTTTATTAGCTTTGGAAATTCTAAGGAATTGGCTCTCCAGTGACTGTTTCAGCCTATTCTTGAAGACTGTACAAAGCAGTTGCGAAATAGGGTTGATATACCAAAAGATGACAGTTCCCATATTTAGGGAAATGAGCTTCCACGTGAGGTACAACAGGTTGAAGATCAAGAAAGGAGGCACTGAGCTGGTAGCATGGACCAATAAGGCCAGCTCGATAGCTGGACACTAGTCACATTACAATTGGACTTGATTGCAGGTGGAAGAGGACAGCAATCAAACTTCTTCCATGGACATTCGCAACATCATGGCATAATCTCTGTGAAGGTTATGAACTGTTGAGAGTGCAACAATTGACTGTGAACCTATTAAACATTTGTCAATACAGTTGTGCTGCTACGGGTGAAAGACTGCCCTCCTACATGGGAGATGATGACTTCAAAGCAGTCAGTGCACTGGAAAGAGCACTGGATTCAGAGTCAGACAGACTTGGACAAGTGAACTTTGTGACAAGTTAGGAATGCTTTTGAGATTTACTTACATATGAAATATGGAAATAATAAAATTACCACCCTGCGTGACTCACATTTGGTCCTGTTAGGAAAATGAAATAAATTAAAGAGACATGAAAATGCTTACAAAATTGTCATGTGAATATAAAGCATTGCATTTATTGTGATGAAAGCAGTGAGTCTCCCTTACTCCCCTACCTGGAAGTAGGCAAAGGCCAAGTGATCCAAGGCATCCTCTAGACTTGCCTCATCCTCAGTATTCCACTCTCCGTAAGATCCTCGGAAGAGACTGACGGCTTCCTCCAGCCATGGAATGGCATGGTAGTAATCCCCCATGTCATAGGCCACCTATAGGAAACATGGGTGCTATCATTAAAGCCATAGTTCACAGGTAGAGGAAAGGAAATGACATGCAAAGAGTGTGTGTGTGTGGCGGGGGGGTGGTGGTGGTGGCTTTGGAACCCAACACAGCAAGTTTTCACCTCAAATTCATTTAAATTCAATTTATTAAGCACCTATTACATACAAGGCATTGAACTGGGTACAGGGAAGACACAAGGATTCTTGCATTTAAGGAATTTATAATCTGTAGAGAAGACAGATATGAACTCAAGTTAACTATAATACTGGACAGATTGGCATGAAAACTTGAATGAAATATATATATAGATTTGAATACACCAAGATTGGGAAGAAGGGCATTTTAAGATAAGGAAATGGTAGAAACAGAAGCCAAAGCAAGGATGTGTTCAAATAATACATTGTGGCCCTGGCTGGTTTGGCTCGGTGGATACGCGTCGGCCTGTGGACTGCGGGGGTCCTGGGTTCAATTCCAGTAGGGGCACATGCCTGGGTTGCGGGCCCTATCCCCAGTAGGGGGGTGGGGAGGTGTGTGTGCAGGAGGCAGCCGATCGATGATTCTCTCTCATCATTGATGTTTCTCTCTCCCTCTTCCTTCCTCTCTGAAATCAATAAAAATATATTTTTTTTAAAAAGTAATACATTGTGACTGCGGTGTAAGATTAAGAGAATCAGGAAATGAACTTAAAAGGGTAGCATGGGCTAAGCCAGTGGTCAGCAAACCTCAGCTTGTGAGCCACGTGTGGCTCGCAAGCTGCTGTTTGCCGCCCTGTTGACTAATGAGTTTTCCGATCACTGTCATATACTACCCTTTACCTGTTTGCACACAATATGCCCCAATAGCTTCCAACTACACGGTAACATTAAGCTAATGAGAGTTAATGAATGCCTTGTTTTTAGGAAGATATTGCTAGCAGCAGTGTGAGGAATGGACTAGTTCATTCATTTATTTATTCAATATTTACTGAGTGTTTATAATGTACTTGGTGGTCCCTGCCCTTAAAGGTCTTAAAATCAAGGGGCTTGTGATAAACCAATAATTGTGACACAGTACATTAGACACCATAATGAAGGTAGACCTGGGAATGGTATGAGAGCTCAGTGCACTGTTCTATATTAAGTGTTGGAATATGGTAACATGTACTAGACATAGCACTTGTCTCTTAATAGCTCACCACTAACTAGAATACAAGAACTGCTAGTGGAATTTCCTGGAAATTGATGTGGGAGACAGCATGGAATTATAAAGTTGCAGAGCTGGAAGGATTCTTACAAAATGATCAAATTCAGGTATAACTTCCAGATAGGCAGAAAGACAACATTATGTAGAGATACTGTGACTCTGCAGGTAAAGTGCAGGCCTGGGATAAGTCAATTCCTATCCCAGGCCTGCACTTTACCTTCTGTGTTATCTCTCTGGTCCTCAAGTTCCCTATTTGTGACAAGATTGAGTTGAAGAATTATAATAAAAACAATGACTGAACCTTTTCTGCTAAGTTGACAACTTATTTATTTAAGATTTCCATGAGAAAGGTTGAGATAATTGAAATCCTTCCAACCACAGAGACTTAGAAATTTTGAATAAAACATAAACATTTTATTATATATTTTCAAGAAAGAATAGAAAATAATCAGGCACCAGAAACAAAAAAGGAGCAGCTGAAAATGCAAGCAATAAACTGATGAGTAGATGCTGACGCTGCCTGGGATGTGGATAAGTCTTAGTAACCTTGGTATTTAGTAACCTTAGATTGTAATGCCACATGAGGACAGATGAGTATTCTGTACACCTCCCCAAATCTAGGAATTGAAATTTAGACACGTTCATAAAACTGTAAGCCATTGAAAAACTATACCTTAAGAATAAGAGTGAAAATCTACCCACTGCCACAAGGAGAAAAGAAAGTTGGTTTGTTTCTGTTGTCTCTGTTTAGGGGAATAAAATAGCTTGTTGGAATATTAGTAACCTTAAGCCCATGCTTCACATAAGTTTAGGGTGTGAATTTATATTATTCATACAGTTAAGGAACCATCAACCCAATAAATCAATATGAAAATAGATCTAAGGCCACAGCAAATCAAAACCATTAGTTATCACTTCACATCTGTTAGAATGGCTATGATCAGAAAGATAAGAAACAACAAGTGTTGGCGAGGATGTAGGGAAAAGGAAGTCCTGTGCACTGTTGCTGGGAATGTAAATTGTTACAACCACTATGGAAAACAATATGGAGATTCTGCAAAAAATTAAAAATGAAACTACCATTTGATCCAGCAACCTTCTGAGTATTTATCTGAAGAAAATGAAAACACTAACTCAAAAAGGTATCTGTAACTATATGTTCATTGCAGCATTATTTACAATAGCCAAGATAGGGAAACAATCTAAGTGTTTAGCAATAAATAAATGAATCTATCTATCTATCTATCTATCTATCTATCTATCTATCTATCACACCTACAATGGAATATTATTCAGCCATATAAAGAATGAACTCTTGCAATTTGCAACATGGATGGACCTTGAGGGCATTATACTAAGTGAAATAAGTTAGATAAAGAAAGACAAATACCATATGATCTCATTTATATGTGAAATCTAAACAAACACATCCCCATAGAAAGAGAGAACAGATTGGTTGACAAAGGTAGGGGATAGGGAGTGGGTCAAAAGGTACAAACTTCCAGTTATAAAATAAATAAGTCATGGGGATATAATGTAGAGTCAAAAAAAAAAAAAAAAGGTCTAAGTCCAGTGATACCATCAGAGTATCTGAAAAGAAGAAAATCCAAAACTCTCTGGGGGGATATTCCTACAATTCTGGGCACAGAGATTCTTCCATGGGGGGAAAAGTCCTGCTAAAAATAAGCTCATGATCAAACACAATAAATCATATCAGGAAATAACTGATCATGAACAAGAATCAACAGACACAATAGTAGGTAGGGTCAGGGAATTAGACAATTAAGAAATGAGGTAATAGAGTGATCTACTTTAAAATAAACAATGATGGCCCATCCGGCATGGCTCAGTGGTTGAGTGTCAACCTATGAACCAGGAGGTCACAGTTCAATTCCTGTCCAGGGCACGTGCCTGGGTTGTACACTCAATCTCTATTGCTTGTGTGTGTGTGTGTGGTGGGGGGAGGGTGATGGGGGAGTTGGGGAGACAGAAGGGAATGTGTAGTAGGTAGCCAATCAATGTTTCTCTCTCATCATTGATGTTTCTATCTCTCCCTCTCTCTTCCTCTCTGAAATCAATAAAATATATTTAAAATAAATAAATAAAGGAAACAATGATGGAGGGAATTGGAGACATGCAGATGATACAAACTTGGCCACAGGTGAATAATTATTGAAGTTTATTCTTTGACCCAGCAACACCATTCCCAGGTTTTTTGTTTTGTTTTGTTTTGTTTTTAAATGTATTTTATTGATTTTTTTTTTACAGAGAGGAAGGGAGAAGGATAGAGAGCCAGAAACATCGATGAGAGAGAAACATCGATCAGCTGCCTCCTGCACACACCCTACTGGGGATGTGCCCGAAACCAAGGTACTTGCCCTTGACTGGAATCGAACCTGGGACCCTTGAGTCCACAGGATGATGCTCTATCCACTGAACCAAACTGGTTAGGGCCACTCCTAGGTTTTTAACCAAGAGCTATGAAAGCAAACATCCACAGAAAGACTTACATAAGAATGTTAACAGCAGCTCTATTTAAAGTAGCCCATGCTGGAAACAATCCAAGTATCCATCAATAGGAAACTGGGTGAACAGTTTGTGATATATTCAGACCATGGAATACTACTAAGCAGTAAAAAGGAATGAACTACTAATAAATGCAACAATATGAGTGAGTTTCACAGACATAATGTGCTGAGTGAAAGGAACTGGACTCAGAAGAGCACATAGTCTGTGGTTCAGGACCATGGTTACCTGGTACCTGGGTAAGGTAGAGTAGAAAGGGTTGTGGGAGGTGAGAAGGAAAATGAGTGAGGCTTTCTTTAGCTCTATGTAAATTCTTTTGTAAAGGCTTGAAAAAAAATCTGAATCAAATATAGCAAACTTTGAACGTGTATCTCATTTCAATTACAGATATCATTGCTTGTTACAGTATTATTTTACATATTTTTTGTATATTTGAAATGTCTTATCTTTCAAAATAAGTAAATATACACAGAAATAAAAACTGCCAGTGAGACTTTCAGGAAGTGACTTACTAAATTTTCAACATATAGTTTTAGACTCAGAAAGGCTTCACCAATGAAGCATCTATTGACATGGAACTATTTTAACAGGCGTAAATTGAAATTAGCCAGGAACCTGATGATTAAGCTCTAATTCCATTCAGGATCTCAGAAAAGGAAAAATGGTCCATAGAGAGGCTTAGGGCAACTCACGCTGCATTACTTTGGAAGACTGATCCTGAAAACCTGAAACAAGACACCTGAGACCCACTCTCAGACCAGCTAATGAATACCACAAGAGTTGGGGGAAAACCACTTTCCTGCAATATGCATCTTCAAAATGAACAAGAATTTACTCCATTACTTTTTAAAGCAACGGCTAACAAAGAGTATATTGTAAAATGACCTCAAGTGTGCTTCTAACTTACGATCCAAGATCAGTGAAATATCTCATATGGGAGCTTCCTGAAGTCTATTTCCTCCAGGAATGTTAGAGTGAATGGCCTGTTTTGTGACACTAATGTAGCATTTCCGAATTCCCAGGAAATGTACAAGAGATTCCAGAGTCTTGGCAGGCTGACTGTCCATGATCTTCCCTCCACGTCACCATCTCCTCTCCCTTCCCTGCACCCCTTCATCCACAGTCAGGTTGCTATAGCTAGGGTGAGCAAAGGACCATTTTACCCAGGACAGTCCCAGTTTATGTTTGTTGTCCTGGCTAATAACAGCCCTTCCACTCTCAATAGTGTCCTAGGTATATGGTCACTTTAGCTATCCTGGAAAGGGCCTGGGATTTGCAGTTAAAAGACTGAGGTTCAAATTTTAGTTCTACTTAAAATTATAAAACCTTAGGTAAGTTCTATACCCTCTCTGAGCCTCAGTTTCTTCGCCTGAAAATGGGAAATAACAAATTTTCAAGTTTGCTGTGAGAATTAGAAAAATGTAAAAAGTAACCGGGATATAATTATTTCACCCACAGGAGAGTAGTACCTAGCAACTCACCCTCTCTGAAAACTGTTACCTTGCCAACATGGAAGCAGTCATCTGCTGATAGGGAGAAAAGCCGGCTGGGACTGTACAGGTCAGTGACCGCAGAGCCAGTGACTCTCTGGAAGACACCTCGGGCAAGGCCCTTAACATTGAGCATGTACACATCCTGCAGCCGCATCAGGGCCCTTGCTGCTCCCTCAAGGTCCTCAAAGGCTGGCAGGTCCTGCTCCACCTTCTCATAACCATCCTTCAGAGCTGTAAAGGTCGTGAAAACAATCCCCCATTCAAAAAGCAGGCCGTGAGCATTTGATACATGCAAGGCATAATTACCTGTTCACATTTTTCAAGAACAAGATAATATTTGATTTGCTTTTCTTCTCTGTTCCTGGCACAGAGTGGATGCTTACTACAATCTTCTGAATAAGGAATAAAGGCTCTGGAGTAAAAACTAAGGCATACACATCTTTATCACACCGTTCCCTCCCATCTACCTCCAGGAGTCTTGCCCTTTGCAGGGACAATTATTTTTCCTCTTAACTTCCCTAAAGTCAACAAACTTGTTCAAATACAAAGTAGAGTAAGTTAAGAAAGTGATCCTGCTACAGATCACACTGCAGTGGCAACTTAATAAGACAGAAATTATTAGAAGTCATCACTTTTTACAAATATGTAAATGGCATGATATTTTGGATTTGATCCAAAATGAAGTGAGATAATGGATATGAAGGTACTTTCTAATGTAAAATTATATAAACTTGTTAACAAGGGAACCCAGTTCTTTGTGATAATTAGAGCTAAGGAGATCAAGTAATACCTACCCACTTCATTATCCTTCATCACATCCCATCAGAATCTCTCTCCTTTCCACTGAGTCAGGAGATAGAATCTTCTCTTTACCCTCCAGCCCTCCTCCTCATTACCTCGGGTGTTCTCACTCGCCTCCAGACTATGTACCACATTCCTCCAGTCAGACTGTAGGCGTTTGATGAGAGTAAATGCAAGCAGAGGGTTAGACACAGGGGTTGCTGAATCCTCGTGCAAAGAAAGCACCTTGTCATAGAACCTGAAAGAGAGGACCAGGATGATCTCACCTACCAATGTAAGCAGACACCTAGGAATGGCTGGCATGCTGTATAAACATTAAGAGTAGTTAAAAATGAAATGTTAAATCCCTTGAGACTCATGGAATATTGTAACCTATAAGTAAAAAAAAAAAAAAAGGAAACTACCATCACAACAAAAGTAGGTTTCTTCATTTGTTCATTCAATGAGTCATTCTCTTCCAGTCAATATTGTACATCAGGCACCATGCGAAGGCCTAGAGATACAAAGGCAAGACAGAGTCCAGCTCTCAAGGAGTTCACAATCCAGAAAATCATTTTTTTCTCTCATCATTTTATATTCAATACTTAGAATCTGGTAGAAACGCGAACACACTGTTCAATTACTTGCAATAATTGTGATACATGCTATGAGAAAAGTGAGCATATATTGAATGCTATGAAACACTATAGCAATTTGTAGGTGGGACACTTAACCCAGATGGGAGTTAGTAATATAAAGGCAGAGCTCTGGCTGGGTAGCTCAGTTGACTAGAGCATTGTCCTAATACGCCAAGGTTGTGGGTTTGATCCCCAGTCAAGGCACATACAAGAAGCGATCAATGAATACATAAATAAGTGAAACAACAAATCCATTGTTTCTCTTTCTCTCTCCCTCAAAATCAATAAATAAAAGTTTTTAAAAGGAGAAAGAAATATAGAAAGACTTCCCAGAGGAGATGGCACTTGATTTGAGTCATGAAGGGTTACAATATGGATAGCTACTACTTATTGAGCCCTCAACATGTATTAGGCATTCTGCTAAGCGCTTTAAATACATAGTCTCATTTAATCCCCCCAACAACCCTCAGAATAGATTTGGTCATGCCCATTTTACAGGAGAAGAAACTGAAACAAGGCCATACTATTAGCAAAACCAAGAAGGAACCCAAGCCTGCCTGACTCTGAAGCCTGTTCTCAGTTGACTGTGCCATAGTGTTTCCATGGATCTAGAACAAAGAAGGTAGAAAGAGGGTTTTTTGAGCCAACAGAGACTAATGTGTACAAAGGCCTAGAAGTTTGACATGTATTTGTTCATTCAACAAGTCACTTTATACTTGTTACTTGTCATACTCCATGCCAGAAGTTGGACAAGATAGAGTCCTATGCTCACAGATTTCGTAGATATGAAAATAGATCTTTTCCGCATCATTCTATGCCCAACTTCAATACATACTTCTATGAAAGAATGAGTGAAATACTATATTATATATGAGTTAAGAACAGAATTGTGATTAAGACAGTAACCTTGGTCTCAGAGACTCACAATCTAGTGGTAATAGAGACACAAATAATGACATGACAGATGCAACACCAGACTGAGGAACAAGGCTTAGAGGGAGTATAGAAAGGAATGATTGATTTGGCCAGAGCAGGTCAGAGAAGATCATCTCTCCTTTCACAAAGGAGGTAATAAACCGAGACTTGATGGGGGAATACAAGGAGGAAGCTTCTTTAGGTAGGCAGAGACAATCCCAAGGATGAGAGACAGAGAGAGAGAGAGAGAGAGAGAGAGAGAGAGAGAGAGAGAGAGAGAGAGAGAGAGAGAGAGAAGGGGACTTATAAGCAGTTTAGTAGTGCTGGAGTACAGGGGTCTTGGAAGTTGGGCAGATCAGACTGGAGAAGAGAGGAGCACCCCATAGGCCTTGCTGAGGAATTTGGTTTTTACTGAGTGCAACTAGGAGCCACGGAAAGCGTTAAGTGAGAGTGGGATATATTGACAGATATAAGTCTGTGAAAGGGTGGGGAGTGGGGTTCAGAAGAGGAAATGACTGCAGGCAGAAAGACCAGTTTGGAGGCCATTTCAAAACTGCAAGCAAGAGACCAGGAGAATCTGAACAATAATAGTAACAGGTAGACACTGATGATGGCTAATGGGGAAGGAAGAGGTAATGTTTTCCAGCATAGTACTTCCATTTGCAGGACAGGGACAGAAGAGGGAGGCCAGAAGTGACCATCTTTCTGGTTAATTTCTCTCCTTAGATATTCTGCAAGAATGTTCATCAAAAGATGCTGTCTCCTTTTCTGGTTTATTATGGTTATTCTACTCCTAACAGTGGGATTTATATTATTGAAATGTATTAATTTTATTTTTTTAAGTATATTTTATTGATTTTTTACAGAGAGGAAGGGAGAAGGATAGAGAGTCAGAAACATCGATAAGAAACATCAACCAGCCGCCTCCTGCACGCCCCCTACTGGGGATGTGCCTGCAACCAAAGTACGTGCCCTAGACCAGAATCAAACCTGGGACCTTTCAGTCTGCAGGCCAATGCTCTATCCACTGAGCCAAACCGGTTTGGGCAATGTTTTGATTTTTAAAAGGCAGACTTAAGAGCTCTAGTCCTGCCCTCAAAGAATTTTCCCTTGTATTAAAATTATTACTTTCCATGAAATATAATAACAACAAAGCAAGTAAAAGAAAAGAGTGTGGCAAAAACTGGTTTGGCTCAGTGGATAGAGCATCAGTCAGCCTGCAGAATGAAAGGTCCCAAGTTCGATTCTGGTCAAGGGCACATACCTTGGTTGTGGGCACATCCCCAGTATGGGGTGTGCAAGAGGCAGCTGATTGATGTTTCTCTCTCATTGATATTTCTGGCTCTCTATTCTTCTCCCTTCCTCTCTTTAAAAAATCAATGAAATATATTTTTTTAAAAAAGAAAAGAGTGTGATCAAAGTGAAAAGGATATGGATTTACGTGAATGTGTACAAGAGCACGTGAGAATATAGGAGTTCTTTGGCATGAGTGGGGACTTCCAGGGCAGAAAGGGATGAAAGTGAAGAATAGAGATAGTGGTTGGGTGGGAGGATTTCAATACTTCAAGCAGAGTCTGACCTAAAGATTTCTCGCCCTGACTGGTTTGGCTCAGTGGAGAGAACGTCGCCTTGCAGACTGAGAGGTCCTGGGTTCAATTCCAGTTAAGGGCATGTACCTTGGTTGCAGGCACATCATTGATGTTTCTAACTCTCTATCCCTCTCCATTCCTCTCTATAATAAATCAATAAAATATATTTTAAAAAAAAGATTTCTCAAGGGTGGTCCCTGCAACTATCAAACAGAGCTTGAAAATAGAAGATGACTTGCTTCACAGTGCTTCCAGGGAGCCAAGTATTCAACTCAAGCATAAACTAAGGAAGGAGAATCAGGACCTGAGTGCCCCAGGGCGGGAACGGGAAGCCTATCAAATACCAGGGTGTCTCTGATCCCCAAGCAGGGCTGTTAGATAGTGGTTACCTAGGGTTTTGAAACTACACCAGTCTCAGGGTGTGAGAGTTATTATTATTATTATTATTACACATTATTTCCTGTATCAGCTCCATATGGAACTACTTAATGAAAGATATTCCATTGCTCGATGAAAAAACTTCTCATCAGAGAGTTGGGCTTGAGTCCAACCTGTAGAGTAAGTGTCCAGAAACAACTGAGGCTGAACGGGCAGTGATTTTATAAGAAGGTTGGACTGGGAGGAGACCTGAGACTTACCCTGACCCAGCCTCCAACTATCCTTCAGTTTCTTCCTCTATAATATGACAGAGCTGGTCTAGTCTAGAAGATCTCTCTTCTAGCGTGACCATTCTAGTATTTCTTTCTATCACCTTTTTTTGCAACTGAATAAATAGATTCCTCATCTGGTACTTGAGGACTGATGTCCAACAGGCAAGAGAGGAAACTGAGGCACAAAAGGAAAGAGGTAAGGCAGAGAGGTGAAGATTGTCCCAAGCCATCAATCAGATCAAAAGCACTATCTCTTTTTCTCTTTGCAGCCCACTTTGCATGACAGTGTCAATTTATTTAGCAAAGGGGTCTGATCTTCCCTTGCAGCACATAACTCAGTTCAGCGCTCAGATACATCATTTTTCTGTTACACAGAGGGAAAAAAACCCTATCCACTAATATCTGAGGCTGGTTTGGAATCTAAACGCTGGCCCCATGCCCAGCCTCTGAGCAAAAGGCTGGTTTTCAGAGACTGAGTAACTGGATGCTGAATTCAAACCTTACGGTTTCCCAAATGTCAAATGCTGCTGAGAGTGGAAAAGCAGATCCTTTCCTTCAAGAATTTGCACATAAAATGTGCAACCCAACCCCTGCATTAGACAGAGCCTGGACAGACGATCCAACCACAATACATGGGCTATTTTAATTCAATATGTTTCTCCTTTGGAATTCAGAAATGGCTTTGCTTCAGTTCTTCTGAGACATTCAGAATGGTTAATTCTTAGCACAGAAATAACTGCTGCCAGCTCTACTCTTTCAATCTTGGTAGTTTTTAAAAACTGCACCAATAAAAAGAACTAGAAGTTAATTACATTACATATATATATGTTATATTTACTGTATATATGTAATGAATCTATACTATACTAGTATATAACAATATATACTATGACTAGTATAATTTTTATTTATTAATGTGGGTAGAGAGTAGTTTCAACTTCCCAACAATGTCATTTTTAAATTTAAAAATTCAAAAAAGACTATCAACTGAGACCCTTAGAAATAACATCTCAAGTCCATGAAATCACCAGATTGGGAGTATAAGAATCTGATCAGGAACTGCCAAAATTCTTGCTTTAAAAAGCAAACATTTCACTAGGTTTTAGAGCATGGATTCGAGAACAGACAGTCTCAAAAATATCAAATTACACTTTCTGAAATAACACGTCCATAAGTCATATGAGAAGAGAAACTAGAATTTTTCTGATTCTTTTTTATTATCTGAGCTCTCACAGTCCCAGTTACTGTTTACAGCCAAACATAGGATCTAGTTTCACTGGTCAGTCTTAACAATTGCAAAGACCTAACATTTACTGAGCAATCATTACATTCCAAGCACAATGAAAAAAACCTTTATTTGGTACTTAATCCCTCCAACAACCTTATTGGGGGTAGAGGGGGAGGTAGATACTCTCATTACCATTATTTTACATATTAAAAAGCGAATGCTAAAAGAGGTAAAGAAACTTGCCCAAAGTCAGAGCCAAGGATTCAAAATAGAGGTCTATCAAATTCCTGAATCCAGACTCTTAACCATTATGTACTCTGGGCTCATAAACTTCAGGTCTGGGTCCTGTCATATCAGATAAGCAAGCAGTAGAACATCATAGCATGATGGACAGAGAATCAAAAGAGCTGTGTTCTAGTCCTGGATTTGCTACCTACGGCATTTATAATCTTGGATAAAGTCCTTCAGTTTTCTCATAGTTTCAATAATTTCTCATTTGTTCAAGAGAGTCATACAAACCTACTTCAAAGCCCTGTGTGTCAGAATTCAGTGAGGGAAGGTTTGTGCAAAAACTTCCCACTTTGACAGTGACAGTGGTGATAAGACAGTGAAGCCCTGCCCAGCTGCCTTTTTAAAAATATATATATATTATTGATTTTTTACAGAGAGGAAGGGAGAGGGATAGAGAGTTAGAAACATCAATGAGAGAGAGACATCGATCAGCCGCCTCCTGCACGCCCCCTACTGGGGATGTGCCCGCAACCAGGATACATGCCCTTGACCAGAAGCGAACCCAGGACCCCTCAGTCCGCAGGCTGACGCTCTGTTCACTGAGCCAAACCGGTCTCGGCTGCCCAGCTGCTTTAATCAACAGGCCCGCTTCTGAGCTTGTTCCCAGGACCACCAAGAAAAAGGGACAAGTGGTAAGAGAACAAGCCCCTGGGTAGCCGGGAGCATGTTGGGATCTAAAATAAAGAACAAAAAAGTCTATTTCCATCAATAAACTTGGACTTCAGTGAGTCTAGACCAGTGATTTTCAACTGGTGGATCACAAGAATGTTTAAAACATGCACTATCTGACTATTGAGTCAGGGTCACTGACCTCCTTTCCTTTAGATTGTTAAGTTAAAAAAGGACAACAGACAACACAACAATAATCGCCTGGTGTGAATGAATCAAAATTAGACCTACTTTTTTTGTCTGATTGGCAAATTTATATTTTTTTGATGTGCCACAGAATTTTAGGGAGTAGTTTATGTGTGCCATGAGATGAAAAAGGTTGAAAATCACCGATCAAGACTAAGAACAAAATTAAAATATTTTGCTGTAGCCGAAACCGGTTTGGCTCAGTGGATAGAGCATCGGCCTGCGGACTGAAGGGTCCCGGGTTCAATTCCGGTCAAGGGCATGTATCCTGGTTGTGGGCACATCCCCAGTAGGGGGCATGCAGGAGGCGGCTGATCGATGTCTTTTTCTCATTGATGTTTCTAACTGTTTATCCCTCTCCCTTCCTCTCTGTAAAAAATCAATAAAATATATTAAAAAATATTTTGCTGTAATCGTGGGCTTACAGATCATTAGGCAACTATGCTCCTCCAAAGAGTGACAAGAATTTTGGAAATCATAATCATTTACTGTTATTATTAATATACACTTACATACCTTGTAGGTGTGTGTCATGCTTATTTGAAACTAACAGTGAATTTAAACATGCACATAATGCTTATATGCAAACGACATACTTAAGAGCACGTTCCCAATTACATCATCATTCAGTCACCACTGAGTAACAAACAAGATCTGTCACATACACTTCCACACAGCCCTGATGTCCCATACACCTTCTTCCCATGTGCCCCAGAATTGGTATTACCATCACCAACACCCACACACAGTTTTATAAGCAGTACATTGTGAGATAGCCTTCTGCTCTCTCAGCTCAGCAGAGGGTCCTATGACATAAGCTCAGTATTAATATACTCAGATAAGGATGTGTTTACACCACCATTTCTCACACTGTGGGCTTCTCGCTGTCCCAAGCAGAGAAGGCACAGCACATGCTCACACATGTGGCATCAGATACAATCATTGATCTTTCATAGCCTGACACTGACAGCGTCAGTATGTGATGACAGTGCCCCCGTGTTCCAAGTCTATAGCATTTTATCCCACGATGTGGGGCACTCGCACTTCTTGACTGTATAGCAAAACAGCATTGGCTGAGCATCTGCTTGTGTGTGCTAATACTCAGTATCTTCTAGCATCAAGAGTGGTTTTACCCAGTATTTTTTTTAAAATCTTCATTGCTGAAAGAATTACATATGTCCCTTTTTTCCTCCATGGACTCCTTCTAGCCCACTCCTGCGTCTCCCCAACCCCCCCCCCCCCACCCAAACCTGCACCCCCCTATTGACTGTGTCCGCAGTATTTTCTTGGTGTCAAATACTTCCATACACATATGACACCTTAGTTGTCATCTACTTAGAATTTAGAGAGCTCTTCCAGGGGTGAAGAGAAGGGAGAGCTGAAAGCAAAGGGGACGTGGGCATCTCTGACTCACAACCATGATGCTACAGACTCCAGGCTCCCGGAGTCTTGGGCCGTGGTCACCGTTTATCCCCGGTGTCGGGAACGGCGCTTGGCACTCAAACACACGGGTTGAGTAAATGGATGACAGTGAAGCATATTCCCCTAGCGACTTACACAATTACTACGACTCTGCATCTTTCCCACGTGGACGATATCCATGGTGTCGTGTGCACCCAGTTCCAACGACCCGGGAATGTCTCAGGCTCCCCATCACCCCATGCCACAGTGGCTCGGGGTCACACCCAGGGTGACAATGGATCTGGGGAGTCACCCCCTCCGTGTCTCGGCCTCACGGTGGGTGTGACTCGGGTCTGAAGTCCCACGCAGGGTGACAATGAGTCCCCGAGTCACCCCCCGCCCTGGGGTGCCGCGTCTCGGTCTCGTCCCCTGACCCAGTTTCCACCACTCAGGCCCCTCAGCCGCGTGGGCTCGGCGCGCTCACCTGGTCAAGTCCCGCAGCCGCGCCTCCTCCCCGCGCAGGTAGCGCCGCAGCAGCCCCAGCAGGCGGCGCTCGGGGGCCAGGGCGCGCGCCACGCTGGTCAGCGCCGAGAACGTGTCCCCGCGCGCCGCGGCCCCCGCCGCGCCCCCCGCCCGCAGCGCCAGCACCGCCAGCAGCGCCGCCAGCCGCGCCACGGAGCCCATCGCCGGCGCCCGCACGCGTCCCCTCGGACGTCCCGCCCGCGACCGGCTCCGCCGCCCGGAGCGCGCGCCCCGCCCGCCCCCGGCCCCGCCCCGTCCGCTCGCTGGTCCTGCCCAGGCGCCCGCCGAGCCGGCCCGACTCCTGTGCTCTGATGCCTCCCTCGCGCCCGGCCTCCCGCCCGCTGCCCCTTCGCTCCTCTCACCGCGTGGGGGCTGCCTGCAACCTCAGGGCACCCGCCTCCCACTAATCCCAGCCCCGGCAGGTGTATTCGCTGTGCCCTTTCACACCAGGGGAAGCTGAGGCTGGGAGGAGGATGAGCGATGAATTAATTGGTCTCTGGCTGTGCAAAGCCATCCTGGAAACGTTCACACACACCACCATCACCACCTTCACCACCTTCACCACCATCACCACCATCACCGTCACCACCAGCACCACCACCATCACCACCATCACCACCTTCACCACTAGCATCACCACCATCACCATCACCATCACCATCACCACCACCTTCACCACCAGCACCATCACCACCACCATCACCATCACCATCACCACCAGCACCACCATCACCACCATCACCATCACCACCAGCACCACCAGCACCACCACCACCATCACCACCATCACCATCACCACCACCACCATCACCACCATCACCACCACCACCATCACCACCACCACCATTACCACCATCACCACCATCACCACCACCACCACCACCACCATCACCACCACCACCATCATCACCACCACCACCACCACCATCACCACCACCACCACCACCACCACCATCACCATCACCACCACCACCACCATCACCACCATCACCACCACCACCACCACCACCATCACCACCACCATCACCATCACCACCATCACCATCACCACTGCCACCACCACCACTGCCACCAGCACCGCCAGATCAGGGTATGGAAATACAGAAATGCCACGGGATTCTGATGGGGAAAGCCAGGAGAGTAAAGGATGTGTTATGATAATTGAGAGTAAAGAGCTGTGCACGTAAAGAGCTGTGAGAGCACAGAGGAGAGGGAAACATTTTGCAAAGGACTTGACATCTGAGCCCTCTTAAAGGATGAGTAGACCTTTTGACCTGAGGGGAAGCGGTAAAGGCCATTTGGGTCAGGGCACCGCAAATATAGGACCTATAGAACCTAAATCTCAAAGGTCCTGGGTCACTGCTCCACACGACATATCCGTGGTCACTCAAGCAAACAAAAATATCGTCATTCTTATATCCTACTAGGCTACTTATTCTTTTCCCCTCTTTCCCAGGCGCCGTTCATTTATTCATTTAACAAATACAGGGTATCCAAAAAGGTGACACACACACTTGGAATAATTATAAAGGCAGTGTTTAATAAAATATAGTTTTATTTTCACAATTGACCTCTCAGCTGTTAAAGTGTGTATACATTTTTTTTTGAGGGGGGGACTATCCTGTATTTAGCACCTCTGTTACTGTGTTGAGGACACAGAGAAATAGCAGATCCAACCCTGGACTCACAGGGGGAGACCCGAATGTAGACAAATAACCACAATAAAGCACTATCAGCTCTGAGGAGGGAGCTCTTTCCATGTCTAGGTTTTCCTGGTTCATCTACCGAGTAATGTTGGATTAAGTTCTAGATGTTTTGAATATTGTAAGTATCTAGATCTGGTTTAAATTTTATGGAGAATCGTAATATTTTTATTTTAGCATGCAGTAGACTCAGTTGGATTCAGAAATCCTAACCTGCCTTCTGTGGTTGTGATTTCAATGTCAGTTCCGTTTTTAAGGCTTCTGCAGTGCCATACAGATCCATCCCAGTTGTGCACCAGCCAGTGGCCGACCTTGGATCTGAACAGTGGTCCACCCCTTATCTCAGCATGAAATGTATTATTTGCTTTCTAGCATCAGATCCATGCATACACAGCTCAGGAATTATGGGGTTGCTCTCCTGAACTTATTTTCTCTCTGTGATCTCGCTGATATTTTCCAGTCCTCTCAAACTCCCATTTTTGGTCCTCTGGTCCAAAACCTGAGGCTTCAGTTATTCTATTCTGCTGCGTATTTCTCATGATTGCATGCATGTAGGGCCAAGTGGCAGGAAAACAGAGGGAGAAAAAAAATCAGTGGGTGTTTGCCCTCCCCACCTCCTCTTCCTCCCCACTCCCCACATTGGGATTGCTGAAAGCAAAACTTAGAGCATCATTTGATATGGTTTCAATGTATATAAATGTAATACATAAGATAACTCAAAGTTTTAGGCGGCATAGACCCTCGCTACCACTATTGCCTGTGGGAAAGGTGCAAGAGAACAGAGGACAGACAGGAAAACATGGTATGTCCCTCCACCTCAATGTGAAGAGTCCTCTTCCCCTTTCCAATCCTTACCTTGGGGTTGGGACTACTGAGGAACAAAAAGGGGAACGTCACTGCCAATTCAGTTGTGCTTAAATTCTGGTCTTTCCCCCAAGCTATCTGCTGTCATTTACTTTTGAGACTACTTAAATGCCTGCTCCATGCATTCTATCCAAGTTTTATAGCTTCATGCAGTGGGTAAGATATGTCCCCACAATAAGAACTTCCTACATTATGATATTTTAATTCTGCATCAGAGAGGAATTTTTGAAGTCACTCTAAGAAACAACAGGATTCCAGGTTTAACTAAAACCTAACTAAAATGTAACTAAATTATGCTGTAAGTGGCAAATAATTATGTGACAATAGAATAGATATTTTCCAAACATAGCTAAATTTCTGAGGGCTCAATGTATGCTCCTGTTTGGAGTTTAGCAGCATGTTTTAAACCTGTATTATTAAACAATCACTATTTCTGAATGTCTATATAGAAATAGTGATTGTCTAATAATATATACATATATTATTAATGATATATTATTATATGTGGTATAACTTTGAGTAAATGTTACTATTATTAGGCTTTTCATGCAAAAATAAAAATATAAGTGGAAATAAAAAGAATCAAGGAAAAGATCAAGATTTTTAAATAAATGTAAAGGCAGGAAAGAAGGAAGGCTTTCCCGGAAATAATAAACACTCTTGGCTTCATGCAATGGCAATCTCCCTGCTCACAACACATCAGCCAAGCTGGCCTCGAGCCTCTTCATTTCCTGCGCCTGCCGGTCTCTTTCCTGATTCGTGCGTAATTTCTGACTAACTCCTAATCATCCTTTGAGTCATTTCCTCGAGGACCTTTTATTGTCTGCAGACTGGGTTTGAATCCCCACATTATTTAAAACATCCCCTATATTTTCCCTTGGTTGCATTTATTACATTTATAAATCCTCCCCCCCCCCTATAATTAATGGCTATCTGCTCCACTAGATCACAAGTTTTATTTAGACAGGACTGCCTAGCAGAATGCCTGGCAACCGTAAGAACTCATTTTAAAAAATAGAATAATGGCCTGCCCAGCATAGCTCATTGGTTGAGCACTGATTTATGAACCTGGTCGTCACGGTTCCATTGCTGGTCAGGGCACATGTCTGGTTTGTAGGCTCGGTCCCCAGTGTGGAGTGTGCAGGAGGCACCCGATCCATGATTCTCTCTCATCATTTATGTTTCTCTCTCTCCGTGTTTTTCTCTGAAATCAATAAAAAATAAAAATAAAATAGAATAATGGAGTTGAAAGAGCATTCAAAACTATCCCATGAATCAAGGGTCCTCTATGTGCTAGTCGTTTGCTGAATCTTTTATAGTATCTATTTCCTTTCCCTCAGAATAAGCCTATGAGGGATATATTTTTCTTCTGCATTTTATTGTTGAAAAATCTGTAGCTCCTTGATGTTAAGTGATTCGGTTGCAATGTGATTAACATTGACCCAAGGTCTCCAACATCCCATTGAGTGCTTTTCCATTGTGTCATTCATTACTTCTGGTTGCTCATTATCAGTTCCTGGGCCACATTCAAGGAGAGTTTCCCGGGGACTCACTTCTGCTCACTTCTCCTCAGTTTCCTCCTCTATATTAGGGAAGGATTCACCAATGGATCAATGCTCCTCAAAGTGTGGTCCACAGCCCATCAGCATCAGAATTATGGAGGAAAGAGTGAATGTTGTTATGAAAAATTCAGATCCCAGACTCATTGAATCAAAATATAGATAAGGGGGAGACAAGGTCCAGGAATATGCATTTTAACAGGCTCTTGAGGTGATCCTTACTAGTAAGCATGCCTAAATTGAGAATACTTAGTGTTGTTTTTGTTTTGTTTTTTTCCCCCAAAGTTCAGCTTTGATAGTCTTTGCTTCTAAGACATTAAATTTGGAGGATATGTCTTTGCATCTCTATCATATTGTAGGGAGCCTGGAACTCAATATATTTTTAATGACTGAATATATTTGAATTTGGAAGACAGATGCAAGTCCTTGCTTTGGTATTTACCAACTGTCATTCCTTGGGAAAATTAGCTCTTTGAACCTGAGTTACCATCTTTAAGATGAAAATAATAATGACAGTCCCTGTTTTAGCTCCCAACAGTTGATGTGGAATATAAGTTAAATCATGTTTTGAAAGCTCTTGGTTCTGATCTGAAGATGATTTCAAGCTGAAGAATCACTGCAGGTATAAAGTGAATACCAACAGAGATTAAATTCACAGGTAGCTTGTTTACAGCTCTCTCAAGTGGACTGAATAGAGAGTTTATTAAAACACAAAACACAATCACCACCTCATTTGAAAATCACATTTCTACCCAAAGTAGGTAGGGTCCTTTCGGCAAAAAAAAAAAAAAAAAAAAAAAAAAAAAAAAAACCCACACAAAAACATAATTTTTTATTAGGAGAAATCTGAGGCATTCCAATAATGCCCCCTGGTGGAACTTCGAAGAGACAACTCAAATTTACTATTCATGTCACACATTTGCTGTTGGCCTAGCAGAGATTAATTTATCAACGTATGTATCTGTTTTCCAACCAGATTAGGAGCTTTCTGTGGAGGTTCTTTTTGTCTCCAGAGCCTAGCATTTATTTGTGCATGCATTCATCAACCATTAGTGAGCATCCGTGGTGCTGGGTGCTGTGCTTGGCACCCAGGGACACAGCAGAGGAACCAGATGGTCTCTGACCTTAGAAACCTTAAATCTAGTCGTGGAGATAGACAAGTAGCCAGTAACAATAGTTACATATGCCACGTAAGAGGAGGCGCAGGGAACTATGGAAGCCGCTTTCTTTGGGCAAAACTCAAAGGGCAGAAGCTAGTGGAGGGAGATTTCAGTTTTGAGAAAAAGAATGGCAAAAATGAGGCATAAAATATAAAGGGGAGCCAAATGGAGTTTGGGTTTTAGTCCAAGGTCAATGCAAAGTAACTGAATAGCTTTAAGCAGAGGAATGATGTGGTTAGATTTTTGTTTTTTAAAAATCGTTCTAACTATGGGTAGAACTAAGTGGAGGAAGCAGGCCAGAGTTAGAAAGGCCAGTTCAAAAGCTGCTGCATAGTCCAGGTAATAAATGTTTGGTTAAGAGTGGCACACAGGGAGTTTAAAATGTATTGGTAAAGATCCATGTCTTTTCCTGGGTGAGGTGTAAAAGTGTTTTATTTTTTATACCTTACATTACATTACACAAATCCTGCCCTTGCTTCATCTCCACAGGGGGAAAATCTCTCCTACCTCCGCTCCACTCGAGCTTTATTTAGTCCTCCCCACCCCCTTCAGCTTCTCTTATGACTTTGCTGCAGCACAAGTCTGGCTGGATGCCCTCTAGCAAGTCTCAAGTACTGCTTCCCAGTCTTCACTCATATATTTCCTTCACTTGGAGTTGAATTTACTCATACACCATGTATGTCCTCTTCCCTTTGTTTACTCACAGCCTACTTGCCTTTCAAAAGTTAGCTCTAATTCTAATTCAGTCCACTTCAGTTGAACTATTTTTTTTTCCCAGAGGGCTTATCTGCTTGGCTTGGTTTTGGACACCAGGGTACTGCACGCAGCCAGCCAGTTCCAGCCCTCGGGAGCTCACAATTGATGGCAGAGTCCAACACACAGATCATTTCCTCATGGCTCATAGTGGGGGAAGTGCTGTGACAGGTTGGTAAAGGGAGCTATGGACCCACAGAGTGTGGGGGCCCTTGCCCTGCTCGGTTGGTGGGGTGAGGGTAGGAAGACAGGCAGGAGAGGCTTTTTGGAAGGGATGATGCTTGAGTTGAGGGTTAAAGGAGGAATTGTTTGCAAAGTAAAGCGGTGTCAAGGAGTGAGCTGCAGGCTGGGCCCCTCCTTGCCAAGTCTGTTGTGCCAGATAGAAATCCTACCTTTTGCTACTGTGGGCTGGTACCTCCATATCTAGCATATATGTTAATTCTGGACCTAGCTCTTTGAAAACTGTCCATAGGGTGATCAGAAAGGTGAAGGGGACCAAAAACTGGCCATCTGAGGACAGTAGCTGAATTATGCATACTTAGCCTGAGGGGACATTTTTTTGGGGTGAAAGGAAGTGAACTTCTGTGTAACAGTGAGTTTCCAAGTGTAACCAAAGGGCAGAAGCTAGTGGAGAGAGATTTCAGCTGAACACAAGAAAAACTCCCTATTGGTCTTTCTTTAAAAGAAACTAACTTGTCTTGGCAGGTTATCACTGGCGAGGTTCAAATACACTGAGTGGCCAGATTATTATGACCTCTGAACACGTAATGATCTGGCCACTCTGTGTGTGTATATATATTAGAGGCCTGGTGCATGAATTTGTGCATGGGTGGGGTCTGGCCAACCTGGCCAGGGGGAGGGGACATGGGCAGTTGGCCCACCTGCCTGCTGGTCGAACTCCTGGTCAAGGGGACAATTTTCATATTAGCCTTTTATTATATAGGATATACACTGAGTGGCCATATTATTATGCATTCAGAGATCATAATAATCTGGCCACTCAGTGTATAATCCCATTTGGTGGTCATGTTATAGAAAATTATGAGAGTTGGACAAGATGACCTTCAAGCTTCTTTCCAGGGCTGGATTTTCTCATACCACCTCCCCCATTCTCACCATCCTCTCTCAGAGATCTTCTGCTTAAACCTTTTCGTGACCTTCATCACCTGCTGATTCAAGACCATGCTTTATAGCATAGCACACAGGAACCTCCTTCTTCCACATCTCCACTCACATCCCTACCCAAACGAAGCAACATCAAACCACTTAACAGTGCTCTGCACACTTATCCTGTGCTCTGGGCTGAAGATGCCCTTCCCTCTTGGCCTAGCTTTTATCTCTGACACTTTCTCCAACACTCTGTTCCAGCACTGCAGTGGATGTTTGCCATCTATTGTATGCACCTTAATTTCCAATTGGTAAATTAATTTTGTGTTTTGATGCAAAAGTAACTGCAGGGGCCTGCTTCCCACTACTATTCAGAAGGAAGGTGAGGGAGTCAAATACTTCCCTCTCAAGTCTCTTGTTCCAGCTAGGAGGCAGGCAGATAACAGACCAGCCAACTGCGCCTTCTCTCCAGGTGTTCTGAATCCAAATATATGAGGAATAGTTAAAGATGATTCGTCTGGTGGTGCAGGGGGCAGGTAGAAAGGTGTCCTGAGCAGGTTGTTGCAACAATAACATGGTTGCTGTCTTTTTTTCTACCCTTGATACCTATGCGTTTCTAGGCCAATTAGTATTTATAAAATGAACAAAGTAGTACAGGAGAAAGATCAAAGACTAAATTTAAAGCAAATTACATGCACGATTGGAACATTTAATGATCAGAACCAGAGGTAAAGAAAGGGAAATAAAGGTAAAAGATCCTACCTCTAAAAGAAACAAGGAAGAATGGTAATTTTATAGTAATCCCCTCCTCCAACATAACTCCATTTATATACACTGCTACTCTTTTCCACTGGGGATGACAACAGTTCTATTATCTTAGGCTGAGTTCGCTTCCTGGTCCCTGTTTAGAAGGGCTTCAGGCCAGTGGCCCTGCCCTTCCCCTCAGAGACTGTTAAAGCACACATCCAGGAGAACTGAAAGATGACTTGGAGACTTCAAGATATGAAGCCACTAAGAAAAGGCTGGGAGAAAATGCTGAACTTTTTGAACTTCATGCATTTCAGCATCGAGTGGGTATAAAGATGACCCTGAGGCAGCAAGAAGTAGGCCATGCCCAGATGATGTTAATGGGTTTATAAATCTCAAAGCTGGTGCTATCGCTACTGCATATTTCTCATTATGTGCAGCTCTGGGCATGTGCAAAATCAATAATTTAGTGTTTTTCTTCCACAGGCAGAAACATGAACCCCTTCATTCAATAAATATAAGAAGCCCTCCCCCCAAAATGTACATACACTTTAACAGTTAATAGACTCAATTTTTACTCCTTTTCAGGTTTAATTGATTTGAAATAATAAATGGGTGAAGCCAGATGAAGCTTTGAACGAAGCAAACTTATCCTAAAGTGCCACTACACTTTTTTATGGGAACACATAAGAAATAAAGTTTATGGTACAAAAACAGGGATAGTCAATGACAAATACCAAACAAAATGATTCTTGATGTTTGCAATCCCATTGCTTGGCGTTATCAGCAGTGCCCAATCCAGAACAATCATCAGTTTGAAAACAGGCATTGAGAAAGAAATTATTCATTTCTGTAGATGCGTCTAAATTTTGAAAAGGAACTGTATGTTAATAAACACTGACTTTATAATCATTCAAAGTGTGTACACATTTTTTGGGGGACAATCTGTATTTTCTGGGCATCTACTCTGTGTCATGCTTTGTTGTAGGCAGTATTAAAGTAGTGAAAAAGCTACACTCATGGAAACCATGGAGACAAATTAATACTACTTAATTTATTTGTTCACTTGCTCATGTGCTATGAACAATATTATATTAGCACATGCTAACAACATGGACAGACAAATGAGGTCAACTGAAGGACAGAAAGAGAAAAATAAGATGGACTAAACTTTAATATTAATTCTTTTTTTCTGGGACTTCTGATAAACCAATTAAGAAATATTTATTTAGATACTAGTATCTAAGATATAAAAATGACACAGAAGTTCATGCTTATAAAAAGTCTTGTTTATTACTGACAACACTTCATTTGGCTAAAACCACAAGAAATCCACAACACAAATACTTAAAGTGCAAATTCTCAGTATTTAACACCCTGGTGTTTTTTTGGGGGTGGGGTAGGAGGAAGAAATAGAAAAACATCGACAGAAACTGTTAAAACAAGGGCGTAACTTTGAACTACTGCTACACAGAAGAATAATTCATTCTTAACTGCACACATTTTATCTGGCATAGTCAATGATGTACACAAAGAGTTTATTTTAGCCCCAAACAAGAAGGCCTCACCATATATAGATGTGGACTCTGGAGGGGCTCTTGTCATATATGCTGAATCATAACACTAAACAAAAATATACCAAATAATACCAAATTAGTTGTGACTCACTTGGACGGTAGCATTAGCAGGCTCAAAATGGCACTTGTATTAATGATATTACATAGACACTTTCTTAGCCTTCTTGGCCAATACCTTACTGTGAATATAAAATACTAGGCATTATATGCAATTTCCAAGTAGGAATATGCTCTGCTTTTTCCAAAGAAACTGAGTATTTAAGGATGTGTGTGCTTAATAAACATTACTTATAAATTTTAGTGGTGAGAATTAATACTTTCATTGTTTATCAAACTATTTGCTTCTTTAAAATAAAATCCCTTAATTACTATTATCACCAATTAAGCACGCTGTAACAGGTACTATAATCTAGGTGGTATGGATATGAAAAATAATAAATGGAGCCAATAGTCAAGAAAGATCGTAGTCAAGGAATGCCAATAAATTAAAGAGAACAAAGTGGCCAATATCTCTAACTACATTATAAGGTTCATTGGTAACATAACCGTTCCAGGTCAGTTTCACTTGTCATCAATACTTTAGAAGATCAGCTACTGAAGGGCAGGAAATAGCCTATCACACCAGAGTCAGTGTGTGTACGCCCAGGGATATGCGGCAATTGGAGGGGCGTTTGGAGGAGAAAACTGCGAGGCCACATGATAAACACGGTGCTCCTTTCTGGTGGCACCAGTTTTGGTAAAGCTTGAAGGAGTCATTTTTATATCAACACAGTTTTATTATGAAGAATGCAAAATCCGCTTACATTTCTGAGACAGAACATGAATTTCATGAGTGGGAGGCTGCTTCTGATTTTGCTCTCAGACCCCTTCCCCTACACATTCTGCTTTAGGGTCATGCTGATGGAAAGATCTGAGAAGCAATCTTTAGCTAGGTCACTTTGCCCTTAGTTGCTTTACTCATTCTTGTATGTTCTCTTTTTTAAGTATATAGTCTTTAAGGAATAAAGGGAAAAGATGGCTTGATGAATATAACAGTACGATGAATATCTTAAGGTAACCAATGGTAAACACTAACTTTGTTTCCAACTAGAACTCATGTTGTGTCCTGAGAAAATGACAGATTCTCTTCTTTCTACTTAGACTCCTAATGGTTTATGGTAAGAGGTTTTGAGGCACAAATATTTTGAAATAATTTCCTCAAATCTTGCACTTTGGAATTCCAAAATACAAGGAATCTGAAAATAATGTACTAGGTTAATTGACCATTCATTTTGTGCCTCATCAGTTTCTAGAGCTATCTCAGAAAACAAGTGAATTGTAAAAAGCCATAATAATTTAATGTATAGTATCCAGGTAGACCACAAAAAGTTATGAAATAGGTTTAAAGTTACTTCTTACAATGTCTTCTCACAACAACAAAATACTCAAAAATCCATAAACCAACTTAGTTTATGCAGAAGTTTAAAGCATCCTGAAAGATACAGTTAAAGATTTCTTATCATTGAGGTAACAGGCAGTAGCATTTCACAGTAACAAAGTGTGGGAGGCAAGAGGGAGGTAGAGAAAAAAAGACATAAAATTAAATTTATCCAAAGAGAATCATGAGCAACAGAAAAGATCTGAAAGAAATACCAATAGCAGCAGCTCAAAGAACAATTTCTCCATTAAACTCCAGCTAATATCTTTGTTGCATCAATTCCAGAAGCAATCTGCTTAAGAAACAGAAGTTCTATTTCCTACATAAAGATATCCCAACCTGTCCAATCTCTTAGAAACTCTCTGCTAAAGTTACTACATCCAGATAACAATACTGTAAACTTAAACAACCCCCTCAAATAACCTATAATGCTATACATTCTTCAAGATGAACAAAATTGTGTTCAAGTCTCACTTAATTTGCCAGATTAAATTAAAAATAACATCTTAGTAGGTCTTATTCACTGTAATCATGCATCTACTACTCAACAAATTTATCTTATGAGCTAAATTCTTACAGATATGGAGTGAAATTCAAATGTTATTTTCAGTTCTCTTTATGATATCTTTGTTCCAACCCAAGTTAAAAAAAAAAAAGGTTTAGAAAAAACCTGTATAAACCATTTAGCATATCCTATAACATTTAAATTTTTATTCTCTTAAAAATCAAAATCAAATCAAAGGCTTCATGATTCCTACCCAAGGTTTTAAATCTTAAACTATTCATGTTATCTCTTTCTTTCTTTTCTTTTCTTTTCTTCCTTTCTTTCTTTCTTTTTAAGATCTTTATTCCCTCCTATTTTATGCTTCCTGGAGATGGAGAATAGTTTGTTATATTCCTTCTTAATTTAAATCATTCAATAAAAGGCTCAATAACTTATGATTTATTAAACTCTCTCAACAGCTTTATCCTCTCCAAAATTAAATGCTCTTATTATTTTTTTACTTTTTCTCAGAGGTCTTATTTTCTAATCTATATTTTATTCCTTTTCATTTCTGCTATATCCCCTCCCCAGTTCCCATATGATCCTAAGAAACAGCTTCCTCTCAGAAACTGAATCAGTAAGAGGGGTATTTTTTTTCTCACGCCTTAAAACATGGCCCTTTAGTGGTCACCAATAATAGAAAACAAAGGTTAACTACTCATTCATCTTCACAACAAATAAATACAATTAAACAACTTACCTACAGTCCATTTATTCCCTGTTTTTTAGGGTGGTAAATTTGCCCTTGACAAAAAGCATTTCCTGTGTTACCTTATTAGCCTTCCTATGGTTTGCTTATTTCTACTCTTTATTTCCAACCTATGCTTTAATCTTGTCCCACTAATTCTTTCCTTTCCCTAGAGTTCTAGAAAGTCCCAGTTTTGATCTGCACACTCAGTGAGGATGCGTTCATTTCTATGATATTGTTTATAAAGAAAAAGATAAACAATACAAAGACCAAAGTTGAGACCTTCTGGTCAGCAGTTCTGTCTAAACTGGTTGGCTGGGGCTACTGAATTTATCCTGTTAGGCAAGTGTACACCCACTATGTCAAAATCATGCTAAATATCACACTGAAATTGATGTGAGAATTTAGCTAGAGTCAAATAATTTCCTTAATTTATGCACTTTGGGAACACTTGCACATTTTTATTAACTTTAACTTTGGATTTTTAAATTTTTGAGATAAGAATCCATGCTCTAATAACTTTTCACCTTGATTAAGATGACTTAAATGTTGCATTACATTCAAGCACTCAAATAAAACTGTTCTCTCTACAACAGAATGACAACCATAACATGGCTTTAGAAATTATAAATGGGCTATTGTATCATTTTAGCTCCACTTTGTTCTTCAGTCAATGAAAAACAGACACTGAAATCAAATATACATATTTTCCATATATGTAGCATTGTTCATACCACTTTGTAGAATATAGGCCATTTCCTAAATTAATATCTCTATACTTAAAAGTA
>JAAGEH010000005.1:1284166-1324713 GCA_011751065.1 Lasiurus cinereus
TAGAATATAGGCCATTTCCTAAATTAATATCTCTATACTTAAAAGTACATAAATAAAAAATTCTACACATTTCTTGAGTTCGAAGCTACTGAAGACAAACGACCATTTAGAAACATGGTCCTCTACATTTAGCTAGCTGTCTACTATCTACAGTCATACAAGATCCAGCTGTAAGAAACTAAGAAAGGAATAAATTAACAATAGTGGCAATACAATAATTTGAAAATTACATTTGGATTATGTAAGTTAAACCAAATGTTAGCCAATAGCTACAACAAACCAAATCATGACTTAATAAGTATTCTAATCAGTTCAAATTTATGTCATTATTTTTAGGAAATAAATTTTCAAATAACAGTTCTTCCATAGGCAATTTGTTTAGATGATGACACCCAAGACCTTGTTATTGTTACCTCTTAACTATACCACATGTGTCTAAGTATTCTGTGAGCTATATTCTATAACGTGTAACACTTTTAGAAGGATTAAACAGAACTTCTCCACTGTCTCTTTAGAAGACTGCAGAATCAACCAGTGACCTTCCAATTTTTTTTTTCCACATTAGAAAAGATACTCTTGTGATAAAAAGTTGTATAGAAACCAGAAAGATGTTAGGATAAATTGGACAATAGTTTGAAAACATGTAATTTAGTGTTTCATAATACCTAAAATCTGAATGTCTTATTTCCTAGTAAAATTGGTATTACTTCATCTGATAAAGAAATAAATCTAATTATAAATATGTAATCCAAATGTTAGACTTTTAAATAAATTCAGAGCTCTTTTCTCAGTTCAGGTCTTTTTCTTAACTCAAAGGCTATGATAACTATCACTTAATTCTAACATGAAGATGCTTTTAACTACAGTTACATTGAGTCTGCTTTTATTAATTTTATATACATTAAAAGATTTTAAAGTCAGCAAATGTATTTAATATAGAGGGAATGCACCTATATAGTTTGAAAGATTTTCCCGAACTGCCTGAAAATTAATGAATTAGTTATATCCAATGCAGGAACACTGTTTCAATTCAAACCATACCCTGAGAAATTTGACAAGAACCAAGCTTCTAGGAATATTGCCACTATTGTCTATGTTCAACAAACGTGGAATTTTAAATACATACAATAAATTTACACTGCACCTGCAGCACCTGAAACAGAAGAGCTGGACACCACATTTGTAACATCTGTGCTAAGCTAGAAATACTAAATACCCTATCTCAAGTAGTCTAATTTGTAAGTCAATACCTATGATGTAACAATGATACTTTTCCACAGTATTCTGGGAGTAGTGCTGTTTTCTTGCCAAGTTTATGAAATAAATTTCTTAACTAACTCGATAATTATACATTTATCTGCCTATTTTTTTTTTAACAAAAACACATGCTATCCACAATTACAAGAATATGGAACTAAGCTTACGTAATCACATTTTAATTAGAAAACTCACTTTTGCACAGTTTTGTTTCTGTTCAAGGAAGAATGACATGTTACTATAATACTTTTAACGTAATGACTTTTGTTCAAGATTATGGAAAAATTTGAAACATTTTCTCCAGACTACTTCCTATCAAAGTTACATAGTTTGTTTAGTCAGCCAACCAAAAAGAGAAAATAAAAGGAAAAGGATACTCGGCCAGATGAGATAGAGAGGGAATGCTAACACAAGTTCGGTGCATGAAGTCCTTGGCTGCCCTGTTCCATGTGACAGCGCCAAGTAATGATGTACGAATGTCCACTAAACAGAACGCCAGACCAGCCCATTTTTACTGGGCTCGAGAAAATTCTCTATCAAAGCTTCAATGAGTTTCTTCAATTCTTCTTCTAGTAAGGCAATGTCACTGAGGAAAAAATGAAGAGTTTTGAATTTCTGGAATTTCATAGCCTTAAAATTTTAATTGTTATAACATTTTAAGAAGGCATATGCTTGATGGAATGATTAAACAATTGGTAAAGAAAAGAGAAATTTACTCATTTAAACTAAAACAAGACCAAGGAGGTGTGGAGGGGCCATCACACCCAAGAAATATCATAAACTGAGGTTAAACTGCATTAAGAGGAGACCCTCGGAACATGATACATGGATGAGTTATAGTACATCTGAAGATTTCTCCTAGGTGAGGCGACTTAATGGCTTAGAACTTGACCAAGACTGAGTATTAAGAGAAACAGTTTCCTGAAACATTTTTTTAACTTTTTTTTTATTGTGTTACATGTATATATATCTCCCTCCTGAAACATTTTGAAGAATAACCTGTACAAATACTATGGGATGCTACTGCATTGTCATTCAGGCAGTAGAAGGAAGTGTCACTATAAGAATGAGATGTTTGAAAAATAAATGTACACTTACAAGTATATCCTTCAAAGTCATCACCTGAAGAGCTGCTGTTGCCCAAAACATTTCCAGGAAAGCCTCTTGTAAACTGCCTTCAGTTATTTTACATGCTACTCAACAAACCAGTTTTTGTTACTTTAATAATCATCTTTCATTTTTATAAACCTTTTTTAAAATACATTTTTATTGATTTCAGAGAGAAGGGAGAGAGAAACAGAAACATCAACAATGAGAAAGAATCACTGAGATCAGCTGCCTCCTACATGCCCCACACTGGGGACTGAGTCCATAAGCCAGGTATGTGCCCTGATCAGGAATCAAACCATGGCTTCCTCAATCATGGGTCAACACTCAACCACTCACTGAGCCTCACTGGCAAGGACATCCTTTGTTTTTATAAAAATGTAACATTACTCAATTTGGTTTACTTTAAACTCTGCTCTCTCCACCACCACTCTACACCCCCACCACCAATGGAAACACAAACATTTAGAGAAATACTAAATAATGTACCTTAGAGTCAATTCCAAAAAAATCTTTCCAAAAATATATTGACCAATGCCAACACTATAGAAGGTACTACTTTTAATAAGTTTAAATATACTTTGGATGTGTTTATTAAAGTTATTTATTTACACATTCTTAAAAGGAAATAAATTGGGCAGATTAAATAAAATCATATTAGATGCAACAAATGAATATTTGGCAATAAACAAATTATTTGTTGATCATTTCTTTATATTTACCATTAAAGCTCAAAGAGCCTCTCTAGGAATATAAGTTCACCAAAATTTAAAAATTCAATTCCCAAATGGTATTGCTACTTTGGAAAATTGTCCAGAAGATTCTCAAAAGGTTAAATATAGAATTACCATACGACCCAACAATTCTACTCCTAGATACACACCCAGGAGAAATGAAAACCTATGCTCACATAAAAACCTATATGCAAGCATTTATAGCATCATTATTCATAATAATAGTCCAAACATCTATCACCTGATAAATGGATAAAAAATGTGATCCATACAATGAAATATTATTGAACCATGAAAATAATAAAAAAGAAAGTACTGATTCATGTTACAACATGGATGAACCTGAAAAACATTATGCTAAAAAACACACACACACACAACAAAAAACCCTCCACCACAATGATATATAACCTCAAAAAAAAAAAAAAAAGAAAACCATTATGCTGCCTGACCGATGTGATTCAGTGGTTGAGCATTGACCTATGAACCAGGAGGTCACAGTTCAATTCCTAGTCAGGGCACAAGCTAGGTTTGCAGGATCGATCCCTAGTGTGGGGCCTGCAGGAGGCAGCCGATCAATGATTCTTTCTCATCATTGATGTTTCTATCTCTAGCTCCCTCTCCCTTCCTCTCTGAAATTATAAAAACAACAACACCCAAAACTAAAACTATCATGCTAAGTAAAAGATGCCAGTCACAAAGAACCACATATTGTACAATTCCATGTCTATAAAATGTTCAGAATAAGTAGCAGATCTATAATGGGAGATGGTAGATAGGTGGTTGCCTGGACCTAGGCAGAGGGGAATGGGAAGTGACTGATAATGGGTTTGGGGTTTCCCTTTGAGGTGATGAAAATGGCCTAAAATTGATTGCAGTGATGTCTGTACAACTCTGAATACACGACTACTGAATAATATACTTTAGGTGGTGAACTCTTTGATATGTGAATTATATCTCAATAAAGCTTTTACGTAGATATTTAAAAAGTCAATTCTCACCTCTGGTCAGGTGATGCGCACATCTCTGCATAATACTTTATCTTTGGTTCTGTCCCACTTGTCCGAAGAGTAGCAACACAACCATTTTGAAAAGTGAATGTGATCATCTGGCTGTTTTTACTCACAGGCAACACCTATGCACAATTGTAACAACAGCTTAATTGCACTTGTTTCCTGGGTATAGAGTTTCAGTTTAGCAAGATGAAAAAGTTCTGGAGATCTACACAACAATGTGAAAGTAGTTAACAATGCTGAACTGTATGCTTAAAAATGGTTAAGTTGATCAAGTTTATGTTTTAATTGTTTACCACAAAAATTAAAAAATTTAAAGAATTATAAAATACAAAAAATATTACATACATAATTTACAAATATATCATTTGCTGAACATTTACAATACAGTTATTGGGTTATATACCTTTCCTTACATACATGGTCTCTGGACCCCAACAATAATCCCACAGAGTAAACATTACTGCCAATTTACAGGCAAGACTCAGAGTAAACGACCTGCTCAAGGTCATCAGCTAAGTGGCAGAGGAAGAAGTCAAAGTCCAAACAGCCTCTACATTTGTAAAGTGCTTTATAATTTTAAAGTACTTTCACAGTTCATTAATTCACCAAAGCAGAGTGCACATATCCTGGAGGACAGGCAAAATAACTCACTGGAGCTCAGAAATTAATATTTTTACTTAAAAATTAAAAAAAAAAGAACCAAAGCTTTACTGACAGTAACAGTTAACACTGTTATTCTTCCTAGATCACAGATTGGTCTGTGAAGGCATCTCAAAGGAGCTGGGGGTACTGCCCTAGGACAGAGGGGTTGACAGTGGGGCCTTTCCTCAGGTGTCCCGTGCCTGGTCCTCTCTTTGACATCTCTCTCTCTCTCGGTCAGTGCTACTACCATACACTAGTTGCTCCCATCGTCCCTTTTTCTTTTCTTTCTTTTTTTAAAAAATATATTTGATTGATTTTTTACAGAGAGGAAGGGAAAGGGATAGAGAGTTAGAAACATCGATGAGAGAGACATCAATCAGCTGCCTCTTGGACGCCCCTCACTGGGGATGTGCCCACAACCAAGGTATGTGCCCTCGACCGGAATCAAACCTGGGACCCTTCTGTCTGTAGGCTGACGCTCTATCCACTGAGCCAAACCGTTTTTGGCATCCCTGCTTTTTCACTCACAGAACATCAACTAGCAAGTCTTATCTATTCTATCCTTTATTTTACTCAACTTTGTCCACTTCTCTCCATCACTACTGCTACTATTAAGTTCTGGCTCCCATTATCTCTCTCTGAAACAGAGTACTAACGGATCCTCCTGTTTGGACGTTTGCCCCACTCACCACACAGACCATTCTTCCTCTAGCCTCACACTATAGAGAGCTACTTGTGGTTCTTTTTTAAAAAAAATTTTTAATCCTTACCTGAGGACATATTTTTATTGATTTTAGAGAGAGAGGGAGGGAGAGAAACATCAATGTAAGAGAGAACCATTGATCAGTTTCCTTCTGCACATGCCCTGACCAGGAATTGAACCTGAAACCTAGGTATGTGTCATGACTGGGAACCAAACATGCAACCAACTACACCACCTGGCTAAGGTTACTTGTGGTTCTTTATATTTATTATTATTTTCTTTATTTTTATTGATCTCAGAGAGAATGGGAGAGAAAGAGAGAGATAGAAACATCAATGATGAGAGAGAATAATTGATTGGTCGCCTCTGGCATGCCTCCAAATGGGGATCGAGCCTGCAACCCAGGCATGTGCCCTCGACAAGAATCGAATCCGGGACCCTTCAGGCTGCAGGCTGACGCTCTATCCATTGAGCCAAACCAGCAGGGCACTTGTGGTTCTTTAAAGGAGAAGATGTCTTTTCACCTCCAGACCTAGCTCTTGCTGCTCCCTTTGCCTGAAATACCCTCTGTTCCTCCTAATTTGGATAACTCCTACTCTAGAACACAACTCAACGAAGTGGGCCCGAAGGTGTTCCGCAAACCCCTCCCGGCCCCCCGATTCTGAGTAAGGGCCCTTCCTATGCTCTTCCATGGTACCCTTTGTACCCCCCTAGTAGCACTTATCATTTTTTAATCACTGTTTACTTGTTCATTTCCCCACTGGACTCTTGAGTGCAGAAGCAGTGCCTTTGTCACTGCTGTATTCCCAGTATGCCTCTGCCTGTAACACACAAGGGTTCTGATAAATGCCTGCTGAACACATGGGTGAATGTCAACCTGAAGTGTGGAGAAGAACAAACTCAGGAAGTCTTTGACACTGATTCTGTGACCTTAGGGGGTTAACTATAACAGTGAGAAACAGCTAGAACAGCTCTTTGATTAACAAATATATACTTTAAAGCAGCAGTCACCAACCTTTCGGACCTCATGGACCACCAGTGGTCTGCGGACCACCAGTTGGCGACCACTGCTCCAAAGGCTTCCTTAAACTAGTGGTCGCCAACCCTTCGGACCACCGATTGGCAACCGCTGCTTTAAAGGGAGTTAAGAGAAAAAAAAAAGCAAAACACAAGTACTATGATAAGCATAGCAACGATAGAAAAATAAAAAGCAGCAAAAAAATTGATTCTTAAAGTAGTTTACAAAGACACAAAAATAGATGCACACAGATGTGCACATGCCCACAATACCAATGACTGGGGGACCAATATTTGTTGATTGGATGTATATACACAAAGAGAATATGGGTAGTATTCTCCACAAGAGGCTACAGGTTTCCCCAAATCTTGAGTCAACATCAGAACACTGTAAATGAAAACTTAGGCTAATAACAACAACAATAATAACTAAAGATGATCAGCAAATATTTGTTGAGCACCTACCATGTAGGCAGGACATTGAGAGGCATAAAGGTACGTCAGAAATGAATCTGCCACGGACCACACGGATAACATGAAACAGAAAGTGATGAGTGACAAGAGGAAGGCACAGTATGTAATGAAACCTCAGGAGAAAGATATTTGCTTATGGGACTTGGAGCGGACTGTGGAGGAGGTGACATGTGCCTTAAGTCTTGAATATGGCTAAGGTGTAGACCTGCAACAGTAGGAAAAAAAGGCAGACGGAAGAACTAGCTTGAGCAAAAATAGATAAATTTTTTTAAAGTATATATGCAAGAAACTGTAAATTGTTCTATTTGGCTGGAGGTATAGGAAATAAAGTTGAAAAAGGGAGATTACAAGTAGAAAGATGGGTAGCTTTGAAATTATAGGCTTTTGGACTTCATTTTCAACATTATTTATTTAGCATCATCACACATTCTCCCTCCTTTCTTCCCTTTCTCTTTGCCTTTCTCATTCTTGTTCTCACGTCTCCAGGCCCAGAGGGTAGCATACACTTGGGGATTGATAAGACAGGATCAGAGTCAGAGAGCCAGTTAGTGGATTTAAAACAGCTCTACAGCAAAGCAATGCATCCTAGTTTCAGGAAACTAATTGGCTTGAACTTCCTCTATTTTGCCCTAGTAAGAAGTTAAAAACTGTGTGTGTGTGTGTGTATGTGTGTTTTAAAATACTTACTGATTTCTTATTAGGCTGGCTGCTGTCATATCCAGTGGTAACGTCTCGTGTATGCAATATAGCAAATGTCCCACAAAATTTTGGATATTCTTTTGGAGAATCAAAATTGCGAAGCCTTTCAAATATACTTTTGATGGTATTTGGATCATAACACAAGAAATATGAAGTTTTTGAAAGATGATAACCGTACCTGCACACAAAGATTTAAAGTGTTAAAATCAGCCTGCAGATAACTCTTTAGAAAAGTACATATTAAAGATAAGCTAATTACAGTATTATGTAGAAAGTGGCAGTCCTTATCTCAGATAATTTTAGTACTTTTAAAAAAGGATCGACTATTTCTCGAAAATAAGTTTAGCTGAAAGTAGGACAAAGAAAAATTTAGCATGTAAAATTCATAATAGTAGGACTTACTTTTCATAAATCTTAGCCAGTTGCTGTTTCAATGTTATATTCATGGTTTCCAGGTAAGTTGCCATCTCAGCAACAACAACTGCTGCACTCACCCCATCTTTATCCAAAACTGAAGTTCCACATAGAAAACCTGAGAATTAAAAAAAAAAAAAATGTTTACAAAAGAGGAAAACTTAAGCCTGTAATAAGTTCATCGGTTTTACATTTCTTCAGGAGGACAATGAATTTAAATCCTAGTAATAAATGAAGTATATTGATACTGAAGTTATTTAGGGGACCTTCAAGGGTCTTTTTTTTTTTTTCTGATGAGAAATATACCTACACATTTCTGAATGCTCTGTGGTTTTTACCACAACTCAGAATACAAAACCAGAAGACAAAAATTCCTCTCTATAGAATCATTACATTAAAAAAAAAAATGCCCTCATTCAAATGTGAAATGTTTTAATATTTACTACATACCAATAGACTCTTCAAATGCAAAAAGGACTTCTTTCCCACTTTCCAGGAGGTCTTTTATCCTACTTCCAATCCATTTAAAACCTGGTAATGTTTCCTGAAATGCAGAGGAGGCCACTCTTGTTAAGTGACTCTCTCATAACACATATTAGAGAAAAGCAGGTCACTAAATGCACTACATAACACTCTCACAGTGATCGTCTGTTACGGCTTTCGGCCCATCAAGATTTACACAGTGGTAAACATGTAGTCATAAAGTGCGCGGACACATGCACTGCCACAACTGATGACCTACTATTTATCAAAATAGGTGATTTACACCAAATATAATCCAGTATTTACAAGTGGTGATGCCTACAGTCACAAAGTAACATATTATGACCACCTACTATTTACAACACAGTGTAACAAGTGCTTTATATCACTATCTTTTTTAATGCTCACAAAAACCCTGTTGCTGAAAAAGGCTCAGAAGTCCAATAAATTTGCCCAAGATTACACTGCATATAATGGTTGAAGGCAAGATGCAATTGCACTGCTTCTCAGAAACTTTTCCCGTAAGCTGTATTATAAGCACTAGAAAAATAGTACATATGAAGGTGGTAACTTATTCCCCTTGAGTAATTGAAGGCCATAAAGCTTCCTAATGATGCACTTTCAATATTATCACAACATATGCCTGAACCAAGTGTTCTTTACCATAACACCAAGTCCTTCTTTGGTAATTAGATTTGAGGACTTTTCATCTGATGACTTATTGTTCCCTTCATAGACATGTACTGTTTTAGAGTCAACAGAAAGAACACGTGATACACAGTGACTCTAGAGCTCAACATTATCAACTTAAGATTCCTAATTCATTTCTCTACCTCTTCACTGGAAAATAACATAGCATAACATAACATAAAAAGACAGAATCATCTGCCACCCCTATTCCCAACAACAAAAACAAGGAAGTAAATTTATAGGTCTTTAGAATCATTTCTTTCTTCTCTTTTATGCTCATTATATATTTTCCTTGCCATAAATATAAATGATAAAAATGTTAACATTACTTGTAATTCAGAATCAATCTTAGGCTTAAATAAAATTTCACTTTCTTCTATTTTGCTATTTGTATTTTAGAAAACCTGAGGTTGAAAGCTCTATTTTATTAAGACAAGTACAATTTTCTTTTACTCAGCCAATTAATGTTAAGACTGTAGCTTGACTGTGGCTCAAGAAAAATGTCTCAGTGAATGTTGGCAAAGATGGCAGAGGAAAAGCAACTTCATTGACATTAGTCCCAGTGGCCATCAGCTTAGGTTAACTGCCTGAGGCGCACGAAAGTTAGTGATCTGTGCTGAGAGAGGCGTCATTTTTTTTTTTTTTTTTGGATGTAGAATCTCTGGTCTTAATTTGCAATTTAGAAGACTACTTAAAGTTTCTTAAGACTGAACCTGAAGAGCCTACACAAGAGGTTCTGGACACCTACAATTTTTTAGAATGGAGTTTATGTTATTGATAAAGTCAGGAGCCAGATTTTTTCAGTATGGAAACCAGATATTATTGTATGGAATAATAAGCATTAATGCAAATTTTAAAGAACACCTAATCTTAGTTTCAGAAATTCACACATTGGATGAATTTGGCTCAAGTGTCTAAGCTATCAAAAAGATTTAATGTTAACAAAATTAGAAAAAAAGTGGGAATCATGAAATAGGTAAACGTCAGTTTTGGCGGGGAGATGCCTTTAATTTATAGAAATAGGTTTAGAAAAGTGGCACACAGATATTATCTATTCTTACTTCAAAATGAAATCCTTCTTTAAGTGCAATTGCCTTCAAAATTTTGGAAGACACTGTGGTGGCTAACATATAAATGTTCTTCACATCAGCATTTCCTGATTTACTTTTCTTCCAGCAATCAAACATCCACCACCCAAACAGAGCTGCCAACTCATTTCCTGAGAAAACTTTCCAGTGACCACTGCAGAGAGAAAAAAAACTCAAGTCAGGAACTTTATAACTTCTCATTAAAGCTTCTTGACCCCCAAGACCTACAAATCACCAACCCAAACACTACTGTATGGACTCTTTGAGAAAACATTCATGACTACTTTTCTAACTGATCAAGGGTGAGCTTAGAGTAGAAATGGTAGCAATGTCTTCTGAAAAATTACTATATTATCCTATTTAATTAGAAAAAAGTTAATACAATGTCCTTTCTATGTAAAGACAGTTGTCACAACATTATAATAGCAAAAAAATACATAGCAACTCAAAGGACCAAGATTAGGAAATGATCACATTGATAAGCAATCTGTCGTGGTATTATGCCATTTTAAAATTTAATATTTTAAACAATACAGGGGAAAATGCTCACAGTATGGTATTAAATAGAAAATAAATCTACATAAAATAATCTACATGGTGGGGTAAAAGTAGGTTTATAGTTGTTCGTATGAAAAATAATACAATCATTAATAAATAATACAAGAATAACCTGTTTTTCATACTCTCAACCTGCTTTTGGCCCATCCTGTGGAGTATGGTCACAATTTTGTAAAAACAAATATATCTTAAATATTTGAGTAGAAAAAACACAAAAAGAAAATGTTAAAGTATCAACCTAGGTGGTTATTTCTGGATCATGGGCTTACAGGAGACGTATTTTCTTATTTTTAAAATTATTTCCAACAAGCCTATTCGACTAAAATAAAATAAAAATTTCATCAAAATTTAAGCTTTTAATCAAATAACAGGTTCTACTGACTTCTCCTGAAGCTCTGCCACCGCCAGTCGGTCTGCGTCGGGGTCTGTGGCAACGACTACCCGGGCATTTTCTTTCTCTGCCAGTCTCAAAGAGAGTTCCTACAACAGTGACCCAAAAGGCTGGATTGTATTGGAGACATTCAGTTCAATGTTAATATTCCTAAATGTAGGCACTATGCCAGTGATATGAATTTTAGAAGGAATATAGTTCATCTAAATTTAAAATAAGCCTGGAAGTAGGAATATCTACCATAGAGATTTCAAACAAAACAGAATATATGGCTGCCATGTAATTTAAAAGATGTAAACTAAAGTGATTTCTGCTTTTGTGAGTAATCTCTGAATTGTCGATGAGTTCTATTGGATTAAGTTTAACACACTAATAATAATTTAAAATTAAAGAAAGATACCAGCACAGATTCTCCCTCTTCAGGATTTGGACATTTAACAGTAGAAAAGTCTGGGTCAGGATCTTTTTGTTCTGGTACTGGAATTGGAGGCTTAAAACCAAATACTTGAAAAGCCAACTGCACATAATCATGTCCAACCCCATGAAAAGATGAATGTACAAATTTCAAGGTGGTCTTCGAGTTTAATTCCCTGTAAAGAAAAATCATCATTCAATCAACCTAAAGCTTGTTACTTAGGATATAATTAAAACAAGCTATAGAGAAAGCTAAAATCTGTTTTGTAGAATAGGGAAAATCTACTCAGCAAGCCAGGATGCTTTCTAGTGATGTGTTAGCTATTTATGAAATAGTTATGAAAATATGGACAGAGAAAAGGAAAAATAAATTTTTAGAGAAAATTCCCTAATTGTATACAGAGAGAATACATATATTTAGCTAAACTTTTTTAATGACTTTACTGAAAGGTAATTAATATACTATACAATGCACCCATTTAATGTGTACAATTCAATGGTCTTCACTATATTCAGAGTTTTTCAACCATTATCATCATCAATTTTAGAACATTTTCATTACCCCCAAAAGAATCTGCATACCCTAGAGCTGCCATATTCAAACCCTCCCATTCCTCCCAGCCATAGGTAACCACTAATGTATTTTCTGTTTGTTTCTGTCTCAATAGATTTGCCTACTCTAGACATTTCATATACATGGAATCATACAATATGTGGTGGTCCTTGGTGACTGGCTTCTTTCACTTAGGATAATGTTTTCAAGGATTATCTATGATGCATTTTGCATCAGTATTTCATTTCCTTTTATTGCTGGATAATATTTCATTGTTTGAATATATCACCTTTTACTTATCTCTTCATCAGTTGATGGATATTTAGGTTATTTCCACTTTCTTATTATTATGAACATACTGTTTAGCTATAATTTTAAATATAATAAACAGCCAATACATTTTTATAGGTATTTCTTTCCCTTATTTGTTAATCTTATTCTAAGGTAATACTATCCTAGAGTCCCACTTGGGTACCTGTGAAAACAGATTTTTTTCAGGTCTTCCATGTATCTACTACAAATGTCCTGCAGAGGATCTTTCTTCAGTGGGCTGGTGTCCACTAAATTATCATTCCAGGAACCATTCCAGGGTTCCACACATTCTTCTATACATTTCAGAATTTCCTTGTCATGAGGAGATGTGATCTGAGCACCCGTTTCCCAATAAACCTAGATAACAGGTAAATACACTTATAAATACTTGAAATATTGGCTGGATATTTCCTTAGCTAGAGATATTCGACTTTATAAAGAAGCCACCAAATTAATCAGGTAGAAAATGTCAACATGGGACTAGACTAATAAATGCCAAAGTACATTGATGGTCAAAAAGCTTCTGAATCACAGTTAGGTTTCAAACCCAAACCATACTCTTAAATGCTGACTATACTGACTATAAGTTTCTTGTACATATGAACAAAAATTATGTGTAGAACATTCATTGTAGCACTGCTTATAAGTAGATCAGAAACAAATGAAATATTCACCAACAGAGGACCAGTCAAATAAATTAGGATTCATCTATATAGGTTGAGATGAGGCAGATCTATCTATCTATCTATCTATCTATCTATCTATCTATCTATCTCTATCAATCATTAATGGCTCGATGAAGAGAATTATCTCTAAGACTGTTTCATACTGTTTTGTGAAAAAAGAAAGGGAATGACAAATGCATATATGATTATACATGCATAGACTATCTCTGGAAGGAAATCAAAATTGGAAACAGTATTTGCTTCTGAAAGGGATACTGGGGGGAAGGGTAAGGAGTGATAATATTATTATTTAACTTTTTAGGCTGTTTAACTTTTGTATTTTTTACTTTGTGCTTATATTTTAAGAAAAAAATCTTTGAGGGTTTATTGTGTGACAAATATGTCCAACAACAATGAATATCAAAACAGACTAAATGCCTTCATCCATGCATGAGCTTATTATATTGGGAATGGGGGAGGGGTGTCAAACAAACAGATAATTTATTATAAAGAAAGTAGGGCCCTGGCTGGTTTGGCTCAGTGGATAGAGCATCGGCCTTTGGACTGAAGGGTCCCGGGTTCGATTCTGGTCAAGGGCACATGCCCCGGTTATGGGCTCAGTCCCCAGTGGGGTGTGTATGGGAGGCAGCCAATCAATTCGTTGTTAATGTTTGTATCTCTCTCTCCCTCTCACTTTCTCTCTGAAATCAATTAAAAAAAGGAAAAGAAAGCAGATAATGAGAGATAGTGATAAGTTCTGTGAAGGAAATAAACAAGCTAGATCAGGTCACTGAGGGAAACTACTTGAGATAAGGTGACCCTGGAAAGTCTTCAAGGAAAAAACATGGGGGCAGGAAGCTGAAGGATGAAAACAAGCCAGTCTGCAAGACTGGAGAAGAGCAATGCAAACAGAGGAAAAAAACAATTACAAAGCCTCAGAGGCACAAAAGGGCTGGGTATACTGGAGGAACTGGAGGAACAGAGAAGAGATAGTGTGACTGAAAAGTAGTGACCACAGGAGAGGAATGAATGAAACCAGGTTGAAGAGGCAGGCAGAGACAGAGTCCTGTAAGCCCCAAGGTAAGGAGTTTAGATTTTATTTGAAGAATGAGAAGCCACTGAAAATTTTAAGCAAGAAAGTAACATGACCTGTTTATATTTAAAAGATCATCTGGCCATTCGGTGGACAAGGAACTGCAGGCAAGAACAATGAGGGAAGAGACCAGCTTGGATGCTGTCGTTCAGACAGAAGACAATGCTTTGGAATGGTGGAGGTAGAAAATATGGACTGAAGTGAACATATTCAACATATATTGTAGATGTAGCCTGTGTAGAATCTGTTAGTGGATTATATGTTAGGTGTGAAGGAGTAGTGTTATCAATTTACAGAGATGGGAAGACTGAGAGGAACACATTTAGGTATGTATATGTGGCAGGCTGTGGGGGAATCAAGAGCTCTGTTCTGGAGACACTATGGTAATTTTGAGATGTCTGCTAGACATCCCAGTGATATCAAGTAGGAAGTTGGATATAGGAGTCTGATACTCAGAGAAGATCTGAGCTATTAGCTCTCTTGATAGTTGACCTTTCTTTTCCTCCTTGCAACTCTCTCATCCCTTTTGTGTGTTTTTTTGACAACAAAATTTTCTGGCCTTTCTCCTGTCTCCAGCAATTCTTCTTTCCCCCTTCCCTTAAAGTTGATATTCTATACAGATCCCCTCTGGACCTGCTTTTCTACCATATGTTGTCTCTGGGCTGCTCATCCCAGAGACAATATATGGTTGAACATTTAAAGTAAAGAACTTCCAAATACATTTAAATACTCTAATATGTATGGTGACCCCAAAATCCATCACTTCAGTCCAGATTTCTCCCCTGAGCAACAGATCTTTCTATCTAACTGCATATAGGATGCTGCTACCTGGCTGATCGAATATCTCTAACTTAATATATTCAAAACAGAATTAATCTTGCTTCTGTGCCTGGTAGTACTACCCACTTAGCTGGGTAGTATTACTATTAAATTTTATTTTCCCCAGTGTACCTGAAGACCTTCCACACAAGAAGAAAAGCAAATATAAGATCATGGACTCATCACTCAGGATCCCCAAACACTGGCTCCATACTGTGCTGTGTGTTTTCTGTTTGTCCCTCCAGAGCTACTCTTCACCCTTCTCCACCCTACTTTCTGTCACAGAGGCTGATACGTCAAGTGGATCCTGTGGCCAATGGGGAGGCCTGGTGGAAGGTTAGAGGGAGAGGACAGTGATATCCAAGTGCTGTTACTCTGGCTCTCTTCCTGCAAACTCCAATTCATTTAGATACAATATGATTATATTTCTGAAATGAAGATAAGTTGGATTTGGAACAGAATGGGGAAATTGAGGGCATTAAGATAGAAGTAATGAGACTGATGAAGAGACTTTTGTTATAATAGTACATGTTGAGAAGTAATAAGAGCCAGAAGGGATACACATTCTTTGAGGATTGGCCTCAATGTTTTTATCTCCCTGTCCCCAATGTCTAGTTCTACTTCCTAGTGTAGAAAATAAACCCAGCATTTATTATTTAAATAAGAAAGGAGCTATGTAAATAAGTAAGGAATAGGAGCCCAAGGTATACCTTGTATCCGTTATCTTCTTTGCGGTTGTGAGATGCTGTAATCATCACACCTGCAACTGCTTTGAGCTTCTGGACTGCATATGGCTGAAAAAAACAAAAACAGTAATAGCATAATTTCCTGGCTTCTCATACATGTGATATTAGAATACCTTTGACTAAATAACAGGAAAAGACATCAAGATATAAATAGCCTACAACCTCAACCATTATTGGGTGGGGCCCATTTCTAAAAGGTCAACAATAATCACCTGGTAGGCTGAACAGCTTTCCCCCCCTAATCTCATTTAACTTAGTTTTTTTATTATTTTGTTCATCTAACAAATATTTAATGAGCATCTACTATATGCCAGACACTCCACTAGACTCTGGAGATATGAGTGATGAATATAATATAAAATAATTTAATAATTAATTTTATAACATAAAATGTTAGAGCTGAAGGTAAATTTAGAAATCACCTAATCCGAAATAATTGTACACTGAGGTTTATCCAACATTATACAATCACAAGGGAAAAGATTCAAGGGTAGAATACAAGTCTCTTGCCTTCCAATTTGAAAATATGAAAAAAAAAAGAGAAATCTGTATAGATACTTTGTGGCCTCTATATCGTATAAAGATCAAATCACCATCTTTGTTGTCAAAGTTAATTCCTAGAGGTTGGGTTTCACCTTTTTTGTTTTTGTTGGTTTTTTTTGTAGGATGTTCCCTCTACCCTTTACCATAACATCCAACTTCTCTCCTCCTGGCCATGGAGGGATGGACACATGATCCAATGCTGACCAGAGTAACTTATCTCTTGATTTAACTCAGAAACTGGTTCATAACACAAGCCTCTCTGCTGAAGGTTGACAAGGAGGACTGCTTTTTAACTCAAGGTTATGTTGATAAAGGCTGTGAATCTGGGAGGCTAAAAATACCAGCTGAGCAAATCTACCTCCAGTAAGAGAGGAAGACCACACAGGGGTTGATAGAGTTGGGACTGGCAACCCAGTGGCAGAATCCTATAAAAATGTTCTAAATTTCTAGATCCTTCCTGATTTTTGTAAATAATTAGAACTAAGTATTTAACAACTCCTTCAATTCTTTGAGCCACTCAGTATATTTCCAGTAAATCACTAGTTATCATTTATAGAGACATTATCTCTTCCTCAAACATTTGGTAAAATTTGCCTATAAAATTACCTGGAGTTGGCATATTTAATTTGAAAAGATTTTAAAAATATACCAATTTAATTTCTTTAGTGGTTAGACACTTATTCAGGTTTTCTACTTATTTTTATTTATTTGTTAATCGTCACCCGAGGATATATTTCCTATTGATTTTTAGAAGAGTGGAAGGGAGTGGGAGAGACACAGAGAGAGAAACATTAATGTGAGAGAGACACATTGATTGGTTGCCTCTCATATCGTGCCTTGACCAAGGTCAGGGATGGAGCCTGTAATTGAGTAGATTACAGTGCTTTTGAGTAGATTAGAAACTCGAGACCCTTCAGTTCATGGGCCAATACTCCAACCACTGAGTAAAACTGGCTAGGGACAGGTTTTCTATTTCTTACCAGTTTTGATGTATCAATTACTATAGGAAATTGGGAAATTCATCTAAGCTTTCATATTTATTTGCATTGTTATTCAGAATATTGTGCTTTTCTTAGTCTCTACTGTATTTATTATTAAATTTCTTTGTGTCTTTTCTCTTTCTTGAGCATCCTTGTTGAAGGGTTGTCTATTTTATTAGTTTCTTCAGAGAGCCAACTTACTCTTACATTGGTACTCTTTTCTTTGTTTCCTATTTGATTTTCCTTATGTATCTTTATTATTGCCTACCTTTTACTTTATTTGGATTTATTCTGTTTTCATTCTAACATACTAAGTTAAATAGCTTAGCTCATCATTTTTAATATTTTTTCCTAATTTATTCACAGACTATAAATTTGCCTTTAAGCAGGGCTTTAGTTATAGCCCATAATTTTTGCTACTTATTGTTAATCGGTTTTAAATACAGGCAGTCCTTGCTTTGCACAGTTTCAATATACACAAATGTCTGACACCATGCTTTAAATAATCCTAATCTTCCAACAACATATTTAAATTTCAGTTACCATGCTATATTAACTATAGCTTGCAAAAATGAACTGAAAAAAAGGAACTAGCCACCAAAGATGAAGAAAATGCAGCAAAAACACAAAAGTGATAATGGTTGAAATGAAATTTGAATTGAATGGCAATGAAGTTATAGGAAAAAATAACTGGGAATGTTGATAGCACTGCTGTCATTCTAGAGACTCTAGATCTGCAACCAGAAGAGCCTAGTGAAGGCGAACGTATGGATTTAAGTGACAGCTATAGTTGTGATGAGAAGGATGAAGATGTCCCAGAGAAGTGATACTGGCAAAAAAAAAAAAAAAAAAAGGAATTCTCAGAGAGTTCATAATATTGAAAGTACCAAGGATAAAATGTGGGAAGCTGATCCAAACTTAGGAGTGTGACAATTCACTAAGCATAGAAAAAATGCTCATCATATTGTTAAGAGATATGACAAGAAGCAAGCAATGGTCATACCCTTTAAGTTATTTTACAAAGGAATAAAACACTTTAGTCCTCAGTGTTTTAAATTACAGTGTACTAAATAAATAACAGTTTTACTATTTTTATTTTCCCTATACATTTTTAAATCAGTTAACTGCCACTGGTAACTCAATATTTTTAATATACTGGAACATTACATTGTTTACAAAAGTACTTGGTTTCTTTTCACTGTTTTGTATCAATACTAGTAGAAGAGCATACCAAACACATTTTCCACATAGAGATTTGCAGCTATAGATGTGTGTGGCATGTGGGGAAGGTCTGCCGCTTGTGTCTATAAACGCTTATGGTGTACAAAGGGATTTAACAGTAAGGTTTACAAATGTTTTAATAAAAAATTTTAAAGTAAGGGTTAAGAGTGTTTTTATGTTTTGACAAAAAAATTTAAAGTTTACAGAACAATTTTTCTCATTAATGATTCAGCTCGATTTCCATGCAAAGCAAGGATTGCCTGTAATTTTTAATCTTCACTATGACATCTTCATAAAACTGTTTTTAAAATTCCAACACTAGATTTCTCACTTCTAATCTTATTGCATTGGGGTCCAGGACTATAATTTAATAAGCAGTTCTCTGGTATTTGTTGAGATTTTCTATGTGATCCTGCGTGATAAGAATGGCATCCTACCATCACTAAGTACAGGGTTTTTACACACACAAACACACACACACACACACACATCAAACATACTAATAGTGTATTCAAAGCTATCCTTGTTTTTGCCTGTCTAATAAATCAATTTCTGAAAGAACAGTATTAAAATATTCCACTCTGACTCTAGATTTGTCAGTTTGTTACAGATCAAATTCTTACTTGGTTTAGTACATGCTTGTTGAATGAAAATAAACTCAGAGCAACACTGTTTTCCTTTGGTTCTTCTTTTGGCACTTCATATCACTTAATAGAGAACTAAATTCAGGACAAATATTTGAATCCTGGTTGACTTAAGATATCTTTTCCAGAGCAGTAAACTGTAAGATTCATAACATAACACACTTACTACAAAAGGTGTAGGAACATATCTTGAAAAAAGGTACACAGGAACATCTTTAGCCAATAATACTGCAGCAGTGAGTTTAGCAAGCCTAAAAAAAGAGAGAAAAAAGATTTCACTTAGTCTTACCATACTTTTTTAGAAACATAACTTCCATAATAAATGTTTCCAATTATAATTATTCTGAATATATAGTATCCTAATATAACCAATTCCTATAATCACTGGTTATTTAAGCTTCCTGCTCTAACTTAAAAAGGTTAAATAAATGAGATTTTTTTTAAAGGAGTTTAACAATAAAGAGAACTGACATTTTAATTTCTTTTTTCTTATTTATCTTTTGATGGCTCTTTTACTAAGAAATAAAATCTGAAAAAAGCAAAAATAACAGAGAAAAGTGAAACAAGAGATTTTAATAAAAACACAGTATGCATAACTATACTCTGAAAAACTAAGATATCTATTGTAGAAATATCCTAAAACTATTCAAATGGGACTACAATGAGAAAATATAAGCTACATCATTATTCCTACCCAGGGCCTTGGTCAAAATAGAAAAATCATAAAATAAGCATGATGCCGTTCTAAATACTAACTCTAAATATTTTTAAATGTTGTTCCTTTCTGTAAAAGCCAAAGCTTATCTTTGAAATGCTTCTATTTCAGCTCTAAAATAAATATTAGTATGTGATCATATTTCTTATTGACAGTTTCCTAGTTCAGATATCCTGCTACTGGTGAGGGAAAATTAAGGTCCCCCCCCCAATCCATTTTAACCTCTGAGACAATAAACACGGTACCTCTGGCTGCTGCAGCTGCTAGTTACTTGCCCCCGGGTATCATACCCAACGACAAAGCCTCTCTGCTTGAAGTCTGAGAAACATCTCTCCAGGTATTTGTACATCCCCTGAAGCAGATAAACACAAAACATTAGCTCCTAATGCCTGCGTTTTTCTACAACTTAAAATCTATTACTTTTATCTGCCGTGTGCAGTTTATGGGCTCCTGGGAATCTGGCTTCTGCCTTCAGGTCTATGTTTACCAATGTGGAAACAATACTGTTTAATCCTCAAAGGTGAGATATCAAACATTTATTTCCTGGAGTTCAGAAACATTTAATATCACAAAAATATCAATTAAGTAAATATTAAACAAAATACATTACATAAAACACGAAGGGGGAAAAATATGGGACATGCTAAAAATATAGTTAGAAGGGCCAAAAGAAATTGTTTCTTGCCTTAAGGCTCTAGAGAACAAAATTTTGACCATTTTTAGGCCTTTCTAAATCACAAGACGAAAGCTAATCAAAAGATTTCACCTACTTAAGACAAAAACATTTTAATCAACAACATAAAACTTCATTAGAACATTTTTTAAAATGGCTTATCCCATTTGTAATTCCTTGGTTTTAAAATCTCACAAAGCCAAAACTGGTTTGGCTCAATAGATAGAGCATTGGCCTGCGGACAGAAGGGTCCCGAGTTTGATTCCGGTCCAGGGCATGTATCTTGGTTGTGGATACTCCCTAGTAGGGGGCGTGCAGAAGGCAGCTGATCCATGTCTCTCTCTCATCGATGTTTCTAGCTCTCTATCCCTCTCTCTTCTCTCTGTAAAAAATCAATAAGATATATTTAAAAAAATAAAATCTTTCAGAAAAGAAAATCCTATAAACTACGACTATTAACAAAGGTGGTGAAAAATGAAGTATTTAATATTAAAAACATCATGAAAATAGCCAAAACCATTTAACTATTTTATGAATGATTTGCTAACATTAACACTTTCATTTCTAAAAGTAATCCTATGCAAATTGTCCCCTTGACAGAGAGTTTGACCAGGGGGTTGGGTCGGCTGGCCAACTGCACCGGGCCTCCCCTCTCACCCCCCGGCTGGCCCCGACCCTGATTGGCTTCAATTGGGGTGGGCTGGTTGGACACAACTCATACACGAATTTGTGCAGCAGGCCTCTAGTATTCCATATTGTTACAAGTTCTTTAAAACTACTTTCACAAATGTTGCCATACTCAATCCTTAAAACCTTGAAAAGACAGAAATGCAGATACCATTTCTATTTTTGTCTGTCTTTTAACATCTCTTCAAAAAGGAAGAAGAATAAGATTGATGCTCCATTTAATGACTTTCCCAAGGCCATTCATTCAACTAAGTTATACTGATTAATTAATTAAAGACCTACCACATGAAGGCACTGCTGTAACTATGTGGCAGCACCAAATGAGGCCCCAATGACTTATGGACCCTTCTTCCAGGACTCTTTCAAGAATGGCTCATTGGTTGAGCATCAACCTATGTACCAGGAGATCATGGTTCGATTCCTGGTCAGGACACATGCTCAGGTCATGGGCTTGATCTCCAGTAGGGGGCGTGCAGGAGGCAGCCAATTGATTCTCTCTCATCACTGATGTTTCTATCTATCTCTCCCTCTCCTTTCCTCTCTTTGAAATCAATAAAAATACATATATTTTTTTAAAAAAAAGAATAATTATTCTTGCCCTGGCCAGTGTGGCTCAGCTGGTTGGGCATCTTCCCATGCACTGAAAAGTTACTGATTCGATTCTGGGTCAGGGCACATGCCTGAGTTACAGGCTCGTTCCCTGGTAGGGGGCATGCAAGAGGCAGCCAACTCATGCTTTGCTCTCACATCAATGTTTCTCTCTCATTCTCTTTTCCCCTCTCTTTAAAAATCAATTTAAAAATCTTTAAAAGAATAATTATTCTTTCCAACTTACCTTCTGTGTGTGTGTATGTGTAAGAACATGCATGCCCAAACTGACTTGTTTCACCCACTTATTTCTAATGATTGTATTATCCTAAAACCTCATAGAACCTCTTATTATTATCTGATATGAAAATCCATTTTATCTTATCCCCCTCTACCTAGATTCTGAAAAGGGCTAAGGCTGAAGAATCAGATTCCATCTGACTTTTCTACTTCACACTCACCTCCTGTAAAAATTTGCACTTCTATAGAAATGGTTTTTCAAATAGCTCTTCCACCCAATTTTGTGAAGTCAAGGAATCTTCATTTAAAATGAAAGCTTACGAGGAAACCCGATATATAAAAAAGATTGAACTGAAGCATCTCTAGATGAGGAGATGGAGGTGGGGAGGTGGTAGGTATGTTGTCATCCCTTCATTCCCACCCCCTGCACTAGCCCTTGGGTTTAGAGAATTCCCTCAGAACAAGGCTAAAGATGATTTACTGTTTGCCAGGATCAATTAGAATTATGACTAGTGAACATTTCTCTAGTCCGGATCTATTTTTAGTATAAGCTAAATGCATTTTGGCCTCAAGCAAATATAGTTCCTTGAAGCAATGATAATGATTCACTAGAAAGAAAAGTAATTAGTTTCTTGTTTCCAAAATAAGTTGCATAAAATGAGGAGAAATAAAATAAATGGTGTCATGTCATACACTGTCTTAAAGAACTTCCCAAAGGATATGAAGAACCAAGGGAAACATTTTCAACTAAATTTTACAAATACTCTGATTAACCTGCATCAATGGCCATATGCCAAAATGGGTAATCTAAATAGGAAATGTCAATATTCGTTTCTTAGAAGAGCTAAAAGAAATTGTTTTTGCCTTAAGGATCTAGAGAAAAGAATTTTGACCATTTCAGGCCTTGCGAAATCACAAGACAAAAGCTAACCAAAAGATTTCACCTATTTATGACAAATGCAAAATAATACATTGTCAAGAAGGTGACACTGACAGCTAAAATAACTCCTATAGTTTTTGACCTTGAAGATACAGAAATGCCTTCTAAGATAAATCAAAGATCAGAATTTATTCTTTTTTTATTTACCTACAAGAGAGAATCTTCCTGGATATGAAGGTTTTGGTTTTTCTTAGAAAAGCACTATCTAATTTATACAGTAAAAAACATTGATTAAAAAGTGTACAGACTTACCTGTGTAGACTGTATTACGGTAAGGTCATTAATATAACAAAATCCTGCCCCCATAGCAGAACGAAGTCCTGCAGTCCCAAAAGTCATTCTGCAACAAAGACGATCCCGCAGTTCCTTATTCATTCCATTTCGTAACAGATTTTCAATTTGCTCTTTTGTTTTGGGATTCTATAAAAAAGAATTATTAAAACCTAATTAAGATCACAAGCATATTCCTAATATGAAGCCTTTCTAAGGACCCAATAAATACTACATATAGTCTGACCAGCCTGACTCGGGGGTTGAGAACTGACCTATTAACCAAGAGGTCACGGTTATTGAGTTGTATAAGTTTCTTATATATTTTGATATCAACCCTTTATCAAATATATAATTTGCAAATATATTCTCCCAGTCAGTAGGTTGCCTTTTTGTCGTTGAAGTTTTCCTTCACTATGAAGAAACTTTTTAGTTTGGCGTCGTCCCATTTATTTTTTTTATTTTGTTTCCCTTACATGAGGGGATGTGTCCACAAAGATATTCCTCTGACTGATGTCAGATAGTTTACTTCCTATGTTTTCTTGAATTTTATTGTTTCAGGCCTTACCTTAAAGCAATTCCACTTCAGGATATTTATCCAAAGAAAATGAGAAGACATTATTCAAAAAGATATATGCACCCTTATGTGCATTGCAGCAAAATCTACAATAGCCAAGATATGGAAGCAATTTATGTGTCTATTGATAGATAAATGGATAAAGAAGATGCAGTACATATACACAATGGAATATTACACAGCAATAAAAAAGAATGAAATCTTGCCATTTGTGACAACATGGGTATTGTGCTAAGTGAAATAAGCTGGCAGAGGAAGAAGTGGAACTGTATAAGCTGGCTCTGATCATCCTAGGGCAGTTCTCCAGAGAAGGATGCATATGTGTAAACTCATAGCAATAATACCTATAGTAGCTGGAAATGACACAATCAACTAGTGAAATGGATCTCTGGGGGGATCTTAACAGGATCTTAGCACACACACACACTAAATTTTTATATAGTTCTTGTTTGTTAGATTTTATGTAACTAATGTTTAACTTTATTAGGCAGTTTGCATCTGTTGAAATTGTTATATGATTTTTCTTTTTTAACCTGTAAAGTTGTGGATAACCTTGATTGATTTTCTAATAGTATAGCAACCTTGTATTCTGGTTTTGGTCTGATAATTTTATTTTTTATTTAAGTATAGCTGGTATACAATCTTGTATTGGTTGTATTAGTTTCAGGTATATAATCTAGTGATTCAACATTTTAAACCTTATAATGTGGTCACTCCACTAATTCTAATACTCATCTGTCACATGTAAACTTATCACAATCTTACTGACTAAATTCCCCATCCCTTTTTCACCCTCCTCTCTACCCCCTCCCTTCTGGTAACCATCCCTTTTGTCTCTGTTTCTGAATCTGTTTTTGCAGAACACATGAAGGCCATACACACCTTCCCCCATGGCCAACAGCTGACGACTGTTTGGTGCAGGGTTATAATTCCATTATGCAATTAATACTCCAGAGGGCCAAAGAATCAAGTTGAGATTCAATTTTCACCGGAAACTAAATCATTCCCTCACTCCCCTACAGATTTCTCTTGAGAGCAGTCCTTTTATAAATCATTTACACAAGAATCCCCATCTCGGCTTCTAGGGAACTCAACCTAAGATACATATATGTAAATATATACAGCTGACCTTTGAACAATGCAGGGGTTTAGGGTGCCCAACCGTGTACTATCAAAAATTGGTAAATAACTTGACTCCTCAAAAACTACAGTCCTTGATATCTGTGGGGAATTGGTTCCAGGACCCCTACAGATACCAAAATCTATAGATGCTCAAGTCCCTCATATAAAATGACACAGATCAATGCATACAGTTGGCCCTCTGCATTCATGAATTTCCAACTGTGGAAAAAACACCTGGGGATACAAAGGGTTAACTGCATATTTATTGAAAATATATGCACATAAGTGGACCTATCTTGTTCAAACCAGTATTATTCAAGTGTCACCTGTATATATTTTTAACTTTTAGCACACAAGAAATAGAAAGGAACTTCCTGAATCTGATAATGGCTAGCAGTCCTAGCTAAAGCTGTAAAGCAAGAAAAAGAGACAAAAAGTATAAGAACTGCAAAAGAAACAAAATACACATTTACAGATGGAATGGTTGAACATAAAACAATTTCAAGAGTAAATAATTTTTAGAATGAGTGTTAAAATACAGTAGGGTTGTTGGATACCAGGTCAGTATACAAAAGCCAATTGCATTTCTCTGTATCAACAAATAGAAAAATCATTTTAAACCATCTGTTTCCTATATGGCCATGTAAATGCCAATAATAACTGACCTTTCCACAGGTTACAACTGTAAACTCTAGACAAAATACAAAAACAAAGAAACAAAACCAAACCTGCAAAGACCTGAAGATACTGGAGTGGACAAACACAAATGGTTGTAAAAGGGCGTTGACACTTGGGACAAGGAACCAGTTCAGGGTGAGTTCCCATTTTTATGGCTTTTAACATGAAGGCAGGTATTAATCTGAACCATGTACAGTGGCTAAAACACCAGTGAAAAGTCTACAGTCCTTGTGGCCTGAAGAACCAGAGCAGAGAGTTCAGGGTAACCACAGGGTTATGTCCAGAAAGGAGAGTTGGAGAGGGATAACCTGACATTCTGCACACAAACTCTGCCCAACTCTCTGGCTGACTCCTGTACTATGTAGGTGAGATAGACTTCGGTTAAGGATAAAAGAATAAATCGAGATTTGAGCAGCCTCTCAAGAAACAGTTTGCAGTTAGCATTCAACCAAGTTAACTACCTGTTAAAACACACAAAATCAAACACTCATTACTTAAAAGGTGCTTGAATTCTCAGTGCTTTATGAGACAGAGGTTTTTTTTACCCCAAGGGCATGAAAATTACAAAAATAAATACACATTGGTGTGAGTGGTACTGTAGTACTATAGTATAATATCAACTAGCTTACTGTTAAGTTTTTCTTTATAATTATGTAAAAGTTCCTTGATATTTGGGGAGAAGATGTTTAAGTCATTTATTTTATATATGAATCTAATTTTACAGAAATCACAAATAAAACTTATTATTTTTGTAAAGTATGACATTTCTATTTAGATGAACATCTTAGTCTGTATTTAATGTTATTTTATTGTTGACTTTCATTCTATTAAGGAAATATAATTTCTGAAAATCTTGTAATAGTGTTCTGTATAAAGATAAGTTAGCAGTATCCACATTTTCAAAAGTTATATACTAAGTATTTATATATAACTAGTGCCCTGGTGCACAGATTCATGCACATTGAAAGGAAATTAATTAGAAGAAAGAGGCGTGTGATAATTACGCTATTGCAAAAATTACATGTCAAAATAGTATATATAATATAGTATTATAAAATTAAAATACAAAATATTTTAATATTATTTTCCCTTTTTCTATAATAGAAGTGTCAGAGATAAAAGAAAATTAGTAAAATATACATGAAAATAATAAATTAATAAATAACATTATATAAAAATACATGATATAAAAATAAAAATAATGTAAAAACATTTTATATTTATCAGTAACAATGATTGATAAATTGATTAGCAAATAAACAAAAACATGATATAACAACAACTAAGTGCCAACAGTTAGTTTTCAGATACATATATCGTGATTGGCGCCAGTGAGAGCTTTATATGTATCGTGCATGCAATGAGTCAACATTTGTTTTTAAATTGCCAGTGCATATCAGCCAGTCAGTTAGTTGAATAGTTGGATGGATGGATGGTGGTCACTTAGCCTTTTATATATATTGATAAGATATATAATACTTTACTTTTTTAAAAATATATTTTATTGATTTTTTACAGAGAGGAAAGGAGAGGAATAGAAAGTTAAAAACATCAGTGAGGGAGAAACAACCTGAAACCCTTCAGTCCGCAGGCCGATGCTCATCCACTAAACCAAACCAGTTAGGGCTATAATACTTTACTTTTGTTGAGTGTTTTCAGGCATTGAAATCATTTTGACTGTGATTTTTTTTTTAAAGGAGCTGTTTAACTCCCAGGGTTATCTTTATTTGATTAAGTGTAAAACAAAACAATTTTTTTTAACCAGACAGGAAATTTAGATAAAACCCTAAAATTCCTAGATATGCCTTGGTTACTTTGGGGAAAGGAGAAAAAGGGGAAGATGGGCTCCGGAAGTGAATACGGGAAATTAAACTGAATCTGTAATTTGCTTATTTCTTTAAAAAGGAGATCTGATTCAAATTTAGCAAAATTTTATGATTTAACAAAATGGGAACTGTTTATCATTTTCTGTATTTTTAAAAAGAGAGAAATCAATTTATTAATAAGTCCTATTACTTCTTCCTTAGTTTTCTTAAAAGGCTCTATAAGTACCCTAATGTAAAACTTTGATATCCACATTTCTAGAAGAGTCTCCAGGCTACCCTCCACAACTTCAATTCATCCTATCCTAATTACATACTGCAGCCAGATTAATCCATCCAAGAACCAACAAGAGTGTCCAATGACCATTACACCAAATGTAAAGGTTAGGAAGGCTGGGACCAGATCCTAAAAGGGCAGAAAAGTCTCAACAACTTTTTTTGTTGTTAATCCTCACCCAAGGATATTTTTCCCATTAATTTGGAGAGAGAGTGGGAGAGGGAAATGGAAAGGAGGGAGGGGAGAGGTGACGTAGGGAGAGAGATATTAGAGAGACACATCGATTGGTTGTCTCCCACGTGTGCCCAGACCAGGCTGGGGATAGAACCTGCAACCCAGGAACCTACCTTGACCAGGAATTGAACCCTTGACACTTAGGTACACAGACCAGTGCTATAGCCATTTAACAGCACTGGTCAGGGCTCAAATCCATTTTGGATTCAAATACTTTCTTCATTTCTCTGAGCCCGAGTTTATGTATGGGTTTAAAAAACAGGAATAACTATCTCAAACAATCCTTGGGACTTAAAATTAAGAGATTTTTAACATGGAAGTGTTTAGTACCATGTCTGGCATATGATTACTCAAAAAATGCTAGTTTTCTATCACTTATTCTTAACCACCTCAGCAGTTCAAAAACATGTGTTGTATTTTAGTTTTTCTAAATCTCTTCATTGTTCTTACATGTACCCTGTTCAGTCTCATTTCCCTGACTCTATATCCATCGTCTGTTCCTGTCCTACTTAGCCATCAAACTCAAATTCTACTTTTTACTTAAGGTCTTCCTGACTGAATCTCTATTGCTCTTAAGAACTAGCAGTAAGGCAGTTGACCACTTAATTGTTCTGTGTATATTTTAAATTTTATTTTTAACTAGAGGCCTGTTGCACGAATTCATGCATGGGTGGGGTCCCGCGGCCTGGGAGGCCTGTCTCACCCACTCCCGATGGAGCCCATCAGGGCAGGCCAGCTGGGGGAAGGGATTGCGGGAGGTTGGCCGGCCACAGGAGGTTGGCTATGGGAGCACACTGACTACCAGGGGGCAGCTCCTGCACTGAGCATCTGTTGCCTGGTGGTCAATGCACGTCATAGTGACTGGTCATTTGGTCAATTGGTTTTAACAGTCACTTGGGCTTTTATATATAGACATTATTAATTACAAACTACATGATACACTTTCTTTGCATAAAAAAGTAATAATGATATAGATAAAGCTATCATATCTTTTACTATAACCTGCATTCCCATATGCCTGCTTTGGGGAAGCCAGTACTGATTGTGATGAATCCTTTCAGAACTTTTCTTGCACCTAGATGCTTAAGGAAATGTAGTTTTGCTTTATCCCTTTTTATTATATATACTAGACGCCCAGTGTACGAAATTTGTGCACTCAGGTGGGGGGATTCCCTCAGCCTGGCCTGCACCCTCTCACAGTCTGGGAGCCCTTGGGGATGTCCTTAGCACTGTGGTGGAGGTGGGAGAGGGTTCCACCACTTGCCAGCCGTGAGTCCAGCTCAGGGCTTCTGACTGAGCCTCACTCCCACTGTGGGAGCACGCTGACCACCAGGCGGCAGCTCCTGCATTGAATGTTTGCCTCCTGGTGGTTAGTGTGCGTCATGTGACTGGTCGTTCTACCATTTGGTCAATTTGCATATTACCCTGTTATTATATAGAATATGGTATTAAATTGTACGTGATGCTCTATAACTTGCTTACTTATCTTTTCAATACATGTAATATCTATGCTAATCTTTTCAACTATTGCAGAACGTTCTAGTTTATTTATCCTTTGCCCTATTGGTGGGCATTTATGTTTTCTCTAGTTTTTATTTGCATAAATAATAAAATATTTCAGAGGGAAAATTACATGAGAACATTCTGAGCAGAAATCACAAAACCACTACTTATACTGAATTTATTGAAGAGATTTTCTAACAAGATTCTGGTTAGCTGAAAACGAATATACCTTTGAACGTAAGATGCACGGTATTTTTCAATTACATTATAATTTTCATATTCTCTTGGGCATTGAATATGAGAATATTCATAGGTTGGTTTTTTTTAATAAGATACAGTACTCACTAAATGATTTGTTGTGGAAGATCTCAAGCAGGATTGGATACACTGCTGTCTGTATTCTTTCCACCAGCATTAATCATTTTCTCTATTAACTCCCAACACCAGAGGGCAGCAGCCTCAGTACTAATTACCAATAATGCAGAGAGCAATTTCGTGAAAATACACTCCTGTAGTAAAATCTGTACTAAATTGCTTATCAACCTTTTATTTGGGGGAGGGGTGGATATTTCTTAAAAACCAACAGGACATATAAAGTAGATAAAAAACAATTCAAACAAGGAAATGATGTTTGTTTTCTTTACATAATGACTTCAGTCATTGACATCCATAAAATTTTTTCTGGAAAGCTAGTATGGGTTTTCTCTGTTTTTGTGTGTATGTATGTATGTGTGTGTGTATATATATATAGAGGCATGTTTTCTGCCAGTCTGTTCTTAAGTAGAACAGCCAATTAGGAGCTCTGTGTTTGTGAGCTGGGCTTATTGTTGTGCAGACTTTGTTAGCACTAATTACATTATGTAAACTTTCAGAAGAATAATGAAAACTGATGGCATAATGAAATTTAGGAGGGATAAAGAATAGTGTGAGTGAGCTCCCATTTTTTCATAGCATGTATTTGACAGATAATATCTATAATAAATCAAGAGATAGTGGTATTAGCACATTATTTAGCTTTTTTGATGGTAACCAGGAGAATAAAAACAAAGCTGAAAATGGCTTCTAAAGGGCAAATTGCAGATGCGAAGAGGCAGTTAGAAACATTACAACCCATTATAATCCCTTTTATACTATTTTTTAAATCATAAGCATGTATTTCTTTGAAATAAATTAAAAAGAGAATGGTAGAAACTGAGGAAAATGTTAAAAAATGAACATAAAAAGAAAAATAAAATTTATAAAAAGGGAAATAAATCCAAACTATTGTTTGTATGTACTAAATGTCTGGGACAGAAGGAGAATGTTGTTGCCAAGGAGACCAAAGCAACTGTTGAGCAGCAAATATAGCTCTTGGAAGAAAAATTTCATGATAATGTATTCTACTTAATATTACATCCCATTCCAGCTTTTAAAAAGGACAAAATGGTTTTAATGAGGTTTCTGAAACTTGGTGATGATGTCACTAACATTTGCTAAGTAATCAGATTATAAGGTCTAGTACAGGATAAGAAAATTTGAGTAAAGATCAAATGACCTGGGTGCTAGTCCCAACTCTACTACTTAAAAGCCATATGTCCTTGAGCAAGCCATTTTCCTTTTCTAAAACTAAGTTTCTTTGCTTGTAAAAAATGGGATAACCACACCCTAGCCTGTCTACCACTCAAGTATGCTGTGAATATATAAAAAAAATTTTTTTTTGTTATTTCACAAAGTTTGCAACACTATACAAATAAATTCAAGTGATATGTACTAATATTTCCCAAGATTGGTAAAGCCATATGTATTCTGTACTTTTCATTGATTAAATGCCAAATTAAGTAAAGTATTATAAAAATGTGAACAAAACAATATAATATAAACTATTGTTGTAAAAATTGGATTGAACTAAGTGGCAGATCCAAGCTCTGGTCCAAGCTCTACCACAACTGGCTAATTTCCACAATTACTTTCTCAACATAGACCTACAGTGAGGTCAGAGTGTTCTACTTACTATTTTTCAAAATGCCATGGCCCAAAACACCAAGGGTCAGATCCTGGACCACGGTAGATTTACTAATAGAATGCCCCAACTGAAACTACACAGGATACCCAACTGCCCAATAAACACCTTATTGCACTATTTTCTTTTTAACACTTACACATACTTTTATTTATTCAAGGCCACTAAAGACAAATCACAGTTGACTCTAGAACAGATGGGTATTAGGGGTACTAGCCCCTTTAAACTCCCTGCAGTCAGAAATCCACTTTTGATTCCCTCAAAACTTAATTACTAATAGCCTACTGTTGACCAGGAGCCTTACTGATAACAGCTAACACATGTTTTGTATGTTACACGTATTACTGTATTCTTATAATAAAGTGAGCTAGAGAAAAGAAAATGTTATTAAGAAAATCATAAGGAAAATATATTTACAGTATTATATTTATTTTTTAAAAATCTGCATGTAAGTGAACCTACAGAGTTGAAATCTGTGTTGTAAAGACTTTCTATGACCTGGTCTCTACATGCCTTCTCAACAGTTTCTCTTTGTTACTCTAAGCTACAGCAGAAACAAATGGTCTAAGTACACACAGAGAAGGATAACATTCATTTGTAATTTAGTTTTCCCTGCTGAAGATACACATTAAAGTTTCAATCTCTGCTTGGAATAGTCTTCCTCTCCATGTTAACAAGTCTAAATTTGAGTTAATTCTGAAAGTTAGCAGAAACAACATATTTTTTATGGAGACTTTTCAAAGTATACCACTCCATCAAGGCTAAAACTAACAATTTTGGTGGCTTAAGCAAGTAGCAAATTGCCCTCTGATCAATTGATAAAATGTGTGCTTCGCTTAGAGTCATTAGAATCAGTGGCATTTAGTAAGTTCCTTCTTTCAATTAAACTCAATTTCTCTGTGCTAAAAGACTATAGATGTTGTCAACATGTAATGAGATAAATCCTGTAAATCTGGCCTGTTATTGTATATTTTAGCACTCTACATTTCAGTGCCCAGGGATACAACCTAGCTTACCTATACTCTCAGTTTACAATATACACCCACATTTACCAATTAAAAGTAAGTACTTTTCTCTCGTTAAGAGGATTAATCTTTATTATTTGTATTACGTAATTATCAAAATTATTTATTCTGTTCCTCTGTAAAGGACACCTGTTACTTACTCCTTGTATTATATTTGTGAGCTTTTATCTTCCCTTCTACATTCTTTAAAGATATGATCCATATCTATTTCATCTTTGCATTTCCCACAGGTTTTCAGACAATGCCTTGTATATAGGCTGCACAGTAGGTATAAATTAAGATTTCCTTTTCCACTTTCAATGAAGACTGGTTCTCCACATTCTGCTGTAGTTTAGGATACTTTCTTCTAGAAAGTCATCCTTGACCATCCCAGTCCACAGGTCATTCTTACTTTTTTTAAAAAATATATATTTCATTGATTTTTTACAGAGAAGAAGGGAGAGAGATAGAGTTAGAAACATCGATGAGAGAGAAACATTGATCAGCTGCCTCTTGCACACCCCCTACTGGGGATGTGCCTGCAACCAAGACACGTGCCCTTGACCAGAATCGAACTTGGGACCCTTCAGTCCTCAGGCCTACACTCTATCCACTGAGCCAAACCAGTTTCGGCATCACTCTTACTTGTTTTTGTAATTTTTAAAAAATATATTTTATTGATTTTTTTACAGAGAGGAAGGGAGGGGGGTGGAGAGTTAGAAACATGGATGAGAGAGAAACATCCATCAGTTACCTCCTGCACACCCCCCATCGGGGATGTGCCCATAACCAAGGTACGTGCCCTTGACCGAAATCGAACCCGGGACCCTTCAGTCCACAGGCTGACACTCTATCCACTGAGCCAAACCGGTTTTGGCCACTCTTACTTTTTAACTCCTAAAAGAGCTGTCCATAAATCATTTAATTGCCATTAAAACTACTCAGCATTATCTTTTTATGTTTATATGTATGTTATAATCTTTTTATATTTCAGTGTTTTCCAACAATATCTAGGCACAACACAGACAATCAATCTTTAAAAAAAATTAATCAAGAGATTCATTAAAGGCCTAGCCAGTTTTGCTCAGTAGATAAAGCATTGGCCTGTGGACCAAAGGGTCCCAGGTTCGATTCCAGTCAAGGGCACATGCTCAGGTTGTAGGTTTGATCCTCAGTAGGGGACATGCAGAAGGTAGCTGATCAGTAATTCTCTCTTATTATTGATATTTTTCTCTCTCTCTCCCCCTCTCCTTTCTCTGTGAAATTGAGATATATATATATATATATTTTAAAGAGAGAGATTCATTAAGAGTATACTCAAAACTGGAAACTAAAGAGATCAAAAGATCTCATTCATGGCAATGAAAAACAAACGATTGTTGAAGGGCCAAAGGCTTTCACATACATAATAGTTACTAGTAAATCAAATGGTGTTAGAATTCTACAAGTGTCTTTGAATTTCATAAATCTTCCTTTCACTTTAGGCAGACATAAGTGCAACCACATACATTTACTGACTACCAATGAAAGCAGATGACTGTAAACAAAAACAAGTAATTGTATTAAACATATAAGGATAACATTCTTTTGTAATTTAGTTAATTATCTCTGCTGAAGACATTTACATAGTTTGCAGTATATATCATTTTCCTGTATGCTAAACCTTAGTGCTTTTATTTCTATTAAATCTCCTCCCTAATGGACTAAAACCAGAAAAGCTATCTTTGAATCTTCACTTCTTTTGTGTCCTTCCACAGTGAGGAACTATATTATAGCAGGCATTTTATAAATACTGCCAAAATGGATTTAAAGGCACATCTTTATGTTAATTAATGGGATTTCACAGATTTGGTACACCTGATTAAATGTATGTGTGTATATATATATATCCAAATCCTACAATAAGAGAGTTGGTTCTCTAGTTTAGTTCAATAAGAAAACTCTAGAGCAGTGATTTTCAACCTTTTACATCCCATGGCAAACATAAACTAATTACTGAACTTCTGCAGCACACCAAAAAATATACTATTTCACTAAAAAAAAAAAAGGTATAATTTTGATTCAGTCATACTAGACAGCTATGATGGCTGTTGTAATTTTTTAATTTGACAATCTAAGGGAAAAGTGGTCAGTGCCCCGACAAGTCAGGTATTGCATGTTTTAAAAATTCTATGGCACACCAGTTAACAATTGCTGATTCAAAGTGTGATTCAAAGACCAGCAGCACTGGTATCACCTGGGAGCTCATTCTGAGGCTGAATCCTCAAGCCCTACTAGAGGCTTCCTAAATCAGAATCTGGTGACCTGTAAGCACATTAAGGTTTGAGAAGCACTGGTTTTGACTCCAGAGGAAGAATGAGAATGTCCAAGATGCATATGATCAAGTAATGCTACCTAACATGTGATTGCTTATTTGTTAGTCTTTCTTATCTACTAACTGAGGCTTTTGGGGGGCAAGAACCCTTTCCTATCTTCTTCACCAGTAATATTCCCTGGGCTGATAATCCGTGAAACATTATCCAGTGCTCAATAAAATCTCTTGTGGTGATGTTTTTTTTTAAATCCTCACCTGAGGATATATTGTCATTGATTTTAGAGCAAGGAGGGAGGGAGAGAGGGAAGAAAGAGGGAAGAGATGCTAGAGATGGGGAATCCGACCAACAACCTCGGTATGTGCCCTGCCTGGGCGTGAACCTGCAATCATTTGGTGTTCAGAAGGATGCTCCAACCAATGGAGCCACCTGGCCAGGGCTCAATAAATATTTTTTTTCCTGAATGCATGAATGACTGAACAAAATGAAAATAAAACTTTTTCACAAAGCTCATCTTTTAGGAAATTATTTGCACAACATGATTTCACCAGACTATTTAATTCAGCATTTTTAATTCCATTTTAAATGTTACTTCTCGATGTCACCAAATGCGCTGCATGTGTTCGACAAAGCAAAAGCTTGGATCTCCTTCCTTTGTTGAGCCACCGGGGACCTTTTTTTTACAAGTGCGATAGCTGCATTTGAATTCTGCTCGCACAGAGCCATCCCACCAGAATGCACAGGATGAAATCACCGCAAAACTTGGGGGGGTGGGGGGAACAGAGGAGGAATAGGGAACACAAAAACATTTCTGCATCAAAGCATCATATAAAAGCTGGAAAACATGATTTTTTTTTTTAAAAAAAAACACAGAATACTTCCAGGAAATAATTCCCGGCAAGGGAAAGAGGGTGGTAAGATAACTCTTACCTTTCTGAAGAGCCAAAGGTGGTAGACTAGAGAATGCTAGGGAGTGATAAAAGATCAGCGACTACCTAACGACGGAAGGTGGAAACACAGCAGACCAGAACTAACGCGGACAGCGGTTAGAAACGTGCAAGAAGGGTGACAAAAAACCACTTTCAGGTTTAGAGAAAGGAAAGGGGAAGGAAAGCTCTATGACGGATACAACTTACGATGATGATGATGATGATGATGATTAATTATTACTGAGAGAGAGAGAAAGAGACGACATGCACTTGAAGGGAGGGGGTGGGAGGAAGAAAGGGAGGTTGCGATTGCGCTCACTGTAAAAGGAAGCGACTACAGGCGCCCCTGCCCAGCTCCGACGGCCCCAGGGAGCCAGCCCAGGCAGAGGTGGGTGGCAACGCCCGGCCCCGCTGGCTCCCTCCCGGTGGCCCGAGCCATCTCCTCGGCAGCCTGCGAGCACCAGGTGGAGGACGAGCAGCAGCAGACGGTGGGCGGGAGGGCGTGCGGGAAGGAGGGGAGGATGCCCGCTGCCCCGGTACCCACCTTATCCCAACGGAGCCACTGCCCGATGGCCGTGTCTAGCTGAGGGTCTCCGGTGTGGTAGGGGGCGTGGAGCAGGTTGGAGTTCAGGTCCCCCTCTGCGTTTTCAGCCATGGCTGGCAGGCTGGGGTGCGCGGATCGGGCGGGGGGGGGCGCGGCGATGAAGACGCCTAGGTGGGGGGAGCCTGAGGTGAGCGCTCACCGGGGTCCCAACGCCCCCTCCTCACTGAAGGGCATCGGAGACCAACGGCAGGATGTTTGCACCAGCTCCTGCCGTTGAGACGCCGGAGAGAGGAGGTTGCGGCCGCTCGCTCTTCGCCACACCAGCTCCAGGTCCCTCTCTGGGCGAATGGACAGAGGCGGTCGCGCCGGGAGAGAACAACAACAGTCCCCGATGCCTGGGGTTTGGTCACCGCCGCAGCCGCTGCCTCCGCCCTGGCTACCTTAGGCCCCGCCCCCGCCGCTGGCCCCGCCCCTTGTGCTTTAAGCCTGGGGGCGGGGAGGGGGAGGAATAGGCAGGGCGCTCCCGGCGTCTCGGCAGCGGTGCGTTAGGATCCGCCACGGGGGTGGGAAAAATGAAGCACGGCTCTTTCTTTTTTAATGTTGAAAATGGCCTTTTGCCACGGGTGTTGTCTTTGTTTCGGCCCCCACACACTCCCACGCCGTCTCCTTTTCTCGGCCGGCTAGCACGAGCCAGCCGCCTCAGCGCTCGCCCGGCAAGTCCCCGGGGGGCGGCGCGCGCGCGCAGGCCGCTCTCCAGTTTCGGCTTCGGAGCACGCGCCCGGCGGCCGGGTGCGCGGGGCTGTCCCCGCACGGCCTGACGGGCCTTGTAGTTCTTTTCTTTCCCCGAGGTCTGCGGAGACGGTCGCTAAGGACTACGACTCCCAGCAGATCCGCACCCTTCCTTTCCTCAAAGGAAAAATCTTATCTCGAGGCTGCTGTTCCCGGAGGGACATCCCCGGTACCTGTTACCCTAGGGCGTGTTAGCCCGGAGCTTCCATTAATGGCATAAGGACTGACTTAGGAAGGGCGACAGCTGTACCCACCGAACCCTTTACCGGGTAGGAGTTGCGTTCTTTCGAAGCTTCAACCCTGCTGTGAGGTCGGTTGGGCGTGATCATCCCCATTTTACACACAAAGAGGACAGGGCGAACCGACTTTCTCGGAAGCGGTATTGGTGATGGAAGCCGGGGTTCTAACCTGCCTTCCGATGTCCTCAGCGGGCGGTTCTTTCCGCTCTGCTGCTGCCGAGGGCTAGGCGGCCGGGAGGACGAGGTGGCCGAAAACAGACAAGGAAGTCGTGAAGGAGGGAGGGGAGATGGGGCGGCATCAGCCGCAGCTACAGTGCGTAAGCGTCGCGAGAGAGGGACCAAAAGCGAGGGGAATGGGAATGTAGAGGAAGAAGAAAGATGACCGAGGTCACTTTAAAGTCCTTATTTTGGCCTCTTCTCTTCTGTGGAATGGTCGTCTTTCACGCCACGCAGCTTGAGGCCTGGGAGCTGCAGAGAAGGGCTCACCTGCCTGCCACCCATGGGCTCCCGCGTTTCTTGTTTCTGCCTGTTGACCATGGCACTATAATTTTGACCAAATATCTCTCACCTCTTTACCTATTCAGCTTTTTTTGGTAATGAGGGTGTAATAATATTTACACCCATGGCTACAGTAAATTAATAAGTGGCTTTGGAGTGTGCTTTGAGGTTCATAGATAAAAGATATAAAACATCCAAAGTATTACTTTCTTCCCTTTAAAGTGCCGTTGCCATAATAAAACCCAAACTACCAAGGTACAGAAGAATCGTAGCGCCAGTTCCCGAAAAATAACACGCTGTAATTTGGAGTTACAGTCTTTGCTAAGCAGTTGGGTGTTTTCCTTTCACGGAGTCCGCAGGTTCTTTTAATCACATAGGGCCTCGCAGAACACCATCAGTCCGGGATGAAGAAGATGCATCATTCACCAACGCCACTATTATTGTCCATGACAAGCGTTAATGGAACATTTACTCTGTATGCTAAGCATTATGCTAGGAGCTGAGGCAATAAGGAAGTATATAACACAATTACTCATTTAAAAAAAGAATCTGTCTAGGCGGTCAGGATTTATGCAAGAAAAGAGAGCACACGATAAACAGCAACTTACTGAAGACAACTGTTAAAGAGTTTGGAGCCTGAGGTGGTCAATAAAAGCAACAAGCAGCAGGTGAAACCAGCACCAGGCTTTGAGGAACAAAATAAGTAGAGAAAATGGTAGAGGATATTTTAAAGCCATAGACCATTGGTTCTCAAATCTCCCTAAGAGTTGGTTTAAAATATATATTTCTGACCCTATCCGGTGTGGCTCAGTGGATAGAGTGCTGCCCTACGGACTGAAGGGTCCCAGGTTTGATTCCAGTCAAGGGCACATGCCCAGGTTGCAGGCTCAGTCCCTACTGGGATGTGCAGGAGGCAGCAATCAGTGATTCTCTCTCATCATTAATGTTTCTACCTCTGCTCTTTTTCTCTCTGAAATCAATACATTTTTAAAAATATATATTTCTGGAAACTGCCCCAGAGATTGAATCAGCACATCTGTGTAGAGCTTAGATATCTACATTTTTGATAAATCTGTTGATTGTGACATTGGGGACCATAATTTTGCTACTTAAAGTGTGATATGACTACTGTATTGGTGTCCTCTGGGAGCTTATTAAATACAAAATTTCAGGCTCCATTCAATTGTGTTGAATCAGAATCTACATTTTACAAGATCCCATAATGATTTATGTATATGATATTTGATAGGCAGTGGGTTCATAAGACGATTCTTACTCAGTTTAATTCAATTTTGATAAACACCACTTAAATGACAACTTTCAAGAGATGGAATTAATAGGGCAAGTATGACGAGAAATACAAGTTTTAATTTAATTCCAGAATCAACCAACTCTCATATATATAAAAAGAGAATCTCTCTCTTGGTTCTAATATACCTACTATTTTTGTATCATAATATATCTTATCCTCAAGTGGTTCAGAAAAATGCTATGTATATACACATATACATAAATATGTATTATTAAATATACATGCACATATATAAATAGAAAATAAAAATGGGAAATGCTAACAATAGATGAATCTGGGTAAACGACAGATGGATATTGTTTATATTATTTTAATTTTCACAACTTTATTTGAAATTATTTCCAAATAAAAACATTTAAAAGAAAAACCTTATGTATTAAAAAATAGCCATTTCTTCATTGTTTAAAAAAACAAAACAAAACTAAGAGCCTCAAAGCTCTTATTCTGTCAGGGTAGCAAGAAATTAAATTTTTGCCTTAGCTGGTTTGGCTCAGTGGATAGAGTGTAGGCCTGCAGACTGAAGGGTCCCAGGTTAGATTCCGGTCAAGGGCACATGCTTGGGTTTCAGGCTCGATCCCGAGTAGGTGGGGTGCAAGAGGCAGCCGATCAATGATTCTCTCTCATCATTAATGTTTCTCTCTCTCTTTCCCTCTCCTTTCCTCTCTGAAATCAATAAATATATATTTTTTAAAAAGAAAGAAATTAAATTTTCATCAATTTCAGGGGCTCACCTCTCCACCCAAGCTTTATATGGTACTAGAGAACCAGAAAGAAACACCAATTCCTCAAGATTGCTGCTAACATCTGTACTGTTCAGAGTTATGGTAGTCTCTGGAAGTCTGACAGTTTTCTCCTTGCATTCAATTAATAAGCTATGGCCAGGAAACTTGGGTGAGGCTATGAACCCCAAAGTCTCTAGTTTACCACATGTCCATCCCCTCTAAACTCTTGCCAGTTTCTTGAAGTGGTGCCACTAAGCAGAGCTCAGGATTTCTCTTGCATCACCCTTCTATTTTAAGACTATATGTTTTGAGGAAATTTATCATTGTGCTGTGTGATTGCTTAGAAAAGAGAAGTGTTTTTTTTTTCTTTTTGTTGCTCACAAGGGTGCTTGTCATAAACTCTAGTGAATATTGTATTAAAAGAAAAGTGAGCGTTTCTGGGGTGGCTCAGTCGGTTGAGCCTTGCCCTGTGCCCTGAAAAGTTGCTGGTTCCATTCCCGGTCAGGCCACATAATCAGTTGCGGGTTCCATACCCAGTCAGGAAACGTTCAATATTTCTCTCTCTCTCTCTCTCTTCCCCCACTTTCTCCCTTCCTTCCTCCTTTCCTC
>JAAGEH010000005.1:1324723-1364079 GCA_011751065.1 Lasiurus cinereus
AAAAAGAGGAAAGGAAGTAAGTACTAAAAAAATGGAACGGAAGTAAGTACTATCTTGCAAGCAATTTTCTACTTTCAGCATTCTTACATAAAATGTCTACTGAGGCAAGAGGATGTAAGTAATAAAAAGCAGGAGTGGCCGGGAGGGGTTGATGGGGGAAAGGAGACATAGCAATACTTTAATCAATAAAAAATAATATGCTAACAAATAACCCACATAAAAAAAAGTGATTATCTCTGTTTAAGAGGGTAAGGATGCAGAGTCCATCTGGGATAAGAGTGAGGCAAGGCACAGAATCTAGGGTGCAAAATTTACAGAGGCATTACCTTTAGGTTTGTGGAAGTGCAGGATTGGCTCCTGAGAGTGACTACTTTATTATATTTTTAAAACAGTTTTATTGAAATATAATTCACATACCAAACAATTCACACATTTCATTTATACATTTTATTTTTATTATACATATTCACAGATATGTATAAACATCACCGCGGTCAATGTTAGAACTTTTCATCACTTCAAAAAACCTTTTGCCCTTTAACTATCAGTCCCCTATTGCCCTATTTCCCACTTCAAGGCCTAAGCAACCACTAATTTACTTTCTATCTCTATAGATTTCCCTGTTCTGAACATATATGAATGGAATCATATAATACTAGAGGCCCAGTACACGAAATTCGTGCATGGGGGCAGTGTCCTTCAGCCCAGCCTGCTCCCTCTCCAGTCTGGGACGCCTTGAGGGATTTCAAGCTGTCCGTTTAGGCCCAATCTAGGATTGGGGCAGTCAGACATCCTCTTACAATCCAGGACTGCTGGCTCCCAACTGCTTGCCTGTTTGCCTTCCTGATTGCCCCTAACTGCTTCTGCCTGCCAGCCTGATCATCCCCTAACCACTCCCCTGCCAGCCTGTTTGTCCCTAACTGCTCTCCCCTGTGGGCCTGGTCACCCCTAACTGACTTCCCTGCAGCCTTGATCACCCCCAACTGCCCTCCCTTGTAGGCCTGGTCCCTCCCAACTGCTCTTCCCTGCTGGCCATCTTGTGGTGGCCATCTTGTGTTCACATGGGGCAGGATCTGGTGACCACATGGGGGCAGTCATTTTGTGTGTTGGATTGATGGTCAATCTGCATATTACTCTTTTATTAGAGAGGATAGAGGCCTGGTGCACGGGTGGGGGCCAGCTGGTTTGCCCTGAAGGGTGTCCTGGATCAGGGTGGGTGTTCCCTTGAGGTGTGGGGTGGCCTGAGCAAGGGGCCTGTGGTGGTTTTCAGGCTGGCCATGCCCCCCAGTGACCCAAGTAGAGACTCTTGGGATTTATTTATCTTCTACAATTGAAACTTTGTAGCCTGGAGTGAAACCAAGCCTTCTGCTCACACAGCCATTGAAACTTTGTTGCCTTAAGTGCGGGCCAGGGTATGTGGAAAGCTTGGCTTCCTCCATCAACAGTGGCAACCCATGCTTCCCTCTTGCTCTCTCTGTGGCTGTAGCCATCTTGGTTGGGTTAATTTGCATACTTTCTCTGATTGGCTGGTGGGCATGGCTGGTGGGCATAGCTTGTGGTGTAGCAGAGGTATGGTCAATTTGAATATTACTCTTTTATTAGATAGGATGTGATCTTTTGAGACTAGCTTCTTTCACTTAGCAATAATGTTTCCAAGGTTCTTCCACATTATAGCATGCCTCAGTATTTCATTCATTTTTTTAGTTTAATAATATTCAATGTATGGGTATACTATATTTTGTTCACCTATTTGTCCATTGATGGACATTTGTGTTGTTTCTACCTTTTGGCTGTTATGTATAATGCTGCTCTAAATATTCATGTACAGTTTTTGTGAGGAATATGTGTTCATTTCTCTTAGGTCAGTGGTTGACAAACTCATTAGTCAACAGAGCCAAATATCAACAGTACAATGATTGAAATTTATTTTGAGAGCCAAAATTTTTAAACTTAAACTTCTTCTAATGCCACTTCTTCAAAATAGACTTGCCTAGGCCGTGGTATTTTGTAGAAGAACCACACTCAAGGGGCCAAAGAGTCACATGTGGCTCTCGAGCCACAGTTTGCTGACTACTGTCTTAGGTATACATCTAAGAGTAAAGATTTGCTGGATCATGCTTAATCATTTGAGGAACTGCCACACTATGTTTCCAAAGCAGCTGTACCATTTATATACACAGCAGTATATGAGGGTTCCAAATACTCCACAGATTTTCCAACACTTGTTACTATTTAACTTTTTTTTTAAATTGATTTTTTTTACAGAGTGGAAGGGAGAGGGATAGAGAGTTAGAAACATTGATGAGAGAGAAACTTCAATTCAGCTGCCTTCTGCACACTCCCTACTGGGGATGTGCCCACAACCAAGGTACATGCCCTTAACTGGAATCGAACCTGGGACCTTTCAGTCCGCAGGCCGATGCTAAATCCACTGAGCCAAACTGGTTAGAGATACTATTTCACTTTTTGATTCTAGTCATTTTAGTGAATGTAAAGTGGTTTCTCATGGTTTTGATTTGTATTTTCCTAAAACTAATAATGTTGAATTTCTTTTCATGTGCTTGTTGTATATCATCCTTGGAGAACTATTTATTCACATTCTCTAAAATTAAAAAATTTATTGAGTTATATTTCTTTCTTTAATATTTTTATTGATTTCAAAGAGGAAGGGAGAGGGAGAGAGAGATAGAAACATCTCTGATGAGAAAAATCGTTGCTCAACTGCCTCCTGCATGCTCCCAACTGGGGATTGAGCCTGCAACCTAGGCATGTGGCCTGACTGGGAATCGAACTGTGACATCCTGTTTCACAGGTCAAAGCTCAACCACCGAGCCTTGCCATACTATTTCTGGATACAAGTCCCTAATACATATCAGATATATGATTTACAAATATTTCCCCACATTCTGTGTGTTGTCTTTTCACATTCTTAATGGTGTTGTTTGAAACACAAAAGTTTTTAGTTTTGAGGAAGTCTAGTTTATTTTTTTCTTTTGTTGTTCATATGTTTGGTGTCATATCTAAGAATCCTTAGCCAAGTCTAAGATCATGGAGATTTACCCTTTGTTTTCTTCTAAATCTTAGAATCTAAGAACTTTATAATTCTAGCTCTTAGATTTAGATCTTTGCTCCCTTTTGAGTTAATTTCAATTATCTCAAATATGATGTGAGGGAAGGAGTTAACGTTTATCTGCATGTGGCTATCCAGTTGTTGCCACACCATTTTATTGAAAACATTATTTCTTTCCCTATTGAATGGTCTTGGTATTCTTGTTGAAAATTAGTTGACTATAGACTTATAGGTTTATTTCTGGCCTCCCAGCTGTATTTCATTGATCTCTGTGCCTATCTTGTGCTAGTATCATAATGTCTAGATTACTGTTACTTTGTAGTACATTTTTAAATCAGGACATATGAATATTACTTTGTTCTGCTTCTTCAAGACTGTTTTGACTATTCTAGGTCCCTTACAATTCCATATAAATTTTACAGACAGCTTGTCAATGGAATATATTTCTAATTGTAGATCTTCTTTAATATCTTTCAACAATGTTTTGTGTTCTTCAGTATAAGTTTTGCACTTCTTTTGTTAATTTATTTGTAAATATTTTATTCTTATAAATGTAATTGTTTTTTTAATTTATTTTTCAATAGTTTATTGCAAGTGTATAGAATACAATTGGTTTTTCTATATTGATTGATCCTGAAACTTGCTGAACTCATTTATTAGTTCTAATAGTTTTTTAGTTAATTTCTTAGGATTTTCTAATCACAAGATCATGTTATCTCTGAAGAGATAGTTTTACTTCTTACTACAATCTGGATGCTTTTTACTTCTTTTTCTTGCCTATCTGCCCTGCATAGAACCTCCAGTAAAATGTTGAATAGAAGTAACAAGAGAAGACACCCTTGTCTCATTCCTGCCCTTGTGGGAAAAGCATCCAGTCTTCACAATTAAGTTTTAGGTTAACTGTGGATTTTTAAAATATATATATTTTATTGATTTTTTACAGAGAGGAGAGGAGAGGGACAGAGTTAGAAACATCGATGAGAGACATTGATCAGCCGCCTCCTGCATGCCCCCCATGGAGTTGTGCCCGCAACCAAGGTACATGCCCCTCACTGGAATCGAACCCCGGACCCCTCAGTCTGCAAGCCAATGCTCTATCCACTAAGCCAAACCGGTTTCGGCTGGATATTTTTTTATAGATACTCTTTATTATATTGATAAAGTTCCCTTATGCTTTTAGTCTATTGAGTGTTTTTATCATGAAAGTGTATTGGATTTTGTCATATGCTTTTCTATATCTATTGAGATGTTTGTGTAATTTTTGTTTTTTTAATATTTTAATATAAGTATTATTCATTGATTTTTGTAAGATAGACCAAACTTGCATCCTATTAGTCATGATATATTATTGTTTATATATGTTGCTACATTTGGCTTGTTAGTATTTTGCTGAAGATTAATTTGTCCATATTTATCATAGACACTGGTTTGTAGTTATCTTGTGATGTATTTTTCTGGTTTTGGTATCAGAATAATTCTGGTCTCATGAAATGAGTTGAGAAATGCTTCATCTTCTCCTAATTTTTGGAAGAGCTTGTGAAGAATTGGCATTAATTCTTCCTTAAATTTTTTATAGAATTTAGTGGCAAAACCATCTGGGTCTGAGCTTTGTAGATAGTTTTCTGATTATTAACTGAATCTCTTTACTTGCTATAGGTCTATTCATTTTTCTGTTTCTTCTTAAGTCATTTTAGTAGCTTGTGTCTTTGTAAGAATTTGTCCATTTCATCAAGGTTATCTAATTTGCTAGCATACAATTACTTACAGTATATTTTCATTTCTGTAAGATCAGTAATAATGTCCTTTCTTTCACTTTTGATTCTAGTAATTTAAGTCCTTTTTTATTTTTATCATTCTAGCTAAAGTTTCATCAATTTTCTTATTTTGGCCCTGGCTGATGGCTCAGCTGATTGGAGTGTCCTCCTATACACCAAAAGGTTGTAAGTTTGATTCTTGGTCAGGGCACATACTTAGGTTCTGGGTTCCATCTTGGTCAGTACATGTATGGAAGGTAACAGATACTGTTTCTCTTTAATATCAATGTTTCTCTTTGTCTCCCCCCCCTCACCAAAATCAATAAAAACATATTGTTAGGTGAGGATTAAAATGAAAATTTGTTTTTCTTTACAAAGAATAAACTTCTTGTTTCATTGATTTTCTCTATTTCTTTCCTATTCTTTATTTTATTAATTTCCACTCTAACTTTTATATTTCTCTTCTTTCAGTTTCCTAATTCTCTTTTCAGCAGAATCTAATCTAAACTGGACCTTGGGTTTATGTGTTTGTGTGGGTGTGGGTGTGCATGTATTCCAATAAAACTTTATTTACAACAGCAAAAGGCAGACCAGATTTGACCTTTGGGCCATAGTTTGCCTATCCCTGATTCAGAGTAATGGTTGCCAACCCTGGATGCACAGCACTTTAAGGAACTGACTCTAAGCCTCATCCCCTGAAATTCTCATTTAATTGATCTGTGTTGGAGCCTGATAATCAGTATTTTTTGCTTGTTTGTATTTTTGTTTTAAGCTCTTCTAGGTGTTTCCAATGTATAGCCAAGGCTGAGAGCCATCTCTTCAAACAGGGATCTTACAATTGAGGTTTATTTGTTTGTTTTTGGCTTAAAACAACAGAATTTGAAATCTCAGATTTTGAGGCCACAGGTCCAAGTTGATGTATCAGTAGGGCCATCCTGATGGCTCAAGAGGAGATTTCCTTTCTTGCCATTTTTAGCTTCTGGTGGCTCTAAGCATTCCTTAACTTTTAGCTGCATAATTCTAATCTCTGGCTCTGTCTTCACATGGCCTTCTCCTCCTACTCAGGAACAGCCAGATGGTAGAGATGCATATGCCAAAGTATGGGGGCAGGGTAGTGACTTCCTTGACTACTCAGGGTGTGTCACCATCCCTGGTACCTGGATATGTTCACAAACCCAGAAGCTCCACTTTCTAGGTTTGATTTCAGTTATTCTGTTTTTTATTTCTAGAATTCTTTTAGATTTTTTTTGCAAATATTCTATAGCACTTTTTATGGTTTCCTATTCTCTAGAGATCTTTAATCTTGTCTTTCCTCCTTTATATTTAGCATAGTTGTTAAACATCTGAAATCTGTGTGCATCTGTTTCTGTTGTCTATCATTTTGCTAGTTCTTGTTCATTGGATTTGGGTTTGTTGTAAACCTTGTGTTTGTGTGTGCATTGACAAGTTATTTGTGGGAATAAATTTAGATTTGCAATAAAATTTATTTGCGATAAAAACTTTTCTTCAGCTAACACTTGCATTTGTTTCTGCCAAGTGCCTACTTCAACTACTTTAAGACTTGAAGTTCTTTGGTACTCTTATGAACCTATTTAGCCCATAGTTCTATGTAAGATGTTTATCTTCTTGTTTATCCTCACTCTGGTCATGAGGTACTAAAATATTCTAAGGTCCCAAAATATTATGAAAAGATCCTCTCATTAGACTCAACCTTTTGTAGGCCTTGGGTTTTCTTTTCTGTCTTTCTGGCCCACAAGGGTTTTTAAATTAAAGTTCAAAATTATCAGCATTGGCAAATATTTTAAGGCAAAAGCCTCATTTTCCATGGTTACTGCTCTGAGATGACATTTTCCTTCATTTTTGGCTTGGTAATTTTTTTGCATACTGGTTACCTTTACTCTGTAATTTAAAAGAAGGTCAAAAAAATTGCATTTATTATTTAGTTAGAGCAGGTAGGTTACCATAATAACCTGGTCAGCCAAGTTGGGAAACCTGCTTCTTTCATAATCATCTTGTTTCTGTAAAATAAAACATTAAGTTGATCTACCATGCTATTTTTTAAAAAATAAATTTCATTTTATAGGACTCTTAGCTTGTGTCCATTTTTTCCATAAAAATAACAGTGAACAACTTTGTCCATAAAGCTGTTTTTTCTGCATTATTCCAAACATCTGCATTTATTCCTTGCATCTAACTTCTTAGGAGAATACAGTATAAATGTTTAGGACATTTGATTTCCAAAGGGTTAAATTAATTTATTTAGAATAAATTGCATGATAGTAATCTTTTTAGTTCTGTCATCATAATATTGATGTATTTTCAAGTGAAGACCAATAAACTAGTCTTGGAAACTTGTGCAAATAGTTCTCAGTCAAAGATGGACTTTTATTAGTTTTCTTTTAAAATGTCAACTCTTTTTTTTCATTTTTTAAATTAAGGTATTACATGTGTACATATCTTCCCATTGCCCCCCCATATCCATAAATGCCCTCACCCCCCAGTGTCTTGCGTTCATTGGTTATACTTATATGCATGTATACAAGTCCTTCGGTTGACCTTTTATCTCCCTCATCTCTCCCTAACCCTCCTGCTGTAATTTGACAGTCTGTTTGATGCTTTACAGCCTCTGTATCTATCTTTTTGTTCATCAGTTTATAATTTTCTTTCTTATCCACAAATGAGTGAGATCATGTGGTATTTTTCTTTCATTGACTGGCTTATTTCACTTAGCATAATGCTCTCCAGTTCCATCCAGGTTGCTGCAAATGGTAAGAATTCCTTCTTTTTTATGGCAGCATAGTATTCCATTGTGTAGATGTACCATAGCTTTCTGATCCAAGCATCTTCTGACGAGCACCTAGGCTGTTTCCAGATCTTAGCTATTGTAAATTGTGCTGCTATAAACATAGAGGTGCATATATCCTTTCTAATTGGTGTTTCTAGTTTTTTAGGATATATTCCTAGGAGTGGGATTACTGGGTCAAATGGGAGTTCCATTTTTAGTTTTTTGAGGAAAGGCCATATTTTCTGCACAGTAGCTGCACCAGTCTGTATTCCCACCAGCAGTGCAGAAGGGTTCCTTTTTCTCCGCACTTGTCATTTGTTGATTTGTTGATAATAGCCATTCTGACAGATGTGAGATGGTACCACGTTGTCATTTTGATTTGCATCTCTTAGGTAATTAGTGACTTTGAGCATGTTTTCATATGTCTCTTGGGCTTCCTTCTGCCTTCTTTCAAAAAAATTCTATTTAGGTCTGTTGCCCATCTTTTTATTGGATCATTTATCTTCCTTTTATTAAGTTGTATAAGTTGGCTGTAGATGTTGGAGATTAAACCTTTATCAGTGATAACATTTGCAAATATGTTCTCCCATATAGTGAGTAAGTGGGCTTTCTTGTTGTTTTGTTGATGGTTTCTTTTGCTGTGCAAAGGCTTTTTATTTTGATGTAGTCCCATTTGTTTATTTTCTCTTTAGCTTCCATTGCCCTAGGAGCAGTATCAGTGAAGAAGTTCCTTTGGCATATGTCTGAAATTTTGCTGCCTGTGGATTCCTCTAGGATTTTTATAGTTCTCCATCTTATGTTTAAGTCCTGTATCCATTTGGAGTTTATTTTTGTATATGGTGTAAGTTGGTGGTCTAGTTTCATTTTTTTTTTGCGTATATCTGTCCAATTTTCCTAACACCATTTATTGAAGAGACTATCTTGACACCATTGTTTGTTCATGCCTCCTTTGTCAAATATTAATTGAGCATAGTGGTTTGGGTCAATATCTGTATTCTCTATTCTATTCCATTGGTCTATATATCTGTTCTTATACCAGGCTGTTTTGAGAACAGTGGCTTTGTAAATACAGCTTGAAATATGATAGAGATCCCACCTACTTTATTCTTCTTTCTCAGGATTGCTAAGGCTATTTGGGGTCTTTATTTCAGATGAATTTTTTTCACAAATGTCTGTGAAATATGCCATTGGTATTTTAATGGGAGTGCATTGAATCTATAGATTGCTTTGGTTGTAGTAGAGACATTTTAATGATGTTGAGACTTCCAATCCATGAATATGGTGTTTTCTTCCATCTGTTTATGTCTTTCTCTATTTCTGTTTTCAGTGTTCAGTAGTTTTTTGCATATAGGTTTTTTATCTCCTTAGTTAAGTTTATTCCTAGGTATCTTAATTTTTTTTGGCAATGATAAATGGGATAGCTTTCTTAATCTCTCTTTCTGTAAGTTCACTATTAGTGTATAGAAATGCCATAGATTTCTTGGCATTAATTTTTGTATCCTGCTACATTGCCAAACTCATTTATTAAGTTTATTGGTTTTTTGATGGAGTCTTTTGGTTTTTTTATGTACAGTATCATGTCATCTGCAAAGAAGGACAGCTTTACTTTTTCTTTTATTTCTTCTTTTTTTCTAATTGCAAGAGCTAATACTTCCAGTACTGTGTTGAACAGGAGTGGCGAGAGTGGGCATCCCTGTCTTGTTCCTGTTCTTAAGGGAAATGGCTTTAGTTTTTGCCCATTGCGTATGGTGTTAGCTGTGGGTTTATCATATATGGCTTTCATGATGTTGAGGTATGATCCTTCTGTTCCCACCTTATTGAGAGTTTTCATCAAGAAAGGTGTTGGATTTTCTCAAATGCTTTTATTGCTTCAATTGATATGACTATGTGATTTTTATCTCTCAATTTGTTTATGTGATATATCACATTTATTGATTTGTGGATATTGTATCATCCTTGCATTCCTGGGATAAATCCTACTTGGTCAGGGTGTCTGATCTTTCTGATGTACTGCTGGATCTGCTTTGCTAGAATTTTGTTGAGGATTTTGGCATCTAAGTTCATGAGATATTGGCCTGTAATTCTCTTTCTAAGTTCATGAGAGATATTGGCCTGTAATACTCTTTCATTGTGTTGGTTTTGGTATTAGGGTGATGCTGGCTTCATAGAAGGTAGTTGGAAGTGTTCCTTCCTCTTAAATTTTTTGGAATAGTCTTGAGAATGATAGCTTTTAATTCTTCCTTGAATGTTTGGTAAAACTCTCCTGTGAAGCAGTCTGGCCCCAGGCTTTCACATGCTGGAAGCTTTTTGATGACTGTTTCAATTTCTTCCATAGTTATTGGCCTATTGAAGTGTTTAGATTCTTCCTGATTGAGTTTTGCAAGGTTATATTTTTCCAGGAATATGTCCATTTCCTCCAGGTTGTCCAGTTTATCGGAATAGAGTTGTTCTTAGTATTTTTTAACAATACTTTGTATTTTGGTGGGGCCTGTTGTTATTTCACCTCTTTACTTTCTGATTTTGTTTATTTGGATCCTTTCTCTTTGCTTCTTGGTGAGCCTGGCTAGAGGTCCATTAATCTTGTTTATCCTTTCAAGGAACCAGCTCTTGGTTTTGTTGATCTTTTATATTGTTTCTTTGGTCTCTATTCATTTATCTCCGCTCTGATTTTTATTATTTCCTTCCTTCTTCTTACACTGGGCTTTTCTTGTTCCTCTCTTTCTAACTCTTTGAGTTGTAGGGTTAGGTAATTTATTACCATTGTTTCTTGTTTTATTGCAGTAGGCTTGTAGAGCTATGAACTTCCCTCTCAAGACTGCTTTCGCTGTGTCCCATAGATTTTGGATTGTTGTGTTTTTGTTGTCATGTGTTGCCATAATGTTTTTTTATTTCTTCCTTGATCTCTCTGGTTATCCAGTCATTGTTTAATAGCATGCTGTTTAGTCTCCATGTGCTTGATTTTTTTGGATTGTTTTTATTATAGTTGATTTCCAGTTTTATGCCGCTGTGATCTGAGAAGATGCTTGATATGATTTCTATCTTCTTGAATTTGAAGAGACTTTGCCTATGACCCAACATATGGTCTATCTTTGAAAATGACCCATGTGCACTTGAGAAGAATGTATATTCTGTGGCTTTGGGGTGAAATGTCCTGAAGATGTCAATTAATTCCATCTGGTGTAGTTGATGTTTCTTTGCTTATTTTTATTAGTATTGATGTTTCTTTGCTTATTTTTTGTTTAGAGGATTTGTCCAATGGTGATAGTGGGGTAGTAAAGTCTCCTACTATGATTGTATTGCTATAAATCTCTCACTTGATATCCTCCAGGAGTTTTTTTTTAATGTATTTGGGTGCTCCTGTATTGGATGTGTATATGTTTACCAGAGTTATTTCTTCTTGTTGCATTGCTCCCTTTAGTATTATGAAGTGGCCTTCCTTATCTCTTGTTATGTCCTTCACTTTGAGATCTAATTTGTCAGATATAAGTATCGCTACCCCAGCTTTTTTTTCATTTCCATTCACCGAAAAACCTTTTTCCATCCCTTCACCCTCAGTCTGTGTGCGTCTTTTTTTCTGAGGTGGGTTTCTTATAGACAGCAAATATATGGGTCGTGTTTTCTTATCTAATCCACTACCCTGTGTCTTTTGATTCGGGCATTTAATCCATTTACATTTAAAGTTATTATTGGTAGGTACTTATTTGTCACCATTTTTATTCTTTACCCCTGTATTCCTTCTTCGCTTCTGATTTCCTTTTTTTACCGCAGACCCTTTAGCATTTCTTGTATTGCTGGTTTGGTGGTAATAAATTCCCTTAGTCCTTTTTTGTCTGTGAAGCTCCTGATTTCACCTTCAATTTTGATTGAAAGCCTTGCTGGGTACAGTATTCTTGGATTCAGACCCTTCCTTTGCATGACTTGGTATATTTCTTTCCATTTCCTTCTGGCTTGATGAGTTTCTGTTGAGAAATCAGTCGCTAGTGCGATGGGCGTATGTTTGTAGGTAACTTTCTGTCTCTCTCTGGCCACCTTTAATATTGTTACTTTATCATTGGTGTTTGCCAATTTAATTATAATGTGCCTTGGCGTCGGTCTTTTGGGGTTCATTTTGCTTGGGACTATGTGAGTTTCTTGGATTAGTGTGGGTTTTTTCTTTTCTATATCAAGGTTTTTTCTTCCCTATGTCTGTCATTATTTCTTCAAACAGGTTTTCTACTCCTTGCTCAGTTTCCTCTCCTTCTGGAAACTATTGTGAGGATGTTGTTTTGTTTTGTGTTATTCCAAAGTTCCCTTAGGCTCTCCTTGTGCTTTTAAATTTTTTTTTCCTATAAGTTGCTCTACTTGAGTATTTTTTCCTACCTTGTCTTCTAGCTCACTGATGTGGTCCTCTGCTTCTTCTAGTCTACTTTTGATGGTTTCTATTAAGTTCTGTACAGCAGCAATGTCATTTTTCATTTCTTCTTGGTTCTTCTTCATTTCCTCTTGGTTCTTACTCATATTATCAAATTTGTCTTTCATTCTTTTCAGCCACCTTATGACCATTTCTCTGAATTCCTTCTCTGGCAGGTTGCTTGCCTCCATTTCATTTACTTCCTTTTCTTTCTTTTTCTTTTTATTTTTTTCTTCTTTTTATTATTTTTTATTAATTTTTTATACATATCTCCCCATTGCCCCCCCTCCCTCCCAGGCATACCCCAACCCCCCAGTGTCTGTGATCATTGGTTATGCTTATATGCATGCATACAAGTCCTTTGATTGATCACTTATCTACCTCACCTAACTTTAATCTTTCTGCTGTAATTTCACAGTCTGTTTGATGCTTTATGATTTTTGTCCCCCTGAGAATTATCAATCTACTCCCTTTCTGTGCTCCTGATTCTATTATATTCACCAGTTTATTCTGTAGATCAAATTTTTAATTCACTTAATTTTTAGATTCACTTGTTGATAGATATGTATTTGTTGTTCATAATTTTTTGTTTTTTACCTTTTTCTTCTTCCTCTTCTAAAAGAGTACCTTTCAGCATTTTATATAATACTGGTTTGGAGTTGATGAATTCCTTTAGCTTTTTCTTATCTATGAAGCTCTTTATCTGCCCTTTAATTCTGAATGATAGCTTTGCTGGATAGATTATTCTTGGTTGTAGGTTCTTGTTGTTCATCACGTTGAATATTTCTTGCCACTCCTGTCTGGCCTGCATCGTTTCTGTTGAGAAATCAGCTGACAGTCGTATGGGTGCTCCCTTGTAGGTAATGAACTGTTTTTCTCTTGCTGCTTTTAATATTCTCTCTTTGTCTTTTGCTCTTGGTATTTTAATAATGATGTGTCTTGGTGTGGTCCTCTTTGGGTTCCTTTTATTTGGGGTTCTGTGTGCTTCCTGGACTTGTAAGTCTATTTCTTTTACCAGATGTGGGAAGTTTTCAGTCATTATTTCTTTAAATAGGTTTTCAGTATCTTGCTTTCTCTCTTCTTCTGGCACCCCCACAATTCTGATGTTGGTACATTTGAAGCTGTCCCAGAGGCTCCTTACATTATGTTCACATTTTTGGATTCTTTTCTCTTCTTGCTTTTCCAGTTGAATGTTTTCTGCTTCTCTATATTTCAAATTTTTGACTTGATTCTTGCCATCCTCTAATCTGCTGTTAGGACTCTGTATAATATTTTTTATTTCAGTCAGTGTCTCTAGTATGTCCTTTTTCATTTCCTCTTGGGTCTCACTAAATTTATCCAACTTTTCTAGCATATTCTTGAAAAACCTTATAAGCATGGTTTTGAACTCTCTATCCAGTCGTTTTTTTCCCTCCATTTCTTTTGTTTGTGATCCCTTCCCTTGTCTCAGCATTTTCACTATGCCGGGGAAATTTCTGTGTTGGATTCAGCCTTATGATACCAGACTTGCAAAACCAAAGAAGCCTCTGTTGAGCTTGGGAGGGGTGGAGTGTCAGGGCTTAAGGGACTGCCTTGCCTTCCAGGCAGCCCCACCCTCCACAGCCCCTGAGTCTCACGTGACTGGGTAATCGCTGCAGCGGTCCTTGTGCGTGCGCACCTGTAGTGCCTCTAGACCGCTGCCTTTCCAGCTCCCCTGTGCAAGAGGACCACACAAGACTAGGTCCCCAGGGTTTCGCCCAAAACAGGGGCTTAGTGGAGTCAGAAGTGGCACAGTTGGGAGGGTCTGTCTCCTGCCCACTCTCGAAAGCCAGCAGCACAATCAGCAATCTGTCCTGTGCGCAGTGCCATGTGCACCACCAGGCCTTTGATCTTTTGCGACTCCCCTAAATTTCCGTGCACCTCTCCCTTTTCACAGTGCAAACTCCCCCCGTATGAGTTTCGGCTGGATCTAGGGTTTAGTGTTGTAAGATAAGGAGTTCAATGCCTTTGAAAGTCTCAGTTTCCCTCCTGGCAGAGAAAACCAGCCAGGTACTCCGGCACCCGTTCTCTCCACGCGCGTGTCTCCATACCTCAGCTTTTTGCAGCTCCTCTGGGTCTCTGTGAGCCCCTGTCTTTCCCTCTAGTTGTAGAACTTCCACTCAGCCAGCTTTCCTGTGGTTCTGGATGATGTCTGTTCTGTCTTTTAGTTGTAGTTTTGAAATTGTTGTGCGAGGCAGCAGTGTAGGTGTTTACCTATGCCGCCATATTGGATTCTCCCGTTTACTTCCTTTTCTGGTGATGCCCGCTTTTCTTTCTTATGCGGGCTGTTTCTTTGTCTCCCCATGGTCTCTCTTCTCTGGGTGTCTGGTTATGTAGTTCTCTCTCTCCTTATCCCAGGTGAAATCCGACCTTTCCATGGTGGAGTGTAGAGCTCTTCTGAATCCAAGTGTTGGGGACTGGTGTTCTGGGGTTTGCAGCTGTTCGGTGGGTTCTGCAGATGTAGGCTTTCAGGCTTCTGATAACATCCATTTTTCCCTTTAAGATGGTGTGGTTTCCACGTCTGAGCTGTTGGCTCTTGGAGGGAAACCAACAGCAGTGGGGACTGCCTGGTCAGGGAACCCAGCAGCAGGCCTTGAGGGGGACCTGAGGCTGCGCCCCCCCCCACCTGGTGGGGTTTGACAGGGGATCTCAGTCTGTTTCCCCCACCTGGCAGGGCTTGATGGAGGACCTGAAGGCATGCTTCTCATTTTGGTCTGGGCTGGGGGACCTCAGGCCACACCCTACATCTTGGCACTGGGCCAGGGGACTTGAGGCTATGCCCCTTGCCTGGCAGGGCTTGACAAGGGTGGGATTGGCTGGGTCTGGATCTAGCCCAATGAGGGGAGAGGGCCAGCCGGGTCTGGGTCTCATGCGACTTTGAGGTACATGTTGGTGGCGGGGACTTGACTCTGGGTCCCACGGTGAGCCCCAGACTCTGACAGGAGGAAGGTTTTCATATACATTTTATTAATTTATTTAAATCTCTGACACTTCTATTATAGAGGAAGGGCAAATAGCAATATCAAATTATTTCCACTAATCCCCCTTTAAATGTGCATGAATTTCGTGCACCGGCTCACTAGTGTGTGTGTGTGTGTGTGTGTGTGGGTGGGTGTGCGCGCGCGCGTATATAAAAGGCTAATATGTTAAGTATCCAACCATTTGACTGGTCGCTATCACACACACTGACCACCAGGGGGAAGATGCTCGATGCAGGAATTGCTGGGACATGCACTGACCATTTACAGATTAATGGCACTGTGGACCTGGTGCTCACAAAGCAACACTCAGCTTCCCCCAAGTGGGACACAGGCCCTGCCACAACCCCAGAGTGACAGCCCATCAAATCACAGCCAACACTGCTGAGACCCCATGGCACAAAATGTGGCCCACAGCTCAGCCCAACCTGGAAACGGTGACTGTGGGCACTAGGTAATGATGTCACATATCAACCCCAGGCTTCCTCTCTCTAGCAACAGGCCACTTAACAATCAACAGCACCACACACCTGGCATTCACAAAGCAACACTTGGCTTCCCCCAAGTGGGACACAGGCCCCACCATCACCCTGGAGTGACAGCCCCCAAAATTGCAGCCAACACTGCCAAGACCCCATGACACAAAATGCAGCCCACAGCCTAGCCCAGCCTAGAAATGGTCACTGTGGATGCTGGGTAATGACATCACATAGCAATGCCCAGCTTCCTCTTCCTAGTGACTAGTCTCTTTGGAGTTTCTTAAGCCCAGGAACATGACTTGCTTTATAGCCAGGTGCAAATATTTTACACTTTAACCAAATGTCTATGAAGCATTTTCCTGTGCCTCATTTCATTTGATCCTCACAGAAGCCCTGGAGTAGGTAGATAGGATATTTGGTGGAATTCTATTTTCTTGTCATTAGTGAGAATACAGAGATTTAGAAAGTTTAGAAACTTGACCCAGCTGAAAAGAAGTAAGAAATGTGTGGACCTTGAAAATGAATTCATGTTTTCTCACTGCGCAGAATATAGTCAAACACTGCTGCAGTTAATATGTTAATATGCTACCCTTTGTTCTTTCTGTGTGATCTACAATAATAATCTGCTTCATGTTGATATTTACTGCTATGTTGCTGACAACTACCTGAAAGAGAAGTTGGGGTGCTTCACTGGACTGCAAAAGGTTTAGCTACCTCAGAAAGCAGATCTAATTAAGCAAGTTTATTCTATATCTATAAAAGGCTAAGTTGATTCGCACATACACAATACATAAGATAAAGAAAAGCTCTTGCTGGCACCAATCACACGTGTGTGTTCCAATCTGTCATTGTCAATTATAAATTTGGTTGACACTTCTATTAGAGAGAAAGGGCAAATAGCAATATTAAAATATTTCTTCTAATTAATTTCCTTTCAATGTGCACAAATTCATGCACCGGGCTACTAGTATTCGTATAAAGATAAGAATTAAAATGTCTTTTCAAAAACCATGCAAGCAGGAAGAGTGAAGTAAAATATTTAAAGTTTTGAGAGGAAAAAATACCAACCTAGAATTCTGTTCCTTGCATACTGATCCTTCAAGCATTAGATGAGCTCAGCTGGTATGGCTCAGTGGTTGAGTGTCAACCCAGAAACCAAGAGGTGGCTAGTTTGATTCCCTTTCAGGGCAAATGATCAATGATGTTCCTCTCTCATCGATATTTTTATTTCACTATCCCTCTCCCTTTCTTTCTCCCTAAAAAAAATCAATAAAAACAGATTTTTAAAAAAGTGAAGATGAAATACTTTCTCAGACAAATGAAAATGAAAGGAATTGTTGCCAGTAGACATGCCTTGCAGGTGATGTTATAAGAAGTTATTTAGAAAGAATGAAAATGATACAGGCCAGAAACTAAGATCTACATAAAGAAAATCAGAGCATTGGAACAAGTGAAAGTAAAACAAAACTTTTAATTTTTGTTCTTTTTAAAAATATATATATTTTTTATTTTTTACAGAGAGAGGAAGGAAGAGGGATAGAGGATTAGAAACATTGATGAGAGAGAAACATCAATCAGTTGCCTCCTGCACACCCCCTACTGGGGATCTGCTGGCAACCAAGGTACATGCCCTTGACCGGAATTGAACCTGGGACCTTTCAGTCCGAAGGCTGATGCTCTATCCATTGAGCCAAACCTGTCAGGGCTAAATTTTCTTTCTTAATTGAATTAACAGATAACAGTTTGTTCAAAATAATAATACTAACAGTGTATTTGATTACATATGCACAAATATGTATGTATAAGTGAAATGAATAACAGCAATTATACAATGGAAGGGAAGAAGGAAGTAGGATTGTTTTGTTATAAGGTATTTATACTGCCTGCAAAGTAGAATAAAATTATTTTTATTTTTTATTTTGTTAATCCTCGCTTGAGGATATATTTTCCATTGATTTTTAGAGAGATGGGAGGAGGGACTTTTAGAGAGAGAGAAACATCAACATGAGAGATATATTGATTGGTTGCCTTCCTCATGTGTCTTTGGGAATTGAATTTGAAAACCTTCAGTGTGAAGTCTGACACTGTATTAGTGTGTACTACTGAACCACACTGGCCAGGGCAGAATAAGATTATTTTAAGTGGACTTAGATAGTTAGTTGTAAATATACTATGCTGCAAACTCTAGGGCAAGCAACCATTATAAACAATAAAAAAAAAAGTATAACTGATGCCAAGAAATGAGAAGAAAGGGTGGAAAAAGTGGAAGACAAAAATAAAAACCAAAAACAAGGGCAACAAATAGAAAACAGTAACAAATAGGTTAGGGTGAGTTAACTAAATGCTTGACCAAATATAGCAGGCTAATTTTTAAGTTGATACTTTCCTATGGCCTGAGAATGATGTTATAAATATCCAAATGGCCCTTGGCAGAAAAACGGTTCCCCACTTCTGACATAGTTGAACTCAGCAAAACCATTAATAAACTGGATGTAATTGACATCTGTAGAATACTTCATATAACAGCAGCAGAATACACTTTCTTCTCAAGCTTTTATGGGACAAGATAGACTACATTTTGGGTTATAAAACACACATTACACATATAAAAGAATGTCTGCTTTCAGTGGAATTAAACCAGAAATCAGTAACAGAAAGATAATTGGAAAATCTCCAAATATTTGGAGATTAAACAACATACTTCCAAATGACACATGGGTCAAAGAAGAAATCTCAGGAGAAATTTAAAAAATATATTTTTTTATGGATTTCAGAGAGGAAGGGAGAAGGAGAGAGAGAATCATAAATGGGCTGCTTTCTGCAATCCCCTTACTAGGGATCGAGCTCAAAAAGTAGGCATGTGCCCTTGACCAGAATCAAACCCAGGACCCTTCAGTTGCAGGCTGATGCTCTATCCATTGAGCAAAACCAGGTAGGACTCAAGAGAAATTTTAAAATATTTCAAACTAAAAGCAAATGAAAACACAACCTATCAAAATTTTTGGTATGCAGTGAAGACAGTTCTTAGAAATTTATAGCATTGACTGCACATATTTGAAAAAAAAAGAAAGATCTAAAACCAGTAATCTAAATTTCTACCTTAGGAAACTAGAAAAGAAGAGCAAATTAAATCCAATATAATCAGAATCAAAATAATAAGAATTAGAGCAGGAATCAATTGAAAACAGGAAACAATAGAAAAAAAATCAACAATTCCAAAAGCTGGGTATCTAAAAAAAAAAGATGAATTGATAAGCCATGACCATGCTAAGAAAAAAAAAAAAGAGAGAGAAAATTTACTATTGTCAGAAATGAGAGGATATAACTACAGATTCTATGGACAATAAAAGTATAAGACAGTGCCCAGCCTGGCCGGCATGGCTCAGTGGTTGAGCATGAACCTATGAAACTAGAAAGTCAGGGTTCTATTCCTGGTCAGGGCACAGGCCAAGGATTGTGGGCTTGACCTCCAGTGCAGGGCGTGCAGGAGGCAGTCAATCAATGATTGTCTCTCTATTCCTCTCCCTTCCTCTCTAAATCAATAAAAATATATTTTTAAAAGTATAATAATACAGTGAAGGCGAACGGTGAGCAGAAGGGCAAGGCGGAGACGCGCAGCGGAGGTTCTCCTGGTTTCAGACCCCAGCGGCGAGTTGGTGAAATTCTCCCTGCAGCGGATCCTCAACAGCTACTGTTTCTCCCCGGAGAGAAGGAAGGGAATAAACCCCGCACCGCCGCTCACGCCACGCCGCTCACCGGTCTGCACAGCCGCGGAGGCCGCAGCAGCGAGAGCTCCAGGGTCTCCCTTAACTGCTGAAGTAACCTGTGCCCAGGGCCGCAGCGGTGCTCCTGGTGTCCCTCACCCGCCACCCCTGAAGATCCCAGGTGGGCGAGGGAATAGTCAGAGGGATCACAATCTTTCAGCTAATTTATTTTACTCTGATAATCGGCTGCATGTAACAGAGGAACTAACGTCTAATAACAAGACGAGAATTGTCAATGTCCAGACCAGGCTCACAGATGCCTAACACGTTAACTGGAGAGCAGTGCTGAGCAGCGGCTGCCTCTACATGGAGATCCCAGGCGGAGCTCTGCTAGAGGGGAGCAAAGACAGCTTTGCAGTTCTTCGGAGTTTGCAGAGGAGCAGCTGCATGCTGACCATGTCTTCTTTTGCTTCCACAAGAACCGTGATGACAGAGCCTCTCTGCTCCGTACCTTCAGCTTTATGGGCTTTGAGATTGTGAGACCGGGGCACGCCCTTGTCCCCAAGAGACCCGACGCTTGCTTCATGGCCTACACATTTGAGAGAGAGTCTTCTGAGTAGCAGCTAGCTGCACCACCTGCACCCTCACCTTTGCCACCACTGACAGATCATCGCAGACTGTAGCCCCTTTGTGTGTCTGGCTTTGTGTTGGTGGTGTGACCAGCGGCTGCACTGGAGTGCAAATGCCAGGCCTGCTCCCCTCTCCTGAGTTTTGTCCGCGTGTTGTAATTGTGCAAATAAATGCTCACTCCAAATTAGTGGTCTATTTCTTGAACTTTAATATTGTGTTTGTAATACTGAAGTATTTGCTTTAATTCTAAATAAAGTTTATATTTTAAAAAAAAGAATACTATGAAGAATTCTCTGCCTGCCATTTGATAACCTAGATTAAAGGGACCAATTCCTTGAGAGACAACATCTGCCAAAACTTACACAAGAAGAAATAGACGATCTGAATAGCACTAAATCTATTAAAGAAATTGAATCAATAATTAAAATCTTTCAAAACAGAAAGCACCAGGCCCAGATGAGTTTACTGAATTTTCTCAGACATTTAAGGAAGAAATTACATACCAATTCTTTACCATTTTTTTCCAGAAGATAGAAGGAGAAGGAATAAGTCCTAACTTAGTCTATATGAACCCAGCATTTCCCTATTATCAAAAACAAAAACGTAACAAGAAACAAAAACTATAGACTAATATCTCTCATGAACCTAAACATTTTGTAAAAATCTTCAAAAAATATTAGCAAATCCAATCCAACAAGGTCTAAAAATATTATACACCATGACCAAGTGGGATTTATCCCAGGTGTTCAAGGCTGGTTCAACATTCAAAAATCAATTAATGTGGGGGTTCTGGTCAAAATGCTGGAGTAGGCGGAAGCTGCACTAATACCCTGCCATGACTTCCTGCTTTTCAAAAGTACAAGTAAATTATAGGGCAATCAACCTGGCTAACTATTTGAAGACTAGCAGAATGAAGTTCTATAACTAAGGATATACAGAAGCCCTGCCAGACTGATAGGAGGGGCAGAGATGCAAAATTGGCTGGCCCCACACTCATATATGGCGATTGAGAATCTGGAGGGATATGTCAACTGAAAAGGTACCCCCCTGAGAAGCAAAGGGTCTCAGCCCCACCGGACTCCCCAGCATGGAAATCAGTGCTGGGAAGAGGAACCCCATATCTGGCTGTGAAAATCAGTGGGGATTTCGTCCACTTGGGTTAGATGGAAGGCTGAAAGCCCAAACGTCCAGTTATAAGGACAGCATGTGAACTGTCACCTCCAGGCACTCACCCTGGGTTCCAGCAAAGGGATGGTTAGAGGGGTGAGGGGTTAGCATCATATAGGGAGAGACTGAGTAGTGTGGTTTCCATTGAGAAATCAGCTCACAATCTAATGGGAACTCCCTCGTAGGTAACTATCTTTCTCTTGCTGTTTTTACAATTTTCTTTTTTTCTTTAACTTTTCCATTTTGATTATGATGTGCTTTGGTGTGGGCCTCTGGGTTCATCTTGCTTGGGATTCTCTGTTGTTCCCAAGTTGGACCTGGCCTAATTTGGTAAACATTGGTAAAGACTGTTTCCTCACACAGGATGCCCTTCTTGGCAATAGTTCAGTCTGTTCTCTTCTGCCCCGGGGAACAGCCACCTCTTAGGCTCCAGCTGCCACAGGGACAATTTCAGAATTGATTCTGTTTTCTATCCACCAAAATGCAAAAACACCACCTCATTTTTTTTAATTTAAAATTTTGTTAAATGTATTTAAAAAATACATTTTATATTTTTATTTATTATTTTTTACTTGTTGCAGTACTGGTTCCAAGTAAAGCAATATATTTGTTCCCCAAAATAAGAATTGGGAACTTTTACTGATGACAATTAATGAGTCATTTGACCCTCAGGAACTATTTCCTAATGAATCTTTGACTTGAATTATGTCACATCTTTATTCTAAGTCTGCATTTTGTGTTACTTCCTCTATTTCCCTGACCTCTTGCTGGTGAAAAGAGAGTTTGGTGATGTATAACCTGAAAAGTGTATTCATTAGGGCTCTTAGCACCATGTTATTTGAACATTATAATCCTGGCTTTTTATTATATTTCTTTTACACTTGTTCTCAGTTTTTATTCCTGACTGTTCTGCAATCTCTCTTGCTGGAATTATAAGTACACATAAAAGAGATGGTTTTTATTACATGCTAAAGCTGTGTCTCAGATTTATAAATAATAGCATTGGGGAAATATTTTATTTCAAAAAGATTAAATAAGTTCTACAGTAGGAGAATTCTAGGTAATTAAAGTTAGAGTGGTGGAAAGCCTGAAAAGTAATTCTTTGGCCCTAAAGTATTCTTATTTAGTTATTAATTAAATACATTTTCATTGTGTTTATAGCCTTACTAATTCTTTGTTTTCAAATAGTCAAACAAAAATGAATGTGCATGTGGGCTGCCTTTACTGTATTCCATTATTTCTTTTAGCTACATTATAACTATTAAAAATGATTTCATCTTGGCTGATAAACTTTTTTTTTAAATTAAATCTTTATTATTCAGATTATTACATTTGTTTCTCTTTTTTCCCCTCCATAGCACCCCCTGATAAACTTTTGATGATTCACATATATTGCACAATTAATATGAGGTATATTCTGTATCTTTGAGTAGCATTTGTCCTCCTACTCCCTCCCTGCAGGCCATCTGCTTTCTCTCATAAAAGCTCTACTGCTTATATACTCCACATGCTGCCTTTGACAAAATTGTATTTATTCATTTACCAAACATCTGATATATCCAAGGTATTTGTACACATTGCAGGAAATGTAAAAAAAAAACACACAAAAAAACATTACATTGTATATTAAAAAGATACGTTTTACAATGTGGGGTGCGTGGCAAGTAATCAGGGAGGAGGTAGGATTTGTTAGAGAGGAACCCTGAAGTAGATGGGTAGGATATTGCCAGGTAATTGAGAGGGAGCAGATTCTGTATGTGGAGATGTGCAATATCCTTGTTTCTCTCATCTTATTCCTCTCTTTTCATCCAGAACTGGCTTCCAGTATGCCTCCCTCTTCTTTACCCAAATGAATGTGAGGGCAAGGACTTTTATTTAATTTATTCATTGCTGTATATTCAGCACCAATAATTTCTGACACATGTAGATGCTAAGTAGGGTTAGTTTTTGAATAAAGTAAATGTATGAATGAACTGATAATTATCTGTAACATTTAGGGTCTCTCACCTCCTAAGATGTCCATTTGTTCATTTTTTTCCTCTTTAAACCTTGGCCAATACAATTTATTGTTAAACTAATAAAAAGTTTTAAATTTTAATTTATATTTTTAAAGTTGTGAGTGAGATTATACATAGTAAGTATTAGATATTTTGTAGCTATTTCTTAGTTATTGTTATTAACTAACTAATCTACAATTTTTATGTAGATTGTCTCTTATTGATTTGTAAGAGCTCTTTTATATTAAGGTAATCATTTTTTTTGTCTGTCATATATCTAGTAAATATTTTCTCCAGCTTGTCATTTATCTTTTGACTTTATTTATTGTATTGTTTACTGTGAATTATTTTTAAGTTTATGTAGTCTTCTATGTAAACATTTTGTTTTCTGAGATTCTCCTTGATTATTTAAAAAAAAATTTACTCCATGCTTTCTCCCCACACTTATTTTGCTTTTTTGACTTACAGATATCTTTGATCTATTTAGGATAGACAATCTTAATTAGATAATCCATCCTTTTTGTCAATGATTTGAAATTCCATCATATTAGATACTCAATTTTCATATGTATTTGGATCCGTAACTGGTGTTTTTTCCATTTCATTGATTATTTTGTCCATTCTGTGTCTTTACCAACATGCTTAGAATACTATATCTTTATAATGTGCTGTTTTGTGGTGTGTCTGTGTGTGTGTTTGTGTGCACTTGTGCATGTGTGCACACACACATATGCATATATCTAGCAATTTTATCCCATGTTGTATATTTGTGTAACCATTACCATATTCAAGCACAGAACTGTTCCATAAACACAAAGGAACTCCCTGGTGTTACCCTTTTATATTTTCATCCCATCCTGTCATACTCTTGGCAGCCACTAATTTGTTCTCCTCATCTATAGTTGTGTTATTTCAAGAATGTTTTTAAATGGAGTCATACAGCAAATAGCCTTTTGAAATTAGTTTTTTTCACTAAGCATAATGTCCTTGGTATCTACCCATGTTATTATGCATATCACTAGTTTGTTTCCTCTTATTGCTGAGTAGTATTCCACTGTATGGATGTGCAGATTTTTGTTTAACCATTCACCAACTTCAGATGATGTTATTTGGGTTGGACATTTGGGTGAATTTCAGTGTGTGTGCATTTTTTCATCACACTAAAGTTGTTATGAATATAATTCTTGGTGAAGAATGTTCTTGTTCCTAAGTAGAGAGTATTCAGTTTAAGATATGCTATTGGTACAGTGCAGAACCCTGTTATTAAAATATTTCTTTTCATTTATTTATCTGTACTAATAAAAGGAACACCTATGAATCTTCCGCCTAAGCTAAAAACAAATAACTTACATCTTCCTATGTTCTCCATCCCTGTTCCCCTCAAAAATGCTCACTCTATTAAATTTTATTTTTATCTTTACTTAAGGGGAAGTGGGTGTTTTATCACATGTATTATTTTACTTATTTTTTATTTTCATTAAATATTTTAATAATCTATGTTATCTGCTGGGATTTTCTACTTACTAAATGTTTTGTCACTTAATTTTCATTCCTGACTAATATTCTATTGTGAGCCCTGGCCAGGTGGCTCAGTTGGTTGGAGTGTCATCCTGTACACCAAAAAGGTTGTGAGTTCTATTCCCAGTCAGGTCATATACATGGGTTGCTGGTGTGATCCACAGTCGGGGTGTATATGGGAGGTAGCCAATTGATGTTTCTCTCCTCTTTCACTCACTCTTAATCTTTCTCTCCCTCTAAAAATCAATAAAAACATATCCTGCCGAAACCGATTTGGCTCAGTGGATAGAGCATTGGGCTGGGGACTGAAAGGTCCCAGGTTCAATTCCGGTCAAGGGCATGTACATTGGTTGTGGGCACATCCTCAGTAGGGGGCGTGCAGGAGGCGGCTGATCGATGTTTCTCTCTCATCGATGTTTCTGGCTTTCTATCCCTTTCCCTTCCTCTCTGTGAAAAATCAATAAAATATATTTAAAAAAAAATAAAAATAAATAAAAATAAAAACATATCCTTTGGTGAGGATTAAGTAACAATAATAAGATATTCCATTGTGAGAGCATAACATGAAAATTTAGGTTTTTCATTTTTGCTGTATGAGCAAGGTCCTGCTTCTAATCATTAAGCTATAATTTTATAATAATAATGCTTTGTTTTAACAGTAATAAAACAATTCTATCATAATAAAAATAATGATGTCCTTGCCCATCATAACACTGCTACATTGATCTGAGATGCTTTATGATAGCCCTATTCTTGTATATGACTTCATAAATTACAAAGGTCAGTGGAAAATCTGGTAAGGTCTGAATATTCTACCAATTCCTGGTGATATTTATGTTTTATAATAAGCCTCTCCCTGATATACTCTTCCAAGATCAACTTTATAAAGTATTTGCTAGGAGTAAGGAATTATTTATATGTTTATATAGTTGGTTTAAGAAGTGAGCCACTGTACCAAATAGGACCAGGATCCTTTTACTGCTGTTGACATTCAGATGACTTGGAAAATGAGTGCTCTCATTCTGCAGAGGTTGCCCATTTAGTGTACTGGATGTCTTCCACACATTGCTCACATTTACCCTCTACCCTTCTGCAGCCCACTCTGTGCCTCCAGAGGGTGACCTGTATGCCGTACATCCACAGGCTTCTTTCTCTCCTGCTTCCAGTCTAGTTGGCCAATGAAGAACCCAGCAGGTAACTCAAGGAAGGAGGAGAATGAAGTTGGAATGCAACCCAATTTATCCTTTGACACAATTCATGCCGGAACCCTCTCCACACAGCCCTTTGGGTCTGTGGTTCCAGGGGAAGTGCTATTTCCCCTCATTCCCTCAGACTTCAGAGAGGCAACATCTCTCTACCAGGTTGTTTCTAGCCCTGGGGCACTCCATTATCCTTTGTGGTATTCCCACTCATAATGTTATACATAATCTCTTTATTAAACTCTCCTCAGATTACTCAATCTGAAAGGCCTCTCTTTCCTGTCAGCATGCTCATTGATACAATAAGGTGACAGGTGGTCATTTACTTGCCACCCAGTGGAAAAGGCATGTCTGCTGTTGAAGAGAATGAGAATGAGAGTACGTAGAAGATTAAGAGGGAAGTCCTGGTGCCACGGAAGTCCTCGGGTCTGCAGCTCTTCTTTCCATTCCTTCAGTTACTTTGGTATACTCCATGGCCAACAGGAAACCTATTAGTGTCTGGTTGAGTTAAGTTTTCTGTTATTTGCCATGAAGTATACTAAGGTAACCTGAGGCTTAGTTAACTGTCAAATCCAGAGATAGGTTGTGCTTCAGATGTAGTTGATTTAGTAGTTTAGCAATGTTATCAAAAACCCTATTTGCCATCCAAAATGTCAATCAACCTCATCCTAAAGCTGGTTTTCTACATAGTTCTAAAATGGCAGGTGTATCCATTCTCCTCACATCTGGTGGGAGACAGTTGACTTCAGTTGTTTTTCCCGAAAATTTAGGAGACTGTTTCCCTGAAACTCTAAGCACACCTCTCCTTGCTTCTCATTGGTCCATGTAGTGTCACATGCCCATTTTTGAACCAATAACTATGGCTGGAGGTAGGATTATGCTGATTAGTGTAAATATGAACATAAGCCCTTCTCTTTGAAGCAGGTGGGTCAATTTCTCCAAAAGCTTGTGGGCTCCACAGTGGGGAAGGAGGCGGGAGTGGATAATGAACAAATAGGAGAGATAGTAAGAGAAAAGTAACAGATACTGGGGAGATAATTACAATATCTTCTATACTTTCCAGCTTTTGTATAAGCCTAAAGTTTATTTCCTGCTTAAAGTATTTTAAGTTTTTATTTTCTTTTCTTATCTTGAAAAAGCCCTGGTTAATACAATTAGGAATATCTTGGTACTAGTTCTAGCTCTGCCATTTCCTAGATGTGTGACTTTGGGCATGTCACACAAGCTTTCTAAGCCTTAGTTTCTGCTTCTGTAAAATTAAGATGAATAATATCTACCCGATAAGTTTGCTGGGAGCTCAAATGAGGTGAGATATATAAAAGCACTTTGTAACATATAAAGGGCTAAGCCAGTACTCAGCAAACTCAATAAATAGTCAACAGAGCCAAATATCAACAGTACGATTGAAATTTCTTTTGAGGGACAAATTTTTTTAAACTTAAACTTCTTCTAATGCCACGTATTCAAAATAGACTTGCCCAGGCCATGGTATTTTGTGGAAGAGCCATACTCAAGGGGCCAAAGAGCCACATGTAGCTCATGAGCGGCAGTTTGCCAACTACTGGGCTAAGCAAATGTGAGGGTTCTTTATTAGCAGTAGCTTTGTTCTTGCCATACCCTGGAGATCATGTTGCTCTCTTTAGTAAGCAAAGTAAACACTCTCACCTGATTCGGAAATGCTAAATTGCTAACAACCTCCCTAAGGTTTATCATCTCTTTTCATGAGAGACCTCTCTGAGTTATGAAGAGTCAGAGTTGGATTAAATTAGAGGGTTTTCTCCACTGCCCTGGAAAAGAACCAAGATGTATAGATCTTTCTAGTCAATCCAAAAGTACTTACTAAGCACCTTCTGGTGTCTTCTACTGTACTAGGTAGAAATATAACCATAACAAAGTAATTGTATGAATTATCATGGAGAGAGCAGCCCTCTGGGAAGCTGGAAATTAGTCAATCAGCAAACACTTATTGTGCTATTTTCCAGACATTATTCAAATTCTTATCAGTGTCAGAGTTTTTACGAATTGATGATGATAAGGAGGAAAGCATCAAAGGAAAGAATGATATGGTTAGGAATTTGGCAAGGTGGGTTTTGGTAAGTAGACTGCAGAAAGCTTAGGTTGCCTATAAATCTGTTTTCCACTCTAGTTCCATGGTGATGAGAACTCTACTTTGAGAAAACAGTTCCTGGGTTCAGTTTAATAAAAATAGATCTAGTAATCAGAGTAATCATAGAAATATGGAGAAAGATGCTATCCCTCTGCAACGGTACAATCTAAGTACACTGAATAATCTCAGAGTCTAATGCTGTAGTGATTCGCACCAGGAAAATGTTTTCAAAATACATCTCACTTGCCCTCCATACTAGAGTATCTCAGTTAGTAAGGGAAAGGAAGAATCAGGCCTGTGTGTTTTGATAAAAAGTAATCACCCTACCTTTGAGTCCCCACTAGTTGAAGATAATGAGTTCTGAAGAGGGATCCCCACCCTCATCATCCAGTGTTTTCTCCCATTGTACCCGAGAAGCGTGGTCCAGAACCCCAGAGCCAGAGCGTAAGCTTAGAGCCTGTGCTTCTAAATCCACTTTTCTTTTCCATTGTTGTGGACATAAACCTGAACAGGGAGCGTTTGGAAAAAATATATTACCCTTTTATTATGCTTAATGCATTGTGCTAGAACTACAAGACATTATTAAATATATGTGCATATATTTATATATGTGTGTCTATATATCAAGGTCCCTGCTTTTTATTAGTATTGTTCATCTAGTTAGGAAGACAGGACATATTCTTTAAAAGATCTAAAAATAAAGACGTATGTGCTTTGTGCCAAATGAGTGATTAAGACTAGGGAAGCATTACAAGTAATTTGTTGCTAATAATGAAGCAAATTTTGCAAATGTTTTACCTTTATAAAATAAATTAGAGCAGATTATAAGGGCAATAAAGACATTCTTATTCATATTTTAGAATACTTTCTTAAATTGAGGAGACAAGGGTAGAATTACATGCACCTAACCAAAAATTATAAATTGTGCATAACAATAAATTATTTGACAGGTAACTTAATCTACTAAATTTTTCTTTGGGGATGGAGAAAAGGCTGAGAACAGTTAATTTATACACAGAAAATTGGAATTTCTGAATATAGACAATTATTGAAGGCTAGTGATTGTAGACATTTTTGTAAAGAAGATGAGACTATCGCTGCACTTTGATTGAAGAATGATATTTAAGCAGACTGTAGAGAAATTATGGGGAGTGGAAGGAAGGATCATTCCAGGCCTTAGAAATGTCAAGTAACTATATGACTTGGAGCAAGAAAGACTAACTCTGGATAAACAGTTATATGGAAGGGAATGTGTTAGGCACTTGACATATATTGTCTCATTTAATAATTATAAGAATGCAAGATGATTGGGATTACTTTTTTCAATATTCCACATAAGGAAATTGATCTCAGGAGAGAAAAAGTCAATTGCTTAGTCAACCAGCTAGAAAGTGAGCTAAGATTAAATATGGCCACAAATTCTTTTCAGCTCCCCTAAGTTCACCTTACTAGGAAGCTGGTCTAGCTTTATAGAGGATGAGAGGCCATATAGAAGGTGTCCCAGCAAAGCCAGACATATGAAGTTATGGAGAACCTTCTAGCTCCTCAGACCCTCCAGCTCATTTCAGCCCCATCAGTGAGTTCATTTGAAGGTATTATAGGAAATCCTCAGCTGACCCATATAATCATGAGAAATAATAAATTGCTATTGATCTAACTGGTACGTTTTGGAGTGGTTTGTTACATGCACAGCCATGGATAACTGAAACAGCCAACCTTTGAATTTAGGTCTTTTTTGTACCTAAGCTGGTATTCTACAAAATAATCTATGACTCTTCTTAATTTTTAATAGAATTATATTCCCAATACATGGAGTTCAGAAAGTCCAATATGTGTTTGGGTATTAGGAGGAGGTCAATCTAAGTAAGGTGGAAGGTTGTTGTAGAAGAAGTAGCAGAAAGCAGAGTCTGATAGCACAGTGATTAAGAGTAAGAGCTGAGTAGCCTAACCAGTTTGGCTCAGTGGATAGAGCATCAGCCTGCAGAATGAAAAGTCCCAGGTTCGATTTCGGTCAAGGGCACATACCTTGGTTGCAGGCATATCCCCAGTAGGGGGTGTGCAGGAGGCAGCTGATCGATGTTGCTCTCTCATTCATGTTTCTCATCCTCTATCCTTCTCCCTTCCTATCTGTAAAAAATCAATAAAATATATTAAAACAAACAAACAAAAAAGAGTAAGAGTTGGGTTTGAATCTTAGCTCCATCACTTGAGTTTTGTGATTTAGGGCAAGTCATATAACCTTTATGTCTTGGTTTTCCCATCATTGAAAAGCAATAAAAATAGACATTTCCTCGAGGATTGTTGCAAGAATGAAATGAGATGATGCATATAGAAACTTAGAATGGAGATGGATTCACAGTGACCACTCAGTCAATATATGGACACCAACTAGCCTGAGGAAGAGAACAGAGGCAAGGAGTCCAGCCTGCCCTTGAGGTATGGGTACTGTCACAAAGGCAGTGCTTAAGTCTGGTGATGATATTTGCCCTATGGCAGGGCATATCTAACATTTAAATCTTGGAAACTCTTGTAGATAAACTGCTACTTTTTAATTATTTATTTATTTTTGCATCTCTATGTCAGAAACAGAGGAAATTTTTATTGTAATGAGAGCTGGCTTAATTAATGTTTTTAACATAATATTTCCTTAACATCTATGTAATATGTTCAACTACAAAGCACTTACATCTTCTTGCCACTTGATCACTACTGTGCATTTAATTAGGAATCATGGAGTCAGAGTTCTAGTCGTCCATTCAGTAGATATTTATGTAGCATTTGCCATGTGTTGGGTTCTTTGATGGGTCCTAGAGGAAATAATGGTACAGGGGGACAGGAGTAATCTCTGTTTTCATAGATGTTACAGTAGAGTTGGGAATAGAGACAAAGTGAGCAGGCAATTACAGTCCAGGGTGATTAATGTTTGTTGGGGAAATGTGGATGCTTATAGGAGTATTCCTTACCCAAACTGGGGAGACAGACCAAATAACATATATTTCATTTCCTGGAATAATGTGATACAAATGGGTATATAAGAGATAAGTAGAAGTTAGCCAAGATGATGCCTGAAATTTTGCCCAGAGTCAAGATAGTTCAGTTGAGGAGCAGTGAAAAGAATACTGCATAATTAGGGTGTGTGTGTCTCCAGTATCAGAATTTTGTTCCTGACAGCCAGGATAAGACAACAGGTAGTTGACTGGGATCTAGAGGTGACTAAACAGTAAAACAGTAAAACTGACCTAAATAAGTCATCTCAATAGATGACCCAGAGAGACAAAGGAAGGGAAGAAGGTGAGATTAAGAGATAGCTTATCTTTCAGGTCATAAATATGCAGAAAAATAAAGGGTGTTACAATGGGAAAAACAAGTGTTGGATGACATGGAGTCTGATCTTGGTCTGGCCACTAACTTTTAGTATGTGAATAAGAAATATTCCCTCTTGATACTGGTTTCTCCATCTGTAAACATTGTGGGTTAGTCTATTTGAAAGGAAACAAGAAAAGAACTCAACAGAACAGAAAGTGAAAGTGGTCAGACTAGCCCATAGCTTTCTATATTAGTAGCATTGTTATCTAAGCCACAATCTGGCCAACACACAGAGGACTTTAGGATCTGATGCTAAAGGGGAAGTCAGTAGTTATCAGATCTAGAAAGGGAACTTACCTTTCTCGATTTGTGGCTCTTTTCTCTAATTATTTATTAAAGGTTTGCAGAGGAAAGTGGACTGATTTTTATTTGGTTGCCCATCCTTCTCTCTGCTCTTGTCACCCTTCTGCTCTCCTCCTTCGATTATAGGGAACTCAGAAAGGTATTGGACTGCCTCAGGATATGTTGATTATTTGTTCAACAAATATCATTGAGCTTGTGCTAGGGCCAAGTACCATTCTCAGGCCCAGTGTCGAACAAAACACAGTCTCTGCCTTCATTCACAACACTGATAATCCTACAAGCAAGTAGGCAACTAGAATGAATTGTGGTAAATGTGATGGTAGGAAGAGGACAGGGTCCTTCTGAAGCAGATAAGACAGGACCAAACCTGATTGAGTCGGGCAAGGCTTCTCAACAGGCCCATTGCCAGCTCATATAGCACTACTTTATGAATCAGAAAATAAAATTAAATAAGCAAATAAACAAATAAATGGGCTTCCCCCTCAAAACACTTAACTGCCAACTGCTGAAAAATTGTCATAAGAATATGTAAATTTTTAATATCTATGTTGCAATTGGCATACCCTAAGTGTGTGCAGTGTGCAACCAGCATAACTGTGTGGATCCCTGCTTCCCAGAAGAAATAATATTTAACCTGAGATCCACAGGGTGATAGTGAGTTAGCAGATTCCCTACCTGAAGGCCCCAGGCATGTCTGAGAATTGGGTCTGCTGCCCAATATGCCATTAATTATTTAGGCAGCACAGCCCTCCCGTGGCTCCTCTTGTGTCTTCACGGATGCCACCTCCTTTCTCCTTCACTGCAGTCTGGTCTCCCAGGAAGCTCGGAGTACTCTTTCCCTGCAGGTCATTTAATCTCCCTAGACCTGTTTGTCTACCATAGACTAAGATAAGGGCTTGTGTTTCCAGACCTTAGCCCCTAGTGGTGCTTTATTCAAAAAGGATGAAACCCCAAGAGAAAACCTGATCCTTTCTGGGAGGGGCTAGCCTAGAAGGTACAATATCAAATGCCTGGGGACTGTGGACCTTCCCCTATTGGCTGCTAATTATGCCATTCCTTGGACTGTGGGGTTTTTTTTTGGTTGGTTGTTTTCTGTTTTTTGTTTTTTTTAAACTGTGGTATTTTATTAACTCAAATAGGAGATATAAATGAAAAGGGAGCATGGAACCCTGTTGTTCTTAGAATTCTAAAATATTAGCTCTGGAAAAATGCTATGATATGCTTTCTCCTCCCAGCATTTTTATCTAGGTGAAAATTAACAGCAAATGCAGACTTAAAAGGGAATAGAAAAGGCTTGTCTTTACCAGAGAAAACTTGAGAAAGCGTTCAGAAAAGGACAGGAACAGTTCCATCTTCTTTGTTTTGGTAACATTGAGGGTTCGTTGTAGATGGAATATATACGAATCTCAGACCTTTTAGGGCCAGCTGACAGGTGGAACTATTTTCCTTCCTGGATCATCTGCACCTCTATATAAAGATAGAACAGAGTCACATTTAGATGCCCTGGATGTCTCTATCATGAAATGAGTTCCATATTCCCACACTCTAGTACAGGGGTGGGGAACCTTTATTCTGCCAAGGGCCATTTGGGTATTTATAATATCATTTGAGGACCATGCAAAATTGGCAATTTAAAAATTAGCCTGCTATATTTGGTCAAACATTTAATTAACTCACGCCTAATCCCTTGGCAGGGCCAAAGCTAATGATTTTGAGGATGTTACCCATCCCTGCTCTAATGCCTGTGTTAGGTTGTGTTATGTTATGTTATGTTATGTTATGGTATGTTATGTTATACTGTATTATGTATGTTATATGGCATTATGTTATATTATTCCTGTGCTCACTGGAAAATATTTTTAACCCACACTCACTCTCTGTTATGTCTCTCTGCAGGCTCTAAAAGACTATTTTAAGGGAGCCAATAGAATCTTAGACTGTTCAAATGGAAGAACTTTAAAGAGTGTCTGTTCTAGCTCTTCAGACTACAGTCAAGGAGCACAGGCCCAGAGGGGCAATGAATGACAAAGGTCAGGCAGGGAGTTAGAAGCCAAGCTTAGGTATCATGCTCAGTGTTCTTTCTACCACTGACACTCTCTCCTTTGCCAGGTGATTAGGTTGGGATGAATTTTGACATGGTTCTGAAAATCCTACTATCTTACCTCTCTGACTACAACTCCTTCTTTCCCAGTTTCTTCCTCTTCCCTTCTTTCTCCCTCTCAAATTTTGACTCTGATCCAGGAGCCACAACAGGTGTTAGGCCTGCTTCTCAGCAAATCCTGAAGTTTGGCTGGCAGGGTCCTGGGGGTGGAGCATGTCCTTGTGCCACCCAGTTGGCTAGCAGATCAGTTTCAAGGTCTCTCTGGTTACTCCAAGGCCAAGTCTTCTAAAAGGATCCTTCTGCCTTCTTGTCCAGTGATTAGCAGGAAGAAAATCTTCAATAGTCTCCTCTGAGCTCTCCAACTACGGAAGAATATTTTATTACAGATTCACCTTGAGTTCCCTAAGGATTGTTCTCTTTTGTACTAAGCTTGTCATAGTATTAATATACAACAGAGGCTATTAAAACATGCCTATTGTTGACAATAGTGGTAATAAAAACTCCCGATTATCTGAAACCTTTCCAGACTCAGTCATTCCACTGAAGAGGGTGGGGCTGCTGTAGTGCAATACCTTTTACAGGCTTCATAAGCATTTGTAATAAATATGCACTCAACTTGAGCTGAAATTATGTCCACTTTTTGAATTTACACAGGTGTGGACATATCTAGTGTGTCAGGAATGGGGAGTGCACTGCTCAGGTCTCCCGCATAGAGAGCCTGCTGGGAGCAGTGGAGTTAGCAGATGCCTCTAGCAGAAGCACCTTCAGAATCTACTGCAGTGTTTACATCACAGACATGCTCTTTCTGTCCTTCTCCCTGTCAATGACTGAGCACTGTAGACATGCTAGAGCCAGGTCATTCCTGCTCAACACAGGGCTCTTCTAATGGGCAATCTTTGCTCTGCTACTCCCCATTAGCCCATCTGAGACTTTTTCAGAGACTGCACTGAAGTCAAATCCTCCTTCCTTCTCCCTCTTCTTTCACAGGTGTCAGGATTGCATTGCAGGCTGAGTCTCTTCCACCTTCTCTTGTTCCTTCTCTTATTTATCCTTCACAGGTGTTTCCTCCAATAAATCTCTTGCCCTTTTTACTCTGTCTTGGCATTTGTTTCCTGGAGGACCCAAACAGGCGCTTCCAACATAGTAGACCCAACTCACCAAATGTCTATTTTTTGTGAGGGCTTTAGGTCTCTTCTGGGAGGGAACTCATCTTAAGGAAAATGAGAAGATGGTCAATGTAGGTCCAGTAAAAGAATCTTCAAAGTAAAAGAGGAGTGAGTCTAAATTCAATATTGGGTTTATCATGCAGATTTGTTTCCTGGCCTTGATGCAGCCCTACCCCTAAACTCCACCATTGGCTCATGTTTAGCAATTTTTGGAGGGGAGCAGGGATGAGGATGAATCAGAAAAAATGTAGAAGAGCTGCTTTGCTAACAACTCTTGAGTCAAAGGACTTAAATAATACCTACAGAAAGCATAGGTGACAAAATAAAGCATGATAGGGAGAGAAAGTATAGAATCCTTCCCTTTGCACAATCCATATCATGGGCATTGTGTACTAGGCACTCCAGAAGGGTCAGTGTCACCTGGCATCTCAACAGCACAGCATGTGAGAATCACTCTCTGGGACTCCCAGAAGTTCAGAGGAGCATTTCTCAAGGAGCTAGGGTCCTTTATTAATGTGGAAGCAAGAGCTTGCAAGACAAATTTGAATCGCAGACTATCAGAGCTGAAAGGAATCACCTAGTCTACTGGCTCTTAAACTATGTTCCATAGAGATTCGCAAGGTCCTGGGGGAGGAGTGCTGCAGATGAAATATAAATGTCTGTAGTTCAAATAAGGGAGAGGTTAATTTGATGCAGGAGGGTTCCTAGTAAAAGTAAAGGAATGAGCAGATGAATTAACCAGTAGAGGCCAAATGACTAATAAATGGAGGAGCTAAAATGTAAATCATGATTTCCTGGCTTGTTGTGTGCCTTTGTATGTATGGGACTTTAGCTGCTACTTTTGTAATGTGGCGGCTGTAAGCAAGTTACTCAGAATGGAAAGAATTTGGGGGTCAGAGTCATGTTTTTCTCTATATTTCTATTCATGGGAGAGGGTAGATTGCATTCATCTTTGGATGCAACTGGATGACTCTAAACAAGTATGTTTTTCCTGTAGTCTGGTTTTTATTATTTTTTATCCTCAGGCTAGCAAGTCAACCGGGGCAGAGATTCCAACAGAAAGGCCTAATGGAAGGAATATGTTTGCTTCTAATTTAGAATAAGAACAGCCACACCCCTAGATCAAAACGCATGGAAACTTCCACTGCCCTGCAGCAGTGTACAGAGAAGCATTTCTGAGTGAATTCTGAGAGATCCTTAATGTCCTCCTGAGAAAGGATTCCATATCAATCACTCTGATAACGTGATAACTCCATGTTCTGTCCTTGTCTTGTAGGTTCATGTTGCACATAGGAAAGTCTCCAAAGAGCTCTGCAAAAGATGTCTACTTAATCTTATGTTTTACAAATTTGCTTGTTTGTGGAAACTTTTGTACATGAAATATCTATTATTATCATATAGAACACACTTGGGAAATGTTGAGGTAAAGACTACTAACTGGGAATAGAGAATTATGGGTTGTGGTCCTGGCTCTGCCACCAACTTGCATTTTTCTCTCTTCATTGGACTTCATTTTTCTCATATGCAAAGAGGGTTAAAATCAATGACCTAGAGTAGTGGTCGGCAAACTGCGGCTCCCGAGCCACGGTTTGCAGTTCTGTTGAATATGAGTTTGCTGACCATTGACCTAGAGAGAAAAAGGGACTAACTTTTTTGCATACTTCTTCTGTACCAGGTATTGATATATCATCAGGATCCCATATTTAAAAGGGCTCCATACTTGGTTTAATCCTCTGCTGTCACCATCTTGAAATTTTTAATAATTTTTAAACAAGGAGCCCTGCATTTTTATTTAATACTGGACCCCTCCCCCCAATTATGTAACTGGTTTTGTATTGACAGATAAATAAAATATATGATAGATAGATATTTTCTCTAATATTAGCTATAATTTTCACATAAGTATAATGAGAATGTATGCGCATTATTATTTGTGTTACACAATAAAGAAGCAGATAATAAAAGAGGTTAAGTAAATTGCTCAAGGTCCCTTAGGTAGCAGACAACAGAGCCATTATTACAATCTAGTCTATTTGGCTCTAACATTTTTGCTCTTCTCCACTATACTAGCTGCCAGTGCAAATGTTCTATGATTCTAAGTGTCTTTTGTTCTTCAAATTACTACTAGATCTATCTCACTGTTCAATAAATGTATTAATCCCATTCTCCGCCTGAGTGAATATTTGGCTAAATGAGTTAGTGAGTGATGAGCTAGATGTCAATGAATGAATGGCTATAGAAGTTGGACATGGAGTCCAACACACCTGATTTTAACATTTACTAACCATGTGACCTGGATGACCCTCTTGACTTCCCTGTCTTGGTCTACCTTATAGATGTGTTGTGAGGATTACATGAAATAATACATTGCCTAACACGTGATAATACCACAAAAATTATTACTGTTATTTTATTAATGTGGCCAGGTTAGATTTACCATTGTGATATGAGAGCTCCAGGTATTAGAATCATTTGATTTGTTCAATAACAAGTACAAGAATACTTGATTTCTTTACTGTTTTTTGAAATAAAATAAAATTTAATTTAACTTTACCCCCACCTGCTAGGTTGATGAGCGATCCAATTTCAGAGCTTTTGTAGGGTTGCAAAAACCCCAGGGTGTACCCAGTCTGGAAAATCTGAGAAACTGTCTTCAATCCATTGTAGTTGTGGCTCATTGTCCAAGACGGCATGTTCCAGTCAGATGTATCTGGCCCAGTTGCTTAAGGCATTTACTCCTCCCATTCTAAATCTGGCCACCAACAATTCCTATATGGTTCCCAAAGTCACAGCTTGGTGTTGATTCCCTAGGTGTCCTCATAGTTATCACTGCCAGACATACTGGGAGAGAGTAAAATACAGGTTCCCACCATCCTGCCATCCTCCTGGTGTTTCAGAATTCAACTCTTCTCCCCTTTAGTCTTCAGAGCTTTATCCTCTCAAATAATCCAGCTCTGTCCCATCAAGAATGCATGTGTTGAAAACAGAGACCTCTAAATGTTTTCCTCCTGAGGTAAAGAAAGACTTCCAACTCACAAAACACTGTTCTCCCAAAAGGGTGCAGAGAAAAACAAATTTCGTCTTTTTACCAAGTGCATAGCAGAAAAGCTTAATTGATTTTATTCACTCAATTATGCAATGTTCTCAAACTTTTTCATATTCTGTGAAGACTCCCATGACCTCTTTCTCCCATGGTCACTATGGTTCCCATCTAAGCCTGCATGTCTTATCTTTACTACAAACTAGGGAAGCGAAGGGGCATGGGGAAAGTGAGAGGACTGCACACATTATATTGCTGATTCTCTCCATTTTGGGCGAGAATCATCACAACCAACTGTTTGGAATTTCACATTTCTCATCTTCAGAACCCATTGAGAACAAAGAGAGCAGTTGATGATAAAAACCCGCAGTCTTTGGAAGCCTTGATTTTTGAAAACACATTAATGTGTAATGGCACTGAGGGCTTGGTGACAGGGTGTTGGAACAGGATAGGACACTGATGTCCATGGCATAGGTAAAAGAGAAGATAGTGTTGGGCCAACAATATCCCCCCTCACCTCCAGTGCAGACAGTTATTCTGGTGTCTGCCAGGTCAAAGGAAAATTAGAATTCTCCTCTGAAGTAGCAGCTGAGCTGTGGATCTGTCATGCTGGGCCCTCTAGTGGCTACTTTTTATTCAATGACTATAACTGGCTGTTTTCTGCATGGGGAGTCTTCTTTTTGGTTTTGCTAGAACTCCTGACTGCCTCCATCCATATTCTATCATTCCATTCTTTTATTATTCCTGACACCAACTTTGGAACAGGCCTAGTGGTAGGGCACAGTTCTTGAGAAAGAAATTGATTGCCTTGGAAACAGACTGAAATGGAGAGTTGCATGCAGGGTTTTTTGTAGAGTGCTTGTAGGAGATACACCAGTAGGAAAGCAGGGAGATAGAAATGGGCAGAGGGAGAAGCTAACTCACAATGTGGTTGTAACTGAAGCCTCAGCTGATCTTATGGGGAGTTTAGGAGCTGAGATGGCCACTCAGGTTTGCCCCAAATTGAGGCCATGAAAACAGACCTTTGTAGTTCTGCACCAATCTATCATTGTGAGCTGTCCTCTGGAGGGGGTATAACCTTGGGTAAAATAGGTCCCTGTGGCCCAGGGCAATGCACAGTGAGGGATGCAGCTGTGAGCTGTCAGCAGCTCATATTCCCAGCAGCTGGATAATGGATGCAGTGGCCCCAAGTATCTGAGCACAGCACCACTGTCTTTACTCCTGGAAGTTTGCAATCACTTTGTAGGCTTCCCGAATGCTTTTTTAATTTTATTATTATTTTAAAACTAGAGGCTCGGTGCATGAAATTCATGCACTGAGAGGGGAGTGTCCCTCAGGCCAGCTTGCCGCCTCTCCAATCTGGGATCCCTCTCACAATCCGGGACTGCTGGCTCCTAACAACTTGCCTCCCTGCCTGATTGCCCCTAACCGCTTCTGCCCCTAACCAGCCAGGCTCACATCTACTTTTAATTGAATCCACTGGACCAAACTCTCTAAATCAAATAAGATAATGGAGACAGGAATACTTTGAAGGATTGTAAGCATAATACACAGATGAGAGATTATGTTGCACAATACTTATGA